>JBBIGA010000146.1:7346138-7402493 GCA_037576975.1 Alestes dentex
ATAATTGTTCTGGTGATTGACGTTGAATAGTGGTTAATTATTCGCTAACTGCTCGTGTTAAACCGTTTTTCCGATTAAAGCCGGTATTTCACTTAAAACCCGTTAGTTTGGGTGAACAAAGCCAGTAAACAATTGCATAGGAACTCGGTTTTGCTCATCATTTGGGCAAATTGTGAGGCATCTATCGCAGGTCCACAGATTCTGATAGATATTTACAATACGAGTCCTCACATCCGTATTGCATTAAAAGAAGTATAGTTTTGCTGCTTTTAAATAAGAAAAAAGGTGTTAAGCCTGTGATACCAACAGTCCTGCTGTTTGTGATACAATCTGTGCAGCACACACACACCAGCAGAGAAACAGATGGAGGACAGTCTGTATCTGTATAGCAAGTGGAGCCGATAAAATGGATCATGAGTGTGGGTACAAGGTAGATGTGCCTAATAAAGTGGGCCACTGGTGTGTTTGTTTTATAGACCTCTGAGGCTGTGCATCATTTTGTAATCAGTGGCATGCTCACTTATGGACTGTGGGTTTAAGCAGTAGGTATTTCTCTGTTGGAAAAACAGATGCTCTGAATTATGAGGTCAATAAGCAGTGGAAATATGAATAATGCTACATGCTACAAGCAAGGAACACTACTTCACCTTCAATTCGCACATCATGAAAGACCACTACAATATGCTACCGTATAAACATTATCAAAGCCAATCAGACTGTTAACTACCACATTTTAACTACGCTTTATGTTTTAGTGAGGCTGCCAGTCTTGTAACATAAATTCAAAGTGTAAGAGCATTAGGCTGAATGTAGCAATATTTATATTTTAACTCATTAACTTATGTCATTTTTTTATTTCCCAGTGAAAATTTGCTTACTACACTTTTCAATCTGGGTGTGGTAGTACTTTTCAAGTGGATGAAGTCTTGCTCACCTGCTCTATAGAGCTGACTTGTGTTCTGTGTGGTGTTTACATCAGACTGCTCTGGTGATACATCCTCAGAGGTCTATGGATTCAATGAGTCTAAAACAGTTCTCCACATCCTGTATCAATATGTACATGTTTCTATGATCAATGTCTGTATACAGACAAGTGATATTTGCATTAAGAATAAATTAAGAATGAAGTAACCCTATAACTCCTAACTCAATTCATTCTTATATTTTTAATGTCCCCCTTCACTTAACAGTTACCTGTTGGAGTGCGAGAAGTAAATTCAGGGTCAAAATGGAAGGTGTCCTCTGGTCTGCCCACAGCTGGTTTGAATGGAGGTTTGATCTCTTTTCTGTACAATTTCTGTTGTTCAAGAAGACGGGCAAACATTGTAAACAAATACACAAACAAACAAATAAATACATCACTCCACTGTCCTTAAAGTCATAGTTACAATGATCAACAATAGATGCAAGTTATCAGTTATCATGATCTTATTGTAATAATTTCCTGCCAGGTTATTGTAACATTTTGGAACACTTCAGACCGGTGATTGGACAGAGGAAAAGCAACTCAAAATGTAAAAAAAAAAAAATGTGTGTAGAAAACAACTCTGAGGACAGTACAACCTGAGTGTGGTCTATCATATAAGAGGTTTATGTAAGACCTGTGCATGTACGTATATGTCACAGAGAGAGAGAGAGATCCTCAGTTTATCCTGAGATCTTGTGAGATCCTCAGCTTATCCTTTTTCATGAAACTACAACCAAACATCTGGTACCAGCAGTCAGGAGAGGACACTCACATTCCAGTCAATAGTTGCGAAGAAATGATGTCTTTTGATTTCCTCCACACCGTCGGGTCCAGCTCCTGTACGTTAAACAGAGGGACAAAGATTAGAACAGTGCATGCTAATATTCTCCCCTGGGTTGCACAATATATTATTAATTACAGCAATATTATCCATAACAATGTTGCTATTTCAGAAGACTGCAATATGCAAACATGCCCTCTGAGCCCCAATCATTATGCTTTTTGCAGCATGATGGGAATATTTTGACTACAGCCCCAGGTGGTGCGTCTGTGCATGGTTTAGGAAGGCCATAATGAAATCCAACAAGATTATTATTTTTTTGGTCAAGATAATTCAAGACAATTTTAAAATGCATGCCCTGAGACTACAGACTAATTTAGCCAAGTTGCAAAATTAGTAATTGCATTGCCCCAGTAAATCTAAACTGAATTAAGTAAACAATTCATGGCACATTATAAGTTCACCTGTGTTTTTCATTTTTCCCCAATTCCACCCACTGGCTAGGTCACACAACACCACCAAGAATGAGAAGGTAAAGGCTAGCACATGCTTTCTCAGACTCACATGAAGCACCACAACATCTTTTCAAAGCTAACTCAGCACGCTGTTATGTCAACACCAACTGTTATGTCTGCAAATAGACACCCACTTTGGCCAGCATCATGAAAAATGACATGTTGTGTGGCCCTATTGTGCATGTTGTGTGCCTCAAAAGACTTTATCACCTTGTACAAACAAACAACTGAAAAATGTTCAGCTCAAACAGCAGTCATCTCTTTAATTCACCATTAGGTGCTGTTTTCTAGCACTGTGTTTTGACTCTTCTTAGTTGCCTACAGCAAGAACTTGGATAAAGATCCCCCTTGTCTAGTAAGAAACTATGCTGAGGTTTATATGTTTTCCCCTAGCACTACAGCTTTCTCTGTGGCATATTACCAGCAGGTGAGAGAGGAGTTGCCTGTGCATGAGTAGGTAGCTAATGTGAGGATGACGCATGTCTGGCTATGCTCGGCAAGATGCCTCAGCATCTTGTCTCTACTTCATGACTTATGTAGAGCGCAACTCAAATTCAACTGCAGTTTAGACAAACCGAATGGACGTGACTGCCTGCAGTCATTCACCTAGGAGATCATCTCCTTGGCTTAAATATCAATCCCTGCCATGTCTGTCTGAGTCAGATGCATTGCTTGATTTGAGGATGAGGAAGAATCTGAATGTACACTCAGTTGCCACTTTATGAAAAACATACACCTAGGTCTACTGTTGCCATGTACAGTTTGTGTCTGTTACTCTGTAGTTCATCATCAGTGGTCCATTTCTGACCCCAGAGTCACTCTTGTTTAAAAAAAATTTTGGTGGTAACTCTCAACCTAGCAGTGACGGGGATGTGTGAAAACCCCAGTAACACTACTTCACCTGATACACTTGTACCAGCACCAAACATGCTACTAGCAATGTTACTGCCTTAAGGATAATTCACAACTGACATTACTGTCATGATAATGATAAAGTGCTAGTATTATATAAATTATTGTTCTCTTTCACTTGTCTTTTTTGCTTAATTCTCATTTAACCATTATATTTATACAAACATAATTAATATGGTTTACATCAGTTATTGGCACATCTCATGAAACTGGACACAAATCATGGAAAAAATGCATACGGTTACAAATGTTCCTCAAAATTTCTGGAGAAACTGCTTACCATTTGTCCAACAGGTAGCATACCTACAAGAATGTTTTAGTTTTATTTTGAGAATAATGTATAACTGGGGTCTTTCTACTTATTGCTCCTGGTCTCTAGTAATTCCACTGTTAAATATTAGCAGTCAGCTGAGGCACAATCTACGAATACTAACAAAGTTGGAAATTTAAAAAATGGCAAGGCAAAACTGAACAATGATAGGGTAGAGGGTGGCTGAACTTCTACAGTAGGTGACTGTCCACCTAAATATATTGTGAATTACCATTTACACATGATGAGCACTGTTGGTGCATATCGCTTGTAATTCGTCTTTTGAGCACCGATATGATGCATTACTACATCACAGTGAGCGTCTCAGACAGATACTGTACCTAATCTGTTGGTGGGATTCCTTTTAAAGAGCGCACGCAGTAAGCTTTGCACCTCCGGGCTTAGGAATTGGGGCATGCCAAGCTTTGCTCTAAAAAAAATTTTAAAAAGCAAATATCATCCCCACATGTCATAATATTCACACAAAAAGGTAGAAATGCTCAAATGTTTAAACCAATCTTACTTGAGAATAAGTGCCATGGTCTCTTTGCGGTCTTTGCCTTGAAATGGCAGAGATCCAGTCAGCATTTCAAACTGTGGGGAAGACAGTAAAAGCGGTGTCAGGCTTTGAAGCTATCAGGTTCATATTTTTTTTTTTTTCATCACAGACATTACAATGGTGGTATAAACTCAGCAGTATTTTACAGCAACAGCTCTCACAGCAGCCCAGCTGGTGTCCTCACCCTCTGCTTGGAGTTATGTAATCTATTTTTCTCTGTGAGTGAGTGAGCACATTTTTGGGCAGCGCTGTGCTGTGGATACTTGGAGCTGGGCCAACACTCAGTTAGATGGAGCTGTTGCTAAATTTATCCATTCGCTGTTCAGTGCCATCTTCAAAGGGGAAACCAATGGAATGACATCACCCATTCACGCATGGTGGCACACATAATCCATATGCGGGAAAGAGCCTGTTTACAGCTCAAAATACGACTGTGTTTGCAATCTAATATAAACCAACTGTTGCTATTAGCAATTCATTGCTGGAGGCATGGAAAAGCATGAACAGGCATTCACCTGCAGTTAGAGCACAGATGCGCTCTGTTTTAACTCTCTGACATTTAATTCTTTTAAATCTTTAAAAGCTGCTGTCGTTGCAAGTGAGAGTGTTGGTTCTTATCTGCTCAGCCGGGGCCGAGCACTGCGCTAAATGTCATTTGGCCCAACAATGCCACTGAGTCATCAAGACGTTTAAGCCGCGGGAAATGAGAATTCTCAAAGGGCATATCCTCACTCCAGCAGAATCAGCTCCAGCCAAGCTAGGTGTGAAAACAACTGTCTACATTACTTTTTTTAGACTTGCAGAGCTGCAAAATTTGGTTGTTTTTGTCTAAAAAAATTGCAGTGACATTCTCCCAAAAATATACATGCTGGGTGTGTATTTATGTCTATATGTGTCTCCAGCAGTTTCTCAGTTTTTTTTAAGCTGCAGCTGACTCACATTAAAAGTCTCTTTACTGAAGTCAGACATTAATTATGGATGAGAAAGAAGAGCAATAAGAGAATTTGAGTCTTGGAAAAATTATTTAAATCATTTAACAGTCTTAATCATTAACTAAGAAAGTCCTAAGCATGTTTTTTTCTAATTTTGCAGTGGACTGGAGGATTACACTTGGTTGCACAAAGTCTGCAGCTCCTCTTAGGTTAACTGAGGAAACACCCTAAGGCCTCTATAGTTAGGTGGCTGGAGGCCTAGTGGCTAGGGAGTTTGCCCTGTGATCAGAAGGCTGTGGGTTTGAATCACTGGACTTCTAGTGGCACCTCTGAGGTACCTTTGAGTAAGGTACCGTCCTCACACTCTGCTCCCCAGGCACTGTGTTCCTGGCTGCCCGCTGCTTCACTTGGTGAATGGGTTAAATGCAGAGGAAGAATTTCACACTATGTGTTCACGTATGACAAATGGTCACTTTATACTTATTATGTGAAATATTTTATTGTAGCTGAAGCCTCACAGACATACCATTAAGACTCCGAATGACCACCAGTCAGCACTCTGCGTGTGTCCTCTCCTATTGACTACCTCTGGGGCCATGTATTCAATGGTCCCACAGAAAGAGTACGCCCGCTTGTCATGATCTATCGCTTCTTTACTCAGGCCAAAATCTGAGGGAGCAAGAGAAATATAAAAACATTAACAAGGCAAACATTTTTTGACCAAATGAAAGGAACAAAGAGAATTTTCCTTACCAGTGATCTTTATATGACCTTCCTCATCAAGAAGAATGCTTGAGAAAAAAACAAGAGAATTAAAAAAAGTTTATTTAAAAACACAATGTTTTTGAAACTAGTGTTAATGGAAAGTGGTGGACAAAGTGCAAAACTGACTTTTTATTTGATTTAAAGTACCTTCTTTTAAATATCCTATATACATACAGTCGGTTCCATAATTATAAAGATGGATTTAAATGACAAATATGTAATTGTGGTTAATTAGTTTAATTTCACAGAAAGTGTGAGAAAACAAACCATATTTGAAGTAAATTTGGTAAATTAAATAAATAAGAAATCAAATAAAATCATAAGAGGATTTTGAGCCAAGTTCTGAGGTCAGGTGAGATCAAATAGAGCTTTTTCATAACAAGCACTCAGGGTGAGTTAGACAGAAAGACCTCATCCCTGCTATTAAGTAAGTATGGTGGAGGATCAGGGATATTTTAAAGCTGTTTTCCAAATGTTCTTTGAATCACGTCACATGGAATTAAAGACTCTACCAGGACCATCAACTACTGGGACATTTTAAATGAAAATCTGGCTGCTTCTGCCAAAAAGCTAAAACTGGGTCATGGTTGGATTCTCCAGCAGGACAATTATCCAAAACATGTCTCAGAATCCCACGATGACCACAAAATTAAGCTTTTGACATTTTGACTAGCTCTTGGACCTAAGCATCAGTAAAAGCCTGTAGGTTGAGATGGAAAAGAAAGTTCCAAAGAAAGGACCTAGGACCTTGGATTATCTATATTGAGGTGTGTTCTCAGACTGCTTGCTTTATGTCTTACAGTCTCAGAAGCCTTGACAGATTTTTTTTTTTTGCTTCCATCTAAGTTACAGGTTAGATTTCTCAAGTACTATTTGCAGCCAATTTACAACAAACACATGACCTTGTTTTCTCATCCTCAAAGATCATCAAAGTTCATCAAAGATATAAATACTATAAATACCTTGCATTACTTTTACTTTAGTATTTAAGTACGTTTAAAAGAAAATGCTTGTTTTTTTTTTTTAACTCAAGTAGAATTTGAGAAAGGGAACTTACCATTCCTCAAGTGGTAAAGGGTATTTCTAATTTCAGTTACAAACATGCTTTTGCGCTTTTGTTCACCACTGCTAATAATACATATCACATTTATATTTTGTGTTAAAAACTACAATAATTGGACTAACTTTTCCAGCAAGTGTGGATCCACTAGCCATAGGAGAATACGCTGTATAGTTTTCATGAACAACCCTCTCAGTTAATTGTGCACCTTGCTTAAGGCTCTTGGAGGCTGATACGATTGAAGATGTGTTTGGAGTAGCCTGGTTTCCTACGGGCCGCCTTCTGCTACAGGTCATTAATCATTCGCAGCCTGATTTAGAATAGTGTCCTGTGTTCAGCTCCCCACTAAGCCCCACACTGCCTACACCTCCTCACACCCCCACCAAGTGTCCTTCAGGGACAACAAGGAAGGGCAGAAGATGCCTCCCTTGCACTCTCAATGAGCACCACTTCATTATCTCTCGTTGACCCTCTCTCTTGAGAGCTGATTTAAAATACAAGTCAGCTTGGCATTCTATTATTATTGGAGCAAACTGGGGAGCTCAGCTGAAAAGGAATCCATGTTTGGAGTGTTACTGTCTGCCAGGGCAGAAGAAAGGTGTGGATTTCAGTTGTCTGTAAGGAGAAGAAGTACAGCCAGTGCTCCTAAATCCTGCAGTACACAGCTGCTGCGTTAATCGCACCGCAGCACCTGGATGGGGCATTTTTCCACTCAAAGTCAAGCAGTTCTCTCTGGGTGGTTATATCACCTCAGCTAAACTGGCGGATTCTGATTAAAGGTACACTGAGGTCTCTGTCTGGGAGACTTTAGTCCACTATCACTTGTATTGTGTCTTTGAGTGACAAGGTTGAAGTGGTAGTTTTTAAAAACAAACTGATGTAGTTTTACTTTAGTCCATATGTAGTTGATCAGTCAGGACATGCTTAATATTCCAAGTTTGTTTCCATAGTCTTGCACTGGCTAATATAGTTGACGGTTAAAGCTGTTATTATGCACAGTGCAGTGTAGTTTTTGATTATCAAATTACCAGCACAACGACAGGGCTATTTTTAACTGCCGTCTCTGTGAGATTTCCGGTCGTATATTAGCATAAGCTAACAGCAATGTACAATCCTTTTCTCACACAGTGGCTTAATCCGAAATGGCTCCCTGCTTTCTATGTAGTACCTCATGAGAAAACTACAATACATTCCACACATGTGAAGAGAATGAGTATTATGCTACAGCTTCAAACGCATCTTGGTCAATCATATTATCCATTTTATAATAAGCAATTGTACTGGTTTTATTTATCTTCGATAAATACTTTTATTTTATATTAAAATACTTACATGAACAAAACCAGTATGTTACATCAATTAAAATTCTCAGAAAAAACAGTTTTAACTTCTGTCTTGCTCCACTTTTTACAGTGTAAAAAAAAGCAGACTTCAGGCAACAAACAGGTTTTGGGTGGTTGATTACATTTGGAGAAAATTGTTTTAATTTGATTTTGCTTTCGAACATGATACATTCCTCAATTTCACTCACTTTTCAGGCTTGAGATCACGGTAAATGATGCCCAGGCTGTGAAGATGGTCCAGAGCTAAAGCCAGCTCAGCCAGATAAAACTTCACATCCTCCTCAGTGAACATCACCTGTCAGAAGCATGAACAGCAAAAGGACGGGGAAAATGATGGGCCAGAACATCAGATCCTACATCATTCTTTCAGAGAGAAATTATGGCTTCGTACAACATAAGAAGAAGCTGGACATGGCTAAGCTACACTCCCAACCATGTTACTATTTATATTACTACTGTCTTACAGGTATAAAACTGAGGATTCTTTTATTTTTTGGAAGGATTCCACTCTCAGCTTGTTACACAGCTAATTTTAACCACTGGGAGATTTATTCAGCCTCTGCACAGGACGCATCAGGGGATAGATAGTGGCATATTGAGAAGAGAAAATTGGCTTGCACAGATTGTAACAATTTCCAGGCAGGAGTATGGCAGCTGCTGCTGGCAGATGACTGATTCCACCACCGGCGGTAATTAATTCACATCTCTCTTCCTGAAGCGTAACTCTGCTCAGAGGATGACGATTCAATCGGAAAGTGGTGTAAGCTCATCCAATCAAATGTTATTAGTTGGAGGGGGGTTGTTTTAAAAGCGATGTTAATGGGACTCTTCAAACACCACAAACTGGACTTTATTTACTGGTTAGCAGCAGAAAGTCAACGATGGATTATCCATACTGAATGTATGGACTGCCCCTCTTACTACAAAATCACTTTAGTGGCTTGGCCCCGCTATATGCAAATTTGTATAAATCTCCTCCTTAAGTAGCTGTAGGATGAGCAATGTGGTAGCACAAGTCAAATATAAATGACCGCCTTGTCTGGTCACACATCGTCTTATTATCCTCATATAAAGCTCCATTTACGCTGCATGTATTGGTTCAAGTGTAATTAATCAGTCTAACTTACAGAGAGCAATGCTGGCAATGAAGCTGGTAGTAAATATGGAGGGTATTTTAGCTGAGGTAATAAGAACAGCCAATGGCTCCCATTAATCACTGTCTAGAGAAAAGCTCCGGCTGAAGGAACTCTGCGGGGAGCTGTTTACAGCAGAGGGGCTGAAAATCTCAGCATTTTTCAGCCTAGTCTGAAAATGCAATAAAGGCTGCATTGCTGAGGCCCATTCGGACTATAAAAATGCAGGCAACGCAGGCCAAGTGGGGGTTTACCCAAGGAATTCTATGTAATCAAGATCTATGATCTTTTACTGCTTTTTCTTTTGGTTAGCTGTGCTTTCTGCCTGGGTGCTCTTCAATGAATGACACTTTTGCAATGTCCCTTTCATACTGGTGTGGAGTTAGCCAAGGCTGGACAGAACTTCAGATGTTCTCTTGCAACTTTTTAGTGACCTCCGAGATCATTTGTCTCTGTGCCCTTGGAAAAATGTTGTATATAATAGCGGTCACTACGGTTCCGTCATGTCCCAGTAATGGTTTTGTAACCTTTTTCAAGTGGTTATATTTCTACAGCTTTAGATCATGCTTTAGTGTGGTCATAACTATATCACTGTGATGGTAAACTTAAATATGAGTTTATTTTATGAGGAAAAGAAAAGAAAAAGCATGCTAAACTTTCAGTAGACACCACAATTGTGTTATTAAATGGTGAACATTACGTTTTTAAGAAGTGAAATTATGGTTTGAAATTGATGAGAAGTTATTGTTGTGGATGCCATCTTGCTTCACAGAGAGAACCCCCCCCCATCTTTTACATTTGTGCTATGTTGTTCATAGAAGTGTACACCCAAACCAGACAATATAGAATGTAAACATTAAGATGCAAAAAGAAAGGAAAAACTGTCCTAAATCTTGCCACTTTGCTGTCTAAAAAGACTTACAGGAAATGTATTTTGTTCTTCTGTTGTAATTATGAACTTCTGTTGCAATTCTGAACGAAAACTAAGACAAGACAGCAATGCCCCCAGATGAGGATAGCGACATCATCTAAAGTTAGCAACCATTATCTCTTCTGAAAGCTCAACGTTACAGGAGTTTCAGCAACAACTTTACTCTTTTTATGATATCTCCAAAGCAACAAGTTATTCTTGGCCATCGCAGTCTGTGTACTTAGACTAAATGACCTCTGCAATAATTAAGTGCACACAGAATCGTTGCACATTGTGTCAGTCAAACACAGGCACAAGCTAAGCCTTCATAATCATCATGTAATCAGAAGGACATCTCTAAAGTCTAATGTTTATTTAGACACTTTCATGTATAATTCAGAAAGACTGGGTACTTCTATAAAAAGGAAAAGGACTTGCACAAGCTATGAGAGTACAGAATGACCTCCGAATCAGTAAACCAAGACTGCTTAAAGCGGAGCCACAAACACAGACCTATCCATTATGAAGCCCTCTGTGCATTCAGACTATCAATGTTCTACTGAAAGAAGAATATGGTGCAGAACAAGCCTCTCTTCTGGAAATGTCTGACATTCTATTGTGTTTCACAGCTACAACACCGGTAAATGTCCTTCACTTGGACTATGAAACCCCAACTATCTGTGACAATTACAGATTTGGCATCAATAATCTGCTGTGTTCCTGATCCATCTCTCATTCAGGTTTTGAAGGAACAAGGCCCAAATCCTAGAATGGCATTTTTTGTGGTATCTAGAAGATAGGAAAGATAAGTGATGCAATCAGGCGAACCAAAGACTTCATTAGGGGGAATTATAGCAAAGGACTTCGGGTTCCAATTATACACGGTGGGACAATTCATGAGGGAATAGCTGCCAGACATGCCTTTAATTACTCTGTTGTCTAGATAAAAATCCATTAGACAACCTTCTCGTCACAAGGTTATGAGGATATGAAGTCATGACCACCAATAAGTGACTCCAAACTACCACTTTCACGTAAGTGTTGGGGCGGCTGCTGCTGTTAAATAAAGTCAATCCCTTTATACCACACAGATATATGTATTAATGTCTGATAAAAAAAAGTTAAAAAAATAAAGTAAAACAAACAAACAAACAAACAAAAAAACACGCTCACATTAAGGCTGCACACCCTTTTTTAGGGTAGTTTAGTCCACAGGACTGCTGCCTTTAGGCCTCATCAGACAGTTTTTGCCTTTCAATCTGATCAAAATGTAATACTGAATAGCTGATTTGATCTGTTGTCCTTTAACAAAATTGCAGTTTGAGTAAAATTATCATAATCTGCCAATTACTACTACAGAAAACATCAGTCAGTTTTTTGTATGGGCATAATCTGACATTTTACTCTGAAACATTTAGCTTTTTGGGCCGACTTAAAAAAATAAATAAATATTTGATAGTGTTTTATATTGGCTAATATGACTGATATAAATGATTTGGCAACCAGACACTTTAATATATGGAGTGTAATCACTTTATTTTTGATATGTAGATTACATTATACACTCTGAATTCTTACCTATCCTTGTAGTGCCCTTCTAATGTGAAACAACCAACAGTTGTGAGCACACTATAATTTGCATGTAGCCTAGTCCTTTTTCTCCAGTTTTGGACACACTGGTGTACACAAAACATCTATAGATTGTTAATAATATAGTTGACAGTGGCAGGCATGATTTTGGCATAAATTCAATTACTTTGCCTCAGACAAACTGACCTCTTTGGAGAGGCGGGTGAAGAGATCGCCTCCTCGGAGGAAGTCTAGGATGAGATAGAGTTTTCCCTCCGTCTGAAAAGCTGCAGGAGACAACAAATACAAGCGTCACATCAAAGCTCTGTTCTCTCGCCATGCACTCGGCTGGAATGCTAAGAGTGGCCATCTGACGCAAGTAGCTCCCTTTTGTGCAGCAAATCTTTCGGGAATACATGGGAGCTATTCACCACCAATACCTTTGGCGGAAATGTATTGTGAGCGCTGCTTTTAGTTGTAAATGTGCTGCAGTTGAAAAAAAAAAAAACCCAACATAATAACGTAACACTCATAACAGGGTGTGTTGGTAGTTTCGAAATGCAGACCTAAAAGAAATGGAGGTTGCTCACCGTAGTGAAGTTTCACTATAAAAGGATGATTCACTTCAGCGAGGATGTCCCTCTCCATTTTGGATCGCACCCTGTCCCGCACTTGAAAGGAAAAACGAGAACAGAAGCGGTTACAAATGGCGGCCTTGTAGGTCCTCATTAATAAGCCCAGGGCCAGTTTGTATTCTTTATAACCAAAATGTAAGAATTCCATTTCATTCCCATTGTCCCACAAGCCCTTGAAATTAGAAATACAATTGGGCCTAATTTACCCACTTCACTCAAAACTGCTAACTCGGCTATCCACGAATGAAAGCTGGCGTAATCTAGTTACACGGGTGTTGCTGGGATTGGCTCAGCACTTCTGGGACCATCCTGCTTATGTGCCTGTTGGAACGCTGCACTTTTGCTGTCTGAGTTGTCACTATAGCTGGTGGTGTAATTTTCACTCACAAGTACTCCAAGAACTCGCACAAAAGCAACTGCTGAGGATGACTCCCAAGTCAAAAAGACTACAAAAAGTTACCATGGTTACACCAAGTGAGCAAGCTACGTGGGTTGTGGACAGGTTGCAGAATGGGCTGCCTGCGCGGCACACACTGTGAATCAACATAATGACTTCAGACGCAAACAAATTGTTTATTCTGATTACAGTGTGACTCAATGAAGGGAACATGAACAGAAAGACAGCATTTTGTTCAGAACATCATATTGTTCTTAAACCATTCTAAAATGGAGCGATAATGAACATTTTAAAGCTAGAGGACATTGAAAGAGTGGGAAAGTATTTAATTATTTACCAAAATAGTAGTGTAGTTACAGGTAGGTAATGGAAAAAGATGAGTAGTTCAGGCTCAGGGCGATCCACACACTCAACTAGCCATAGTGATGATTTTTTTTTTTTTTTATAGCATCCTTAGGGAAAGTAATTATATTTGACCGAATAAGCGAAGGACAAAACGCTACTTATTGCATCTTTAAATACATCCTCAGGTGCCTTTGATAAACAAATCATCTGAATCTGAATGTACTGTATCTCTTCTCTTTTTAACAGTAGCAGTGAGGGGAACTGGGGACTTAGCCCTGCAGGAAAAATGGCCACGCTGTAGGATGGCCCAGGTGCTTGAGCACAGCTTCTCCCTCTTGCTAATCTCACAATGATTCAGATCCTTTTAAAAAGCCGCTGGAGAGAGAGCTCTTAGCGCTCCAGTTATGACTCACAAGTTAACACATGCAGTGCTACAGCAGTACAAACTCCGTTTAAAAGGTCAAAATGCCACATACACATGCACTTTTTGTAACTATAATTTTCAAATTCAGTGCTTCACGGGAACACAAACATTACCTTTCAGAGTTGCCTTTTTTAACACCTTCATGGCGTAGAGTTGTCCAGTGTCAGAGCCTTTGATTTTTCTCACCAAAAACACCTACAAGAAAACAACACAGGATATTGTACAACATAGAAAAAGTTCCTAAAATATTCTGGAAGCAGAGTTATGGGCCCAGTAAATATGGCAAATATGATGCTGTATAATGGCAATTCACCGTTTTATGATGTCCTTTCCTAAATCCTTTCCTGTATTTTTTTTCCCTGAAGTCCATGTTCATTCTTAAAGGATTACCACATGGCCATGTAAAATTTTTACCAATATCTACATACTATAAACATTATATTACACATCCAAGTCTTTTCAATCAAAAACTGAAGGAAATTACTTTTTTTTAATGATTTAAGCTTTTAATATGGATACATTTACATGGTTGGTATGATCTCAATGTTGTCTTATTTTTCCTTTACCTTTCCATAGGAACCCTGTCCCAACACCTTTAGAAGCTCAAACTGGGTGGGGTCGGCCTTTTCGAAGCCTTCTTTCACATGATTGCTTATATCAATCTCTTTCAGGATGCTGTCGTCCTGCAAAGGCAACAGATGGTACAGATATAGGTCATGTGACTGTAGGGAAACAAACACTCCTGCCATAAACCTGTGCGTGGGCGCGTGTGTGTGTGTGTATGCATGTGCGCATAAGTACGAGAGAGATTTTCATTGTGACAAACAGGGGCTTATCTAAACAGGTCCAGTGTGCATAACTGAATCATATCTATAAGTACATTTGATTGAACCATATGCGATATCACATATAGCATCAATGTCTTGTACCTCTCGCAAGTAAGGATGATCACTGTACTTGCGATAGAAACTATTGTTAGGTTGTTATGTAATTTAAAATAACTTTGATAATGTGGATTCTGACAATGTGTGACAATGTTATCTTTTTACAAAACGGACAAAGGCACACAGCATAGCTGAAAACAGTAGCATCAACCATCTTGAAGCCTGATTTTCGTCCATATTCACTGTTTGCAGAAATGCCTCCCCGTTCCGCAGCCTTGGCTTGAGCGGGGTGGACAGTGAGCAAGGAAGCCTGCGGAGAGGCCGGGCGTGGAGTGCCCTTGCTGCCATGCTGCAGACATGTGCCCAGGACAAGCATGCGGCAAGCACGCTGAGCAGCACTGCTGATTGAAGCAGGCATGGTGAGGCTGACACAGCTAAAAGCCCTCTTAAACCGGCTTATCTCACACCCCGCAAAAAATAAATAAACATAGAACAGCGTTGCATAACACTGGATGTCCAACGAGGGCCGTTTAAACAAAGTGATGACTACGCTTGGGACATAATCCGAACAGGCTTATGTGCATTTGGTTATGGACAAAGTCAAGAAAAACAAGTATATTAAAGATTCAAGCCAAAATATAATATTGTCTCACTCCCTGCCTCATGTTAAAGCAGTCGGCAAGTACTTGTGGTCACAGTTCAATAGATCCAAAATTTGGGCCTATCTGTGAAAAAGTGCTCGGACCGCTATAATCACTGTTGCTTGTAGCTATATTTCTAATTATCATAAGAATGAATTAACGTAACACTGGAGGGAATAAGAGTAACCATTTCTCGACCAAGAAAATAACATCCTATACTCTTGTCGGTCTACCTGCAGACAAAATACATCCGTCTAAAATTCCCAGACCAAACTCTTAACATAAACAAAGATGCCTGAATCCATTTCTGCATATTGGTAACAGTAAAAGTAAATGGTTACCAGATAATTGCATTTGATTCATATTGACTTTTTCTTCAGATTTCTTCTTTTCTTAAGATAAAAACTCGTAGATCCTAAGAAGGAATTGTTTAAAAAAAATAGTAAAATATTGATGTTAAATATTCCTATGCACGTAGAAATATATATGATGATTAAGCCTATCTTAAGGCTATCACTGCTGATCCGGGAGGCCAGACAGATTGAGAATGGGTCTTACAAGCAACAATGCAGTATAGTAACTCATAAGAACATTTCGATGCCTAAATCAGATTAGGCCAAAGCTGAAGATTTCCTATTCAACAAATGCAACTGCATGGTGTATCACTGAATCCCTGGATGCCCCCGGTGAAACAGAGGCTTGCGGAACAAAGTGCACTCCAGAAAACAGAGACAAATGTTGTGTAACCGGCAACAGACCCAGCTGTTCCTCCACACGTCACGTTTCAGAGAGATGGCATACAGATGCACACATGGACATGCAGAAAAATTACTTTCTCTCCATTCACTCCATATTACTATACTGAGCAAGATCCTACAACTGATTAAAAACCACACATACATCATTAACTATGCTGCCTTTGTTTATAACACTATTAGGTTTATTATCTCACTTTCTGTTTTTACTCATTTCTATTATAGTTTTGCATTAAACACTTTACAAAGTATTTAGTCTAACATGGGGGGGGGACTTAAATGATGGATGTATATGTAAGCATAAATGCTTTTAAAATACAAGAAAATATATGAAACCTATCCTGATAATAAACATAATATGAATAAACCACAGATATACATTCCAGTTAATTGCATACTGAATTTATTGTGTTTTATTTATTTATTTTGCATCTGAAGCTCACACTGCTGGGGCTAAATTAATGCATGAAACACAACACAAATAACATTATTTGCTCTTTAATGGTTCAAACAGACAATTTAAATCAGTCAACGAAAAATCAGTTGCCTTTTTTTTCCCACTGAAAGTTAGCTGGCCTATCTGCACTATGAGTCATACGTAATTGCACTAAAACATTTTGGTACAAATACAGCGAACTTACTTCACTCACATTAACCTTTAACACAGATTGCCTAAAATAAAAATAATAATTAGTCGGATTGCCATCCATGTGCTATTAGCAAAAACTCTAGAGATTCCATTACTGGTTGATTGCAGTCATGCATCACTCGTACATGCTACAACAGCAAGGCTTATAAGAAAGCAAGCATACTGATTTCCAAAGGGAAAAAAAACAGAAAAAAGGAACATCGGAGTCAGGGAAAAAATATAGTACCCCTAAGGCAGTACTGTTCATTAAAAGAGCAAGGGTGTTTCTCAATATGGATTCTTCTCTATATTTACAGTATCATGGATCCATGAGTCACCAGTCACATTTAAGGTGCCGTTCCAATTCAAAGTTTGCGTTGGGTCTTGGCAGATCAAATACTTAGAAATGTCCTTAATTTGTGGGTTTTTATCAAGGATGCACCAGGAATTGTGTGGATTATTGCATTTAAGCAACCACTGCTCAACCCCTTCTACACATTTTGAATACATCTATTTAAATCCATATTCATTTTTATTAACCTTTCAAGAACTCCTAAAAATTTGACGTACTCTGTATTAAGAGACATCAAGTCATTTTAATGGATTAATATATTTACTGCATTACAATAATTCAACAGTAACTCCAACTGTCTCTGTCTGTCTCTCCACACATGCTGGAAAGCATGAGACATATCCCTGCAAATCTGGCATACGACAACCTGGGCCATATTACATAATGGGCTACAGATATCACAGATTTAACAGATCATTTTATTTCAGCGATGCCAATAGTCTTGTTCTGAACAAATCTAGCTGAGGACTTAGTTCGAGAGGAGAAATAAGACATAATTTGTTAATGATCTCAAAGAACAACCGGATCTGAACCGCATGGCTAAGATATGACCAAGCAAAACATGAACAAACAACTGGAAAATGGAATTAAAAGAACCAAGAGCAGGATCTACTGTTTAGATAAAGATAAACTATACAGCATAATATCAAATTATTACACTTTGTGGCTGTAATGGCAAAGTTCCATGATACAATGATCGTAAACCCCAGTGTAAGAATGAGCCACAGTGCTGAATAATTTGCAAGAACAAAACAACAAGTGAGCAATAATATTGGAATCAGGTGGGTCAGCAAGGACAGAGCACGAGTTATTAATTGCCCACAGCCCAGGAACATGACGGTTCAGCAGCTGTTTCAGATCAACAGGCTGATGCTGTAAATTAACCACTGAATAATTTGTGCTAATTCCAGAAGTGAAGAACAAACAAAAATTGAAAGGTCAATCCTATCTGTGCTGATAACACCCCTTCTGGGAGGTGCTATCACTCTGTTTATATGATTGCTGAATAATCTAAATGTAAAAATATCTCTTTTGAACAGTATTAGAGAAAAAAAGGGACAAGTCAGCCAATCACAATCTGACATCTCCTGAAAATCGCTGTGAGAGATGATGGTTATTGTTACAATAAGGTTTAGTGCATGGTGAATGCTGGACTAAATGAATGCTTGAATAGCTAAAAACATTTACTCTAAATATGTCCAAATTTCCTGGGCTGGTCAACATCCCCCAATGTTTTTTATTAAATATTTGGGGTGGGCGATAAGGCAAAAATATATCACAATACTACAGAAATTGTCATGATACAGTATTTATATTTTTCTGACAACTGGTAAATCGGAGTGGACAGAAAATGGCCTATAGTGCCACCTTTCAAAAACACCACTGAAAACTAGTACCTGTAAAATAGTGTTTCACACAATGCATTGCACTGAATCAAACAAGACTAATTCTGATCTGTAATGAAAC
Organism: Alestes dentex; assembly: GCA_037576975.1. Taxonomy (NCBI): domain Eukaryota; kingdom Metazoa; phylum Chordata; class Actinopteri; order Characiformes; family Alestidae; genus Alestes; species Alestes dentex. The sequence goes on from JBBIGA010000146.1 coordinate 7,364,423, forward strand.
ATGCAGGTGTACAGTGTGTTTAAAGCACTGATCATATAAACAATATACTCAAAAAAGCACACTGTGACATAATTTATCATGATTGATAAATATATTTTTTTACAGAACGATAAACATCATTTTATTGCACACACCTTCATTTGCAGTCCATGGAAACTTCAACAAGCTGCAAAATAGATTACATTCTGCAGTCATTTTAACAGAGGCTTTAAAAAGACTGTGAAATATGATGGTGCTCAGCCTTCCCCTTCAATCATCCTCTTCATTTTGAAGTCTTTTCACTACTCATCTAGTCCTCTTTATTGCACATCAGTAGAAGCTCAATTTTCCCTCCTTCCATTTTAAAAGACTAACAGACATCACGGGCAACTAAGTGTTAGAGCAGTGGGGGTTGTTATAGCCAACTACAACCAGAAAACAGGAAAATGACCCACTCTTACACCCAAGAGAGTCAATATAGCTGTGATCCCAGCTCTATAGATGACTCTACGCATACTGTTATGAATGGTTTCATGTTAGGTTAGGGGATTTTGAGGCAAAAGTAGAGACAGCAACACTCTGGACAGTAAAAGAGAAATTATGGTTTTCATCTCATTTGGTGATCGTTTATGAGCCATGTGCATGGGCGTTAAATGAACGTTCAACTGAAGTAGTTGAACATTCATTTAAAAAGGATCGAGATTTTGCACACAGCACACAGCACATACACCCCCCCCCCACGCCCAAACCCCGCCCCCCACGCATATAATCTCGTTCTCACAGATTTCGGTTTCTTGCATGGATCGAAGAGTACACATTCTTTTTGACACGACTCCAGTGATTTGGACCTTGTTTATAAGATTAAAGTCTCAGCTATAAGATCACAGTTCGATTACAGTTCTACAGAGATCTCACTGGCTTGAAAGTGATGCTGAAGCTGCCATTTTTACACCTTTAAAACTTGGCCCTCTACTATAAAGAGCTGGATCAGTATGTGCCATAACTGATGTGTGTGTGATACGTGATCAAAACTGTGAGAAAAAAAAAAACAACTTATTTTTGAAACCACATTAATTAATATATATATATCTGAAGCTCTAATACTGCATTTCTCAAAGCAACTACATAGCCAAGGACACAGTAAGAGGTTAAAAGCAAACCTGCACTTGCTTAAATTTTTCATTACTGAAAAAATCTACCCTAGCTTGCAAAGAATTTGACCTCAGTAGAAACTATTTTGAAAACTGAATTTTCAGAAAGTATATCTTTAATTTTAATTAAAGGAGAACAATAATGAAAGAGATTATTAACTAAGTACATGAGTGCAAACTAGGCCTTTCTGTACACCAAACTTGAGAAGAGTTATTGTAACTTTTTAATACCTAATACTATAAGAATGCACATAATAATCTAATGGGCATCCTTAAAAATCCTTGATTTTTCAAGGGTTCTTTAGAAAAGGCAAATAATATATGTGTACATTAAATATAGTATAGTATAATATAGATGAGGCTTTAAATAATATCACAATATTTTTAGGCTATTTCACACAATACGCAATATACACAAATATTAAAGACTCCTCTAAAGTATTTCATGGGTGCTATCAGTCTGTGCAGATTATGATTATTTACATTTCTGCTGGTATCAGTATACATTTTTAGTTTATCCTGTAGTGTATTTAAGTATTATAGCTCTCGGAACAAAATCTTACTGAAGGAAACCATTATAACGAACAGACAAACAGAAATGGTGCAAAATCACTTAAAGTAACTTGTTACATTAATGTATATTGAAAATTAGAAGTTATTTTCTTTGCCCTCTGAAGTATAGGCAAAAACTGCTTTTCTGATTATCTGACCACCTAGGGCAGCAGTACAAGAAGAAAACAGGTGTTTTTGTCAGGCTCAGTGCTAACCCCACAAGATTGCCACTTCCTGCCATATTACTCTCTTATTAACAAAGTGAACTGTCTCAGACTTACTATACTGTGGAGGTGACTGACTGAGTCATGTGACTGAATCATCCTTTTCAACTAAACAAGGTACTCTAGCATAGTTTACACTATTAGCATGTTTTATTATCTGTGCTTATGTGTGGCATAGCGGCAGACAGATTACAACAACATAATTTCCTCACGAACTGATGCTACAGCCACCACTAGCTCATCACTGTGATGGAAAAACTGTTGTATGTAGTTCTTTTTAGAAACAGTTCTGCCATTGTTAAAGTATTTTTGGGTGCTGTATAACACCCCCTTTGCTCAGAGGCTACATAAAACACCTGAAATAAATTTAAATGCAGGGAAGTTGGCTTTACAGTAGCCTTTATTCTTAATTTAAATTTAAGGTGCTTAAGATGCTTCTTGCACGAGGGCACATAAATGGATTGGCTTTAGTGTCATCAAAAACACCCTTTACAACACTGTCTTTGAAAATGAGAAAATTTACAACCATCCCTGCCAAACAGTACATTACACTAGCATCTCTGACAAAAACTGTCCATCACACAGCAGAAACCAATTTTTACAACTTCCAAGTCATACATCATATGTTAAAAAAAAAAAGAGTGGATGCACAAAACCTACATAACGTGCCGCTCTACTGAACAGTGCATTTCCCTTTAACTGGCACTGAACTACATCACTCGTCTCACTCTGCATTGTCTGCGCCAAGACATGACGCCTGCTGCCAGGATATCATAATGCAGACCCAGAGCACAAAGCTCTGTTGCAGTGGCTTGTAATGCATGCCTGATGCAATACCTTGCAGCAGCTGCATTTATCTGTGTGCACAGTGAGGCTGAAGCTGCCAGACTGAGACTGGGGAATTGAGCAGAAACCACCCAGCCTTCTTTCTGTCTCAATCCATTTAACTCTCAATTGAGTTTAAGGGCGCACTGAGGTTAATTCTGCCTCTAAGAGATTCCCTACATACACACTTAATTCACCCAATTGGTTTTACTAGGTGGGTTAAATAAGTGATGTAGTAGATTTGTTCACCAGTGGAATCCTTTTTTCTTCTTTTCTCTGGCCACGATTTCTCACCTTGACCTTTAGTTGCAGCCAAACATAGCTGAGAGTGGTAGGCAACCTATGTTAGCGAAGCTATATGACTCATTCAAGTGCTACATGCGCTACCTCCGCATAACCACAGAACACTCCAGATGCTTGATTACACACTCTATATGAGACGGGCGTGACAAAGCTAAGGCACGTAAACATTTAGATGCTTCTTGACATTATGTAGAACGTTTTGCAGTTGCTGGCAATTTAGACACAATCAGTCTGTTAGGAGCATCTGAGACTTAGACTAGAATATTTTTCTTCTGGTCTGATATGATCTCCACAGAAAAGTACTGTCAGGACAATAGGATGCTCCAGAGCAGTCACGCAAAGCTAAGGTCACTGATCTAATTAAAAGACATTCTCCTTTCAGTTTGTCTCTTGATAAATCTGTAATTACTAGCAAAGATTCGTCTGAAGTGCAGTACGCGTGTGTCCGCATGTGCATAACTCCAGCATGGTACTACTTTGCATTTTATGTGGAAACAGAGGTGACAAAGAAGAAAAAAACGTCAGCTGAAGCGGAAACAGTCAAATAATCCATAAGGGAGCTCAGCTTTGTTCTTTTGTGCTGCTTGTGCTCATAGTGTCAATACCTCAAAGTACTTACTGCATTCAAAGCTTTCAAAGTATTCTTTGGGGCTATTACAGTCAACAGAGGACAAAAAAATCTTGGATTGTGCAGGACAAACGATCCTGTGTCTTTCAAAGACACTAAGCTCAGTATTTTAATCTTGATTTAGCAGCTGCCCATTCCTCTTCAAAAGCTTTTGCCTGCCTTTAACTGAAAAGGCTGTAGATGGGCCAGGTTTTTGTGTCTGATTAGTACTGGCTGAGGACTACACTTAACAACCAAACAGGACAAAGGATACAGATAAAATACCGAATCATTTTGACTAATTGTCACTTTTGCCTTAGATATTATTTCAGTGAGGCTGTTCTATTGTTGGGGGAGATTAAATAATAATGGTAACAGTGATGCTTCATAACAAACACTCTTTGTCTCTTAACCTAATCCCTGTTGGCTGCCTCGGTATTGTGCAGCTGACAACAACAGAAAATAACAACACAATTCTAGACCTGTAACAGCCGCCTGATCGCATTTATATGGACTGGGATGCCTGACTATTACACCAACAGGGACTTTAATGACGTTGCATTTGGGAGAGTGTCTGTGGGAATTTGTGCCCATTCATTCTGTAGAGCATTTACGAGGTCAGGCACTGATGTTGGACAGAAAGGTCTGGTTTGCAATCTTCGTTCCAGTTGGATGTGGTTGAGGTCAGGGCTCTGTGTGGCCAGTCAAGTTCTTCCACACTAAACTCATCCAACCATCTCTTAATGGAGCTTGCTTTGTGCACAGGGACACAATCAGGCTGGAACAGAAAAGGTTCTTCCCCAAACTGTGTCCACAAAGTTGGAAGCATGGCGTAGTCCAAAATGTCTTGGTATGCAGAAGCATTAAGACTGCCATTCACCGAAAGAAAGGGGCCTAGCCTAAACCCTGTAAAACAGATGCATGTCCCAATACTTTTGTCCATGTAGTGCAAATAAATACAAAAAGAAAGCAAGAATCCATTTACATGCGACACACTCCCAAGAGAAACATGTAAGTTTAGCACATGCTAGAGACATGAAGACACTGGGAAGAAAATGCTGCTGTTGTCCTTTAAGAGACCAAAAGGCAGAACTGACCATAGTACATTTTCGTATTCCTCATTGTTATTCTGTGAAAGGGAGTCTTCCAGTGCGGCAACTTATGTACCAGATCTGCTCCGTTACGCTCCCCTCCCTACCGCGCCCCCTGAGGCTCACTGACATCAGCTCCAGTAACAGCGGTTCAACCTTGTAGTGTGGTGTAGACTGAAGGCTCTACAATCACATGGTCTATAGGAACTACTGCCCCTGAAGCAAAATGTATTATTTTTACTGTGTAAACAGGAGCCTTCAACCAAAATAGTCCACATATTGAAAGTCTTTGTGAAGCACATGGCTTACACTCAAATATTGGCTTGGCTTCATGAGAAAGAACCTTAATGTCCTTTCGCTCTTATCTGCAGACAATCCTTTTTTATATTTAGAATCATTAAGGAACTATTAAGGAACTTTCCTATTTAAAGCAAACAAATGAGAGTCATATATGGTCCATATAAGCTTTATACTGCAGGCAATACCCTCTTACTTAAGGACAAACTCCAGATGTACAGGGATATCACAGCCTTCATATTACACCATGCTCATCCTTCAGCCTAGTACCTTCTAGTTATGGATATATGACACTACCATCATCTCCCTACAGTAAAGATAGTAGAATTTTTATACTATAGGACGTTCATATGGTCACATACTGTTCAGTCATTTTACCCCTAAAAGTCTTCCGGCCTGACCTTTTTCAACACATTCAGACATTAAACATAAATGCAAAAACACTACATGTCAAACATTGCAGAAAAGGTTTAAATGTTTTGTGGATGCCATTTCAACTTCTTTTGGTCTGCACTCAAAGTAAATTTACTACAATTTCTAATTTTTACCAGATTATATCTTGCACATTTTATAGTATTATATATACTCGCTTTGCCATAAATATCCACAGATGACACATCCGTTAAATGACTGACTTTATGTAATGTTCATCTGAGGTAAACAAATTATGCAGATGCCCAAAATATAGAGACATTAGAGACAATATTTTAGTCCCACAACTGGCATAATGCTCCACTACTGACACAATGAGTAAATGGACAGGGGACACAATTAAATGAACCATTTGACTAAAAAAAGACACACTGCAATATAAATGTGTCTTACAGCGGAGCAATGTCGAGATTAGAAAAATCTGGAATGAAACTCATTTTTGTAGTATGTCTCAATAAAGAGGATACGTGGACTGAACACAACACAAATGTCTCATTTAATTTCCCTCTTCATCACCTGACACACAGTCATCAAACGAGAACTCGAGCAGTCTGATGAGTTAACTTTTGATACTGCCAGACAGGTATGTCAAGGTCGATAATCTGAGTCGGCAGACGTTTGGGCGTTCAGCAAAAAACCAATGTCAGCGTGTCCAGGGTTGTTTGAAAACAAACAGAGGACCAGACTCTGTTTGCTTTACTGTTTGCTATGGTTAAACAATTATCATTTCTATACTGAAATGTGCGAATCGCAATAGCTACAACAGTTATTCAGCTACATAATGTAACATTGTCCTAAAAGGCCCATATCTTACACTTACGATGTATGTTTTATGTACCAAACAAAACAAAATACACTTTCTAGGCGCTCTGAATCTCTTTTGGTACAGTGCCTTTAAGGCTAATCTCTATAAATGACTTCTATTCTAATGTGCTGCACTGTATTGTACCTCATTCAAAAAGCAGTTGTGACTAAAACACTTCTTACAACTTCAGCATGAATGAGTGATGCCAAACTTCTGTGGGCTGAATAGCTGGATATGTGTAAATGTGCTGGTTTTTGTGACATCAAATATGCTTAATTCACATAGGAGAAGTGGGCCACATGGACTGGGGAGTAAATGGCACTTTTAGAAACTCTAACAATGTTTATTTAATGTTTCTCTTTAAAATGGGCCCTTTAACAAGTTTTTGGGATGAAATAGAACCCACTCGTGCAGTTTACTCAGTACGGTTCCAATTTGCCTACAGTGACTTTTTAAGCTCCTCGCTCGTACAATGTCTAGCAGCAAGAAGCCTCTTCTGCTAAAACTGTCTTCACCACAAAGGTTCAAAATTGTCATTACTACACAGAGCCATCCTTTTACCTTCTGTTAAAAGACCCTGCAATAATGCACAAAAATACATACAACTTCTACAGTCTCTTTTACTTTTAGATAGCCTCTGTGTAATACATATATAATAGCCTCTATATATAGCATTAACTCTATACATACTCTATATGCAATATATGTTTAAAAACAAACACAAAGGTTAAAATACAAATCTCAAATCTGAGGTAAAGACGTGCTGTGATTCCAGGAGAAAAATAAAGACAAGAACAATAACCAAAAATAAACACGAAATTAAGAGTGACGACTTGTATCAGGCATTTCTGGAGGAGGTAACAGGGTTTTTGGGTTTGACAGCAGTGTTTCAGACTGAAAAACTGAAAAATAGATAAACACACGCAATGCACCTCAGGCAGCCTTTTCGACACACACACACACACACACAGTAAAATTCCTATTGCTGATCAGTGTTCATATCAGTGCTAGAGGGTCCTGAATGAACACAGTGGAGTTTTATTATGGCCATGCTACAATATAAACTCTACATATTCAGCGAACGACACACACACACCCTCACCTCTAGTTTGCACAGGCTCGAGCTCTTCGAGCGGGACTTCTTCCGCAGGTACACAGAGAACCACCTCCGCACGGTGAATTTCCTCATGTTCGTGTCCATTCCGCCCGGACTCGGCCCGTTCTCCTGCAGGCGGGTTCACCTCCGTCCCGGGCTTAAATCCAGATCAGCGGTGTGGGGGATTTACAGTGTCTTCTCGGGCGCCCCCTCCACTAATCCATAACGCAAGAGTTATGAACAGGACAGGCGAGCAGGGTGAACACAAGATAATAAAAACACACCAGAAGAACCAGAACCAGAGGAGCCCAGAGTGAGAGCCCTGTTCCTGCGGAGTCAGGCACTCAGCCGTTCTGGCGGGGCAGGTGAAGTCAGGAGCTGTCCTCAGCACGGCTCTCGACTGACATGCCCGTGTGGAGTCGCTATGAATCCCCCAGAGCCCCTTTATCTCCTTATTCAGCTCTTTTCTTTATGTCCTTCTTCAGTTCCTTTATCTCCTTCTTCTCCTTCCCCAAACGTCCAAACGCTCGAGCTCCTCAGTGTTCCAGTCACGCCACGCTGCTCGCGTGCGTCCTTTTTTTCCCGCCCGTTTTCCGCCAAGCCCCGCCCCCATCTCCAGGATTGGACAGGAGTTGATGCTGGTGAGTGAAGGTGGGTAGTAACTGACATTCTCTCAGAGACACTACATGGCCAAAAGTATTGGGACCAACCTAAATCTAATCCTAAACCTAAACCTACCTTGGAATTGAAATCTAATCCTATTTCTAAATAATCCTAACCCTATCCTTAACCTAACCTCAGCCCAAAACTTAAATCTTATCCTAACCTTAACCTTAACCTAATATTTAAATCTAACCCCAACTCTAACCCTAACTCCAACCCATAACTTAAATCTAATTGTAATTCTAAATTTAAAACTAACCCATAACTTAAATCTAATCATAATTCTAAACTTAAAACTAATCCAAACCTTAATTTTAATTCAAGATTTAAATCTAATCCTAGTTCTAAACCAAACCTTAACCCAAATTTTAAATCTAATCCTAATCCTAAACTTAAAACTAAACCTAACCCTAACTTTAATTCAAAACTTAAATCAAATTCTAATCATAAACACTGGCCCCAACGGTAACCCCAAATTTTAATCTAATCCTACTCCTAAACCTAACCTTAACTCAAAATTTAAATCAAATCATAATCCTACCCTTAAAACTAACCCAAACCTTAGCCCTAACTCAAAACCTAAATCTAATCATAGCCCTAACACAAAATTTAAATATAATCCCAATCCTAAATCTAACCTTAACCCAAAATTTAGATCTTGTCCTAATCCTAAATGTAAAATTTACCCTAACCTTAACTTTAACTCAAAATTTACATCTAATTCTATCATAAACCTAACACTGACCATAACCTTAACCCAAAATTCAATTCTAATACTAAATCTAACCTTAACCCAAAACTTCAACCTAATCCTAATCCTAACCCTAACTCAAAACCTAAATCGTATTCTAATCCTAAAATCTAGTCCTAATCCTAAACCTAACCTCAACCCAAAATTTAAATCTAATCCTAATCCTAAACCTAATCCTAATTCTGTTGATTATCCAGATAGTGTGTTAATAGTTCTATCTGTAGTTAATCTATAGGGGAATGTTAAAATAAAGTGTGGCCCAGTTTTTGATTTCATTTGGTTTCATTAAATTCAGTTGGTGACTCTTCTTGCACTGATTTTAAGATTTTGGTCTTTCTTTGTCTGCAAGTTGCCTCTAGGGCCTGTCTTCAGGGAACATGACAACACAATTGATAGCTATATATAAGCAACTACATTTCCATTCCTTCTGAAATTCAAGAGTTTGACGGCATATCAGATATTTCTCAGATATTTTCTACAGCTCACTGGTCACAGTTCGCCTTCTAAGAGCACATCCCAAATAAACCCCCCTTTCTCCAAAGCTGAAGACCATTAAGACGCTGGCACCTAAGTGGTGGAATTTGCTGTGATTAGAACTACTGAGACCCTCGTTGTCTTCAAATGAAGACTAAAGAATCACATAACTACACGTTTATGCCTAAAACTAACATGACTAATAAAAACCTTATAACTAATTAAAAAAATGCTGTTTTGCGTGTCTTCTCGGTGATCTGACAGGGCGCTGGTGGAGCACTAACTTTTTCTCTGGTAGAATCTTAGTCTCTAGTCTGGATTTACTAGTGTTAGGGACCTGTCTTCTCTGTACAATGCCTACAAAGCAGCTGTGAACGTTACTCTAGATAAATACGTCTGACTAATGCTGTGAATGTAAAGCTGTCCCTTATAGTGTGAACACAGCACACAGTGTGAACAACGTGAAATTCTTTCTCTGCATTTAATCCGTTCACCCAAGTGAAGCAGTAGGAGCCACTGGAGTGGCGCCCAGGGAGCAGAGTGAGGGGACAGTCCCTTGCTCAAGGGTACTTTAGTGGTACCACTGGCAGTCCTGGGATTCAAACCCACAAGCTTCTGCTCACAGGGGTATCTCCCTAACCACCAGGCCACCAGCTGCTCCAGATGCAAATCAAAAGAACACAGTCTTGATGCTGAAATTCAGAGAAAGCTTCTATGTGAGTACCTAGGCCCCTTTGCGGGGTGAAATTTTAGATTCTGAGATGTTATATCCGGCATGTAAATACTAAAGTAGCTTTTAATCATTTAAGAAATATTGTTAAAGGTAGGCCTTGTCTATCCCAAAATGATGCAGAGAAACAAATGCATGTATCTGTCAAAAGTGGAATTGATAATTAGAATGCACTCTTCCCTGGGACTCCTAAGAAGACAGTACATTTTCTACATTTGTGTAAAATGCAGCAGTGTGGATCTTAATCAAAACAAGTAAGTAAAGTGGCCCCTTATAGTCATGCACAAACACACCACAGCACAGCACAGCACAGTACACAGTGTGAACCTTTTATCTGCATTTAACCCATTCAACAAGTGAAGCAGTTTGTGGGGACAGTATCTTGCTCAAGGGTATCTCAGTGGTGCCACTGGCAGTGCTGGGATTTAAACCCACAGCCTTCTGATCACAGGGGCGACTCCCTAACCACCAGGTCACCATGCACTCCATTTAAAACCTCATCTGAAAGAACAGTGAGGGTTTAAATGGAGTGCATAACTGTGGTTATTTCAGGATTGATTTTAGGCACGTTAAGTTGTTTTTAAAGCTCTAAATGGCTTTAAAACACTCAGGAACCTCAGTCTGTAAATGACAGAAAAGTGGAAAGACCTCTTTCTGTTTTTATGCTTCTACTTTAGCTTGTACTTTAAATGTCATGTTCCAATCCAACAAATCAGGTTAAATCCATTATATGATCGTATTCATTCATCTTTTAATTCTTTTGATGTGCTCTCAGCATTCACTCAGTTTATGTACAGCAATTAAATGTTGTTTTTATAGCATTATATAAGCTTGCAGTATACTGCATTATGTTTTCACTGACATCTTTTCTTTTACGCAAGTTTTTAGTAGTTCTAAAAACTACTTTTGATCTGATACTCTGACTTTGGAAAGATGCATCATTAAGAAGTAGCATTAAATGAGTGTGAACGTTTATGGTATATATTGTATATATTTTATATATGCACATACAATATACCCCCGAAAATCGTGGGGGTTAGCTTCCAAGAGCACCCACGAATTGTGAAAAACTGCAAATTTGTGATATGGTAAAAAAAAAACTCTAAAAATGCCTCTTTTCATAGTGTAAACCCTGAATATGCACCTAAATATGCTCCCAAATGCATAAGCTTAATGCATAAATTGTAAAGGTAAACCCGTATCCGCACTAAACAGTGTGCACTGAAGAGCTGGCTCCAGCAGTGCTAGAAAGTAAAATACCGATATTACCCCTATATAGACTGTACTGTAATTCATGCAAGCATCTGCCAGAAACGCGTCACAGGGCAGTAGCAAGGAGAAATGAGAACAGGGGTATTTCACCATCCCAAGACACGTTTTCTTTGTGTTCTCTAGACAGTACTAAAAAATGTATACAGGTATGTTTTATATGGAAATGTAGCTGAATTTATGTTCATATTTATGTCACAAAATTAGTAAATTATATTTTTATTAATAATTCAGCACTAAAATGCATGAAAAATGTTATGTTACCACAAAAAAAAAACAAAAAAAGAGTGGAGGATATCTGCTGTTTCCAAGAATTCGCGGGGGTCACCGCAAACAATTCGCGGGGCTTTACGGTATATATATCACTGAACATCCCATTAGTTTCTGTCTGTAAGACTGGAGTGTTTATTTGAGCATTCCGCTGGTGCTACAAATGTGTATTTCTATGCACAATGCTCTGTGTTGGCTTTCACTGATTAACTTGGTCCTTGTGTGCACAAGCAGCCATTCCGTGCCAGTAATGGCTTGGAATTTGTATTTGTATGCCCGAGCAGGCTGCCCTGGATTGGACTGGTTTGGCTAGGAGTCTGTTCATGCACATATTTAATTTATATGTACAAACAGTCCACTTGCATCAGGACAGGCCAGGAGCTTATTACCATACACAAGAAGTCTGGTTTGGCTTCAGTTTACAAAAAAATCGTACTCGCCAGTGGTAGGCACATTACCAGGACTGGCTAGGGGTTTGTATGCACAAACAGTCCACTTGTGTAACTGGCTATATATGTAAGATGTCTACCCTGACCAGGACTGACTGGGAGTGTGTGTAGTATCAATACAAACTTACAGTTAAAGTAGTGTGTGATTTGCATGTAAAGCAGTCTGTGAATTTTCTTTGAGCAGTTTACCACAATATTCTAAATAGGTTAAAGATCAACAGCCCTGAGGGGATATTGATACCATTCATTACACATGGCAGATGCTTCTGGTCAGGGCAGTTATACTTATAAGTCAATCAGGTTGATCAATATCTGTTTATGCATGGTTCATTGGAAAAAGGAAAAATAACACAATAATGAAAACAGTGGCCTTAAATCACCATGACAGATTTGGGGTTGTCCCGTGATTGCGTAACACACATTAGCTGATCAATAGGAATGGAAGGATGAGGACATTAGCATCTGAGTACAATTTAGTGCTTAACATAATGAAGTACTTTAGTGTTGAACATATTCAGGTATACAATAGTAACATGCTTTCATCCCAGATCTTTTCTGCATGTTACCTTAAGTCATAAGTCACTCTAGAAGGTGGTTTTATGAACAGGTATTAAGCCTAGTTCAAAACTACATTGCCTTTCTTAATTAAGATCCTCTACTGAAACCAAAATGTAGTCTAGGATTAGGCTTAATCCCTGTCTGGGAAACCAACCCTCTTTGTCCAAACATTCAGAAAGCCCTTCTAAGTGAACTGACATCTGACTAAAACCATCATGCTCACTGGTAAGCCAGAAGAGGGGTGTAATTTCCCCAGCAACGAGAAACAGTGGGAGAGCTGATGTCTATTAACATTTGGACATATAGTGCACTGCCATACTCAACAAAGTTAGGAGAAATACTTTCTGTTTGATTTTTAGCAACTGATTGATGGAATTATGGACATATACACTATATGAACAAAGGTATTGGGACACACCTGTTTTTCATGGTTTGGGCGAGGCCTTTTAAGGGTAATCTCAATGCTTCAGCAGACCAAGACATTTTGGACAACACCATGCTTCCAACTTTGATACACAGTTTGGGGAAGAACCTTTTCTTTTCCAGCATGACTGTGCTCCAGTGCACAAAACAAGGTTCATAAAGACATGGCTGGATGAGTTCGGTGTGGAACTTGAACTTGACTGACCACACAGAGTCCTGACCTCAACCCCATCCAACACATTTGGGATGAATTGGAACAGAGATTGTGAGCCAGGCCTTCTCGTTCAACATCAGTGCCTGAGCTCATAAATGCTCTACAGGATGAATGAGCACAAATTCCCACAGAAACTCTAGAATCTTATGGAAAGCTTTTCAAGAAGAGTGGAAGCTGTTATAGCTGCAAAGGAGGACCAACTCCATATTAGTGTCAATGTATTTGAATGCAATGTCATTAAAGTCCCTGTTGGTGTGATGGTCATGTGTCCCAATACTTTAGTCTATATGGTGGAAGTTCGATATACATTTTTGATAATTAGGGAGATTAGAAGAAAGATCAGGTGCTTTTCTTTTTTTGCAGTTTGGGGTACTAGACTAGCGGGTAAAACACTTGTCTGTGAATTCAGTGACCACAAAGTTGCAGGTTCAAACCCCCAACTTTCTACCACTGTGTCCTTGAGCAAGACACTTAACCCTCAGTTGCTCCTGGGGGACTGTCCCTAATGATTGTAAGTCGCTCTGTATAAGGGTGTCAGCCAGATGCCATAAATTTGTTGTATGAAAAACATTCTTTTCTTCTACATTTTTAAATGTCAGCTTATGTTATTGGCTTGCTTTAATACATAAAGTACTCTGGGCGAAGAAAGACACCAACGTCTTGGCCGGTTTTGTCATTAGAGGTGTTATGTTGTCTTCACGTGCAAAAAAGTAATTGTTCCCTCTGGTGAACTGAGCCTAATTATAGCCTAGAGATAATCACAATCTGTCGCCAGAATGCTTTGGCAAATAATTAGGTTTGGGTCTGCCTGATATAATTGGACATAATTTTTTCCTTAACCATCAGCATGAAGTTCAGGCCACACACTAAACTAAGAATCAGAGCTGTTGTTTTTAAACTGAGAAAAATTATTGATGGAGTAACAGAAAGCCTTAAAAAAATCCAGAGACTTGCATGGATCACCTGTGGCCAAGACGAGTGGTAATGACTCCACCATGGGAAAGAGAGCGGGAGAATTTCATTTTAGAGGTAGAATGACAATGTGAAAAACACTGCCAGAGCCTCATATGTTCTGAAATGTTCTGCAGTGGTGTTTTATGAGATGATGGACAGATAACACAATAATGTGGAGTGAAATTAGTCTAGTTATCGCTGGGTTTATCACTTTTAGCAGGAAGAACATTATAGCATGGCATACTACCATGCTTAACTAACCATAGCATAGTTAAGCATGGTAGTATCATGTTTTAGAAGTCCATCTGAATTTGCTAATCTGTTACGTTTAAAGATTATATAAGCATTCTGCCTCCAAAAGTGATTTTACAGAAGAATAGTAAGCTCCTGCTTTCCATCCCCTGACAATAAGTCCAGTCCCAAATACCACTGAAATGTTGTGACAGGGCCATTCATGCTCAGAAACCTTAAAATGTCATGGAGGTAAATCAGTTATGCCACAGGGGCTGGCTAAATATTTTCAAACTTAGTGTTAGAAACTGGCATGCAACAGCCAAAAAATACTGTTAGTCAAAGTCACTAAATATAGTAAACATAGTAAACATGAGGAAAGGGGGCAATTCTTTTTTCACAGGAAGGCTTTGAGAGTTATACAACTTTCTTAAATGAAAGTTTAAAAAATGTGTAGCTGTATTGTTATATTTTCAGGATCTGTCATTGTACCCTGTACTGTACTGTTTTAGGCCATAGTACATTTTCTTCACAGCATATTGACTCGTTTTTTTTGTTTTTTGTTTTGGTATTATATCTCTCGCTTTGTGTGTGTTGGTGTGTTGAATCTCAGCGTTCAAATGTGGGCGTGTTACAATCAGTTTCTGCACCTCACATCAACACGCTGATTGTTGCAGCGTAGCTCATTTGCATAAAGTTAATTCGGAACAAGAGAGCAGATTGAACAGGGTGTGCATCAGCGGTTTGATGTGTCAGGTTCCGTGTGTGTTGCTCGCTATAGAATAGCATGTTGTGACACATTCTGTTTGGTGTAAACTATACTAAGTAATTAAAATCAAAAGGGCGAATCATTGTGCATCATGTCACTTTGCATATGCTGCTTAAAATTCCAGCGCCTCCCCTGTAAAAGACCTGATTGCATCTCAGGTAGTTCTGTTTTGTTTTTTGTTTTTTTTTTAGATTTTAGAAGTTCCCACATGCAGTGACATCGTTTGGTGCATGCTAGTGTAGGATCTAGTAGCAATAATCTGTTTTTTATCATTCATTTTTGGAGAAATATTGATTAGACAGCATATAGGCCCGTTTTGGCTCTGGATTTTATGGTTTGGTCACACAGTTGTGTTTCTTGCAGTGCCTGTCTGACGGTACTGTAATGATAATGGCTGCTTGTAACATGGTGAGCTGCATCCTTTGCCCTGTTGTGCATGGAATTAGGTTGCAAGGTTGTGAATTGCTATCTCAGATTATTGCAAAAAGTAAGATCGTTGGTCAGGACTGTTATTATTATGAACATTGCGCAGTACCTGCACAAATCGCATACATTTGCACAATTATAACTTGTTTATATCGAAGGTACTCTCTTTAGTACATCTGCGCTGTTTTTCTTCTCTCTTTATAGTCTATAGTCTTATTTTGTTTTGATTATGGAATAATTGTATACAAGCATACACCCATATATTAAATCGTATGTATAATATAATTTTGTTGCAGTGTTCCTATTGTGTCCGCCCATAGTTTTTTTTAGGTATCTGTATATTCAGATGGATATATACAGGATATATATACACGTATATATCTGTATGTTGCACCTATTGCGTCTCACTGTGTACTTGATGTAAATGGCAGAGATGACAAATAAAGCTCTACTACTGCTAATAATAATATGGCCAGATCACCCAGGCCTAATTTGTACTGTAGCTCTGTGAGCACCTTCAGCGAGACAACAGTTATCAGTGGACCCAGTTATGTGGCCCGGCATTTCACTGAGGAATTGTCTGGTGGGAATTTGAGGCTATTGATATTTAATTTAATATTGAGGCCACTGGATATTTAATAAGATTTTTATTTCATATGACAACTAACCTCACATTTATTGCTAAAGTGAGCTGCATGCCAGAAGCAGGTAAACTCTGATGTTCTACATTAATCCCTCCTCTGCTGCTCCATATAGTTGATCTATTTCACCGCCATCAGACCTCATCTAGATGATTAAGGGCTTGTTTACCAGGACAGGAGGTTTGTGGACTATAGATGTCGTGTTTTTTTTTTTTTTTTTTGCTGTTTCAGAGTAGAAAATGTTTAGTTGCAGTACACACACAATATATCACAATATATTTTGATGTACCATTTCTGTTGGCTTCTCAAGCTCTGAAGTATTTCTTAGAATGGCGAGAGCAGGATGAGCTTCTAATTTTATGCTCTTGATTGACAAGTGATTAAACACAAAACAGATTCGGGAGAAAAAACAAAAAAAACAAAGACAGATTATAACCATTCCTTAACCGACACATCATAATAAATGACAAGCTTTTTTTTTTTTTTTTTTTTAACTGTGGTAAGCAGCTTTGTAATTTGTATTATTATCATAATTATTATTATTTTTACAGCGACTGCTTGGTACTTGACTTGTGCCTCTCCTGTGTGTCTCTTTCCCCTGTGTGTCTACAGGTGTGAGTGTGGGAGCGTCTTCGCGTCCTGAGAGCTCCCCGGAGTATTTGTACTGGCCCCTGTACGACAGAGGACTTGCTAAAGTTTCGAGAGAGAGTCGACTCTGCAGCAGAGTCCCCCTTCCAGTGTTTTGTTTAAGTTTTGTTTGGAGTGAAGGTCCTCCGGAACTTTGTGTTGTATTTGTATCCTGAACATGCCCTCCCGAGTGTGTCCACCCCGCACCCGGCATGACACCGGTATGTGACTTGTAAATAACTGGTTCATCAGGGGCTGAGTATTGATCGTGTGAAAAAATGATTTTTGTGGTCTAGTCAGCTTGTGTCGCCTTCAGCTCCAGATTTATTTTGACTGGTCAGCTATGATGCGATTGGCATTGCTTAAAAGGATGGTTTTGGTCGTTTTTGGACACCAGTTCATCCAATTTTTGGCTCAGAGCACCCCATTCTACTGGCAATGCTTTTCTATGGAGATTATTTTACGAGCTGTGTATGTGCCACTGAAACCCGTGTCAGCAAGGGGACCTTCTTTAACTGGAAGAGGTTTCTGGATACTTTTGGACATATAGTTTAGTTTCTGATTGACCTCACTGAGTAGGTTAAAACAGGGAATCTAGAGGACGTGTCTTTACTAATGTTAGCACAACCGAAGACTCTGCCATGCAGAGAGACAACACCAGAGTGTGGCGTGATGTGGTGTGACTTTGCTTGTACAATGGTGCGTATTTGAGAGGAGCTCTGTTGAAAATAAGTGTAGCAGTCATCCATCTGAGGCCTCCGTCACTAATCTGACATGTCAAAAAAACACAGCTACAGGCATAAGGTGCTGCCACACAGTAGGTGCTGGATCACGACTCACTCAGTCTTCCCTTGTTTTAGGTGTTATTGACTTTAAAACAGGTGAGTTGATGAGGAATGGTAGGAAAACGCTGACAGAGTCCCATTTGGTTTGTTTGTCCTCTGTGTGACTCATCTCTAGTGTGTCATTTTGAGTTATGATCACAGATCTAATACAGAAAAGAAAAGTCAGCAGTTGTGTGTGAATGCTGGCCCAGAATGGACCAATACAGCCACAGTACAGTTACAGCAGAGTTACTAAAGCAGGCTGTGGTCTGTTAGAAAGCACTGACACTAATTAGTCCCGTGAACATTCAGTTTTGACTACTGACTTATCTTTAGTGTCATTTGTCAAGCTGAATGTATATGAATTTAGAATATTTTAGTTGAATAATTTTCTTCTACTGCTAACACACTCCCATATATCAGTCTCTGCATTAAAGGAAAAGGTATTTCAATCTAATCACTAAACATAATGTGGCACAGGGGCAAATCAACTGCATGTAGGTCCTTCTACCATTCCGGTGATAAGTGGAAGTGAGCTCAAAGTCAGAAAATACCATTCTACCATTACAGAAAGTAAATTCTGAAAGTAACCAACAAGTAATAATGAACATTGTTTTTTCATCTTGTGCGTGAAAAACAACGCACCTTCACATGATGCTTTTCAGTTCATTTAGTAGAAAATGCCTGCAACTAAGTCTGCCTCATGTGTAAATTATTAATGATGTGCTTTGATACATTTTGTCACAAGATTTTATTTCAGAAGTGTTTTAGAAACATAAAATGTAATTCAAAAAGGGACGACCTTTTCGGATGGCCTCTCAGATGAATATCTTAAAGGGAGAAAGAAGAACTCTGAGAAGTCCACAGTATGTGAAATCTCTTCATACTTCTGATAAAACTGGCTAAAATACTGACAGCTTAGTGTGTTACAAAAAGTCTGCTGATGATGTTACTGACAAGATAATTTGTTCGAATTTTATGAAAAAAAAAAAAAGAAGATAAATGCAGTGTATTTCCTACATACAGTCTTACGTTGAATACTGGCCTGGGCTATATTTTAGAAATGCTTTTCATTTTCTCTGTTGTTTTATGGTCAGTGGTGTTGCCACTGATGTTTTTTTTTTTTTTGATTACACATCATTATCTGCTCCCCACTGCAATAGCAGAATGATCCACGCCGCACATAGTTAGATGAGTTTGAAAATGCTGGAGTGTTCCTTTAATAAGAAAAGACACATTTTATACTGCTCATGTTGCTACAGGCGTGAGACAGACAGGCCTAAATAACATTAATTCCACCTCCTGAAGGTTGATTTACAGCTCTGTTTTAAATATCATTCTGGCTTACAAAATATATCTCAAAATAGTTGCCCCGTGTCTGTAGGGAATCAAGTGCAGTCTCTCAGGAAATACATTCCAGCTCCTGTATCGACACTGCAGACAATGTAAAGCCAATTAGCAAAATCAAATTAGTCACAAGGAATCCAGGGATCCAGCAGGGAGATTACGCAAGTGTCTGTATTCCGTGGTGCTGATAAATAATCTGTAATGAGCGGCCTATAAAACGTGCTGTTGGCTTTCTGTGCGCTTCAGTCTAACACACAACAGTGTATTCAAAGTGGACTGGTTTTATATAGACGTGTATTATTCTCCTGCGCAGTGCAGCTGGGTGGGCACGGTGGTGGTTGGCGGGGGGGAGACGGCTAGAAGCAGCTAGAAGTTGGGGGATAAGAATGCTCTTAAACAGAGAGATCCGAGCTTTTGTATGAAAATCAGAGTGTGCAGTAACCATCTATGATGTCTGCATTAATAACTTAATACACTTACGTGGAAGGAAAAGTAATGGCTACAGATGCACTGACAGAATTGTTTTGTATTCAGTCTCTCACCAGTTTCACGCTTTAAGTACTTAAGCTGGTATTTGATACATTAGGCCGATATCACTGTCATGTAATACGACATTATTAAGACCACACAAGCAAGTAATGACCCAGTGGTAGGTAGTTAGTAGGTAGTAGGCAGTTAAAAGTGATGCATAGTCTATAGCAGAAAAAAAAACTCTGCGTGTATAATCACTGTAATCCCCTAAAATGACATGAAATCTGCAAACTGGATGTTGAGGTGCTACTGCCAAAAACAAACCCGTCAAACACTTGAGATCACACCACATGAACGCTTATGATGATTTCACAGCCAGCACACTATTTCTGGAGCACACACTTATGAGACATGCAGAGTTTGGATCTGAACACAGAAAGACAAAGCATTCAATTCATATAACTCGATGACCAACTCGTCAGTATTGTTGAAAACCAGGGAACCTCTGGTTCCAGAAGGTGTAAAAGGGGCCAATCTGACTGTGAAAACAAGACCAAAATTTTGGGCAATTTTTTATTGAGCCTTTAATTATGACTTTCCCCACAATATGAAGGACAAAAATGATTAAAAAAAAAGGAAATTCCTGGATTATATATACTGTATTCCCCTGTCCATTGACTGCAGAATGTCAGGCACTGATGCTGGACGAGGCCTTCTCATCCAGCATCAGTGCCTGACCTCATAAATGCTCTACAGAAATGAACGGGCACAAATTCCCACAGAAACTCAAAAATCTTGTGGAAAGCATTCCAAGAAGAGTAGAAGCTTTTATAGCAGCAAAGGGGGACCAGCTCCATATCATCTATATATTTAAATGCAATCTCATTCAAGTCCCTGTTGGTAAAATGGTCAGGCGTCCAAATACTTTTGTTCATATAGTGATTTTTTTCAGTGCAAGTACCTTAGTGTCCTGTGAAGGCAATCCAATCACTCCCCCAACAACAACAGTTGACAGACTGAGCGATTGATGTGTCATCAGGATTGTATCTAAAAAGCAAAGGCCTTGTGTCTTGATGAACTACCCAATTTATTTGCAAAGAAACACAGAAATCAAAGAGTGCACTTTAAAAACCCATTATTCTTGAGTGGTGGTATTACGTCTTTTTCCTAAAAACTAGTCTTAAGTGAAACCTAACCTGTAAGAACAACAGGATGTCTTAGACAGCTGGTCTCTCTGCTTGAGCCTTCCTCCACACACCCCTAACAGGTCTAAGCTCGCTGCTGCTTCTACAGCATATTGAACTAAGGTGCGTATCTGGTAGATGGAAAAATCTGAAAAAGTGGTACTGGAGGATGTTCCTCCTTGACACTCAGCATAGCAGGTTCAGGACACTAATTATTATCAGTGAACCCCAAACACCCCAGCCGGCTGGACGAAGCCTTCTCCCAGACCTGGGACTTTGGTATATGGACGCAAATGACATTCTCCCCTGGCCGGATTTTGCGCCATTGTTTTAATAAATGCAAATGATGAGCGACACGATAAGTGGCAGAAGGAATAGTGGCAGCGAGCTGGCGGATGAGATAGGGCAGGGTACAGCCTTTCTCCGTGCTGTGTAAGTCGCCAGCCCATAAGGGTTATCTTGTCAGACAGTTGCACCGGAGCTTCCATTCATATTGAGAGTAATCCATCAGACAGGAGAGTGTCAGGAGCCCTGCTGTTTAATTCAGTCTCCCTGCCGCAGAGCCTCTCTCTCCCACCCTCTCACGCTCTCTCTGTCTCCCTCCCTCTCTCTCTCTCTCTGTCTCCCTGTCTCTATCTCCCACTCTCTCTCCCTCTCCCTCCTTCTCTCTGTCTCCCTGTCTCTATCTCCCTCTCTCCCTTCCTCTCTCTCTCTCTCTCCCTCTCTTTCTCTATCTGTCTCTCTCTCTGTCGCTATCTGCCCTCCCCTCTCTCTGTCTCTCTCTCTTTTATTTTCTCTCTCTCTCTCTCTCTCTCTCTCTCTCAGAGAAGCAGGGACAGCTCAGGTTCTCATTGGCATTCTAAAACATTTCCCTACTCGTCTCTCTCTTATCACTCTCACTCCACATACAGTCGAAGTCACAAACAGCATTACTGCCACATCTCATGGTACTGCTGAATTATAATTGCATCTGCATCCTCATTTAAAAGACCATTTCCATGGTTTGGCCACGCAGGAATCACAGCTAGCGATCTCCGGCTGGTTTCCGCTGCGAGGCTGTAAGCAGTGGGCCCTGGGTTCGCCCAGATCTGACGCGGCGTTCGGATCGCATAGCGATGAGGCGCGTTTGGGCTGTTTTCTAGTTCACCAAAGGATTTGTCGGAAAATCTGAAAAGCTTCATCTCATTGTCCGTGGTTTAATGGGGAGGGATTAGCTGAGGTTAAACAGATTTTCGAGCTCTGCGTAGAGAGTTAGAGATCCTCTAGGTTCTGTGATTTTCAACCAGGCCAAATACAGCAGAAAAATAGAGCACTGATACAGATGTTTACCACCGTGCCAGGTCATCGCTTTCTATTGTCGACATCTAGACAAATCCCTGATGAGGACATTTATCCCTTGGAAGTCTAGAGTTTGTTACTGCACTATTGCTACACTCTTTAACTGTAATTCCAATGCAAGATCAGAATAAATAAATAGCTGCATTGAACGTCAGTTTACTTTCTGTACATAGGATGGAAACTGTTTTTTTTTCGTCCTGCAAGTCAAGATCGCATATACAAAACTAGACTGTTGACTGTTTAAAGTATAGCAGGATGTGAAGACATTATTCTCATTCATTTGTCTTTAAACCTGTTGTGTAATTCAAAATGGACTTTCACCCAAACACTTTGGGTCGGCTTTATACAAGTAAATTTGATATGTGCTTTGGACATGTGGACACAAAGTTGACCTCTGTAAAACTGATGGTTTTAAGGGTCCCCTCGCCTTCGGTCAGAGAGATGAAGGTGCAGTGTCTTCATATCGACCCAAACGAGCTCCTTTCTCATGTGGGCGTTCCCGCCCGGCTCCACACAGGGCCTGGAAATGACTCATGGCAGGCTTCCACCACTCCACTCTACAGGCCCAGATAGGCACCAGGAGAAATCTTCAATCTGTACTGAGCTGCGAGCGAGAGGCAAGATGAAAAGGTTTCAAAAAGCAGCCAGGGCAGCTTTCAGCCACGGCCATTATCTCCCCGGCCAGCGCTCGTCAGCTCACGCAGCGTAAAAGCCAGCGGGCTGCATCCAGCTAGCCCTGCTGAATGGAAGGAGGAAGAAGGCTATGACCCAGTTCAGTTATAGATCACATGGTGGGCCCTCAAACACAGTGCATGTGAACAAGTCATTGTATGGCAAAAGAAGTGTTCTACTGAAAGCCATGGAGTTTAACTTGGTAGTTCATCCAACAGTGCGGGCTGAACTAGTAAAAGTGCACAGAAAGTCAAGCTCTGCGGTAGAAAAGTGGGAGTCAACAGTCGATTGTCTTTTACATGACGTACAAACACGTTCAGTTCAGCTTTTATTTCAATAATTGTGAGTAGTAATGAAGTATTTTACTAATATTTTACTAATTCAGCTTCTGCTGACGTGATACATTTGTGTGTTTCGTTACTATACAAGTAGATCAACGGCAAAGATCCTAAATTACTTGGAAATAAAATCTTGTTGCACCGGATATCACGCTGTTATCCAACTCACTGTTATCCAACTCACTGTTATCCAAGTCAGAGCATCGAACACCTGGCCTGCACTTCACAGTTTTACATCGGAATGGGTCAGTATCACATTGTACCTGAGTGTCATTTTCATATGCAGATATTCTAATAGACAGGAACTTTGCCTTTGAATATATTTCTTTTCTGTATATACTGTATGAATGAAATATGAATATGCAACACAAAACATAAAGCAATGCATCACACTGATTGCAAGACTGCTGTTTCGCAGTTCAGTATAATAATAATAACTAACAAAGCTGAAGAAGAAGAAGAAGAAGAAGAAGAAGAAGAAGAAGTAGTAGTAGTAGTAGTAGTCGTAGTAGTGTTTGCATGTTCTGTCCGTGTCTGTATACGTTTCCACCAGGTGCTGCACTTTCCTCCCACAGTCCAAAAACATGTACAACAGGGAAATTGGAGATGCTACATTTCCCCCCCGCCAGGTGCGAGTGTGTGTGTGTGTGTGAATGTGTTTGTGTGTCTGTCCTGTGACGGACTGGTGATCTGTCCTGGTGTTCCTTTGCCTTCCATCCTATGACTTCAGTGATAGCAGCGATAATACTATTAACAAAATAGAGAGTTGTTGTTCAAAAGCCATTCATAAATATCAGCAGCAGAAACCTGTCACTTAAACATACAGTATGAAGAGTTACCTCTCAGTATACGGGAGCTGGTCCTGCCTCGGGGTCACCATGGCAACCCAAGGCTGATTTTAGTGTAAGAACTCGAAGATCACGATAATAACACACACCGCAGGGGACTGTAGGCACGGTGTGCTCTTACACCCAGCATATGCTCCGGTGAGCAAAAAACAGCACAAAAACAGCACAATGTCTGAAGTTATAAATACTCTGTCTTCTGAGTGCTTCGATAACTTGAAGGCACACTGCAGTAAAGGAGCCCAGCGGTGAAGGCCAAGCAGTGAAAACATCCTGATCTCACTGGTCTGATAATGATACATAGCCCAGATTAGGGAACTGTGACTAATACTCATCACACAGACACACATCAGTCCCTTTCTGAATGAGCAACTTTACTGTTTAGTGATGTAAAATAACAGCAAATACATTCCTTTATGACTCAGAATTAGCAACACTGAGTTGGACTGAGTTTGTACTTTTAAGATGATTCATACTTAAGATTTTATTCATTTGAATTTTTCAGATGATACTTTAATATTTTTTTTGTATCTGAAATCACCAACTTTCTGTTAAAAGCGTGTAAAACAACTGCCTGACTTGCTCGCACAGAATTAGTAACTGTCAGTCACTTGAAAGCACCAGTCGCCCTTTACATCATGTGAAACTTCCATGACGGTCAAATAGAAATGTTCCATAATTCACCTTCATTACACGTTAAGAAAATGGTTTTGATTCAGTGATTTTCTACAGCTGTCAATGCAGTCTTGAATATCTGAAATCAAAAACTGTTTATGACATATGAAATGAAGGATGTACTTATTTTGAAGCAGCTTACATTTTATTTATTCAACTTACATCACAATAATGCACTCGCAATTAAAAAAGTCAATGTCAATCTGTACTTTCAAGAACAAAAACAATTTGAATTAAGAGGTATATCATCATCACCAGCAGAAAAGATCATGAATTAAACATAAACTATTCGGTCAAGTTCAGAGGCTAATGATTGCCAAGGCTGAGATTTATAATGGCCATCTCGGAGGTTAAAGCTGCCTTTAGGTGGGCAGTGCTGGCTGAATCTATAGACTTTCATTATATTACTGACTGTAGCAGTCACACTGACGTAAACAGCACGGAGTGTTAACAGAAAGATTTTCGAAAACTGAAAAGAGCACGTTTTTAATTCTAACAACCTAAATGGCCAGGTGACACCTGCATTTCTATTGAAATGTCTACACATGTCAATAGTTTATGAGGAAAAGGGGGGGGATACCATTACATTATACATGACTTTGGTTCATGTACATGTTATGCCTTAACTCCTGGTTCTTTTAAACACGTAATGCCTTGTTACTGAACAGATAGGTGCTGACCTCTAGTGTTAAAAACGTGTATGCACACACCTACTGTAGTTTACACCTAGTGGTCAGGACACACAGCAACTAGAAACATAAATGAGGAAAAGGTACACAATCTAAACATTTACATGAATTAAAAATACCTAATCAGAAAGCTAAAACCCCACTAGTTTATAAAAGAAGTATTGCACCATACCCAAATGAACCCTCTCTGATCCTCAGGCTAAAGATCAAAACTGTTGCAGAATTATGACAAGCAACTCTAGAACCAAGTTATTAATCATTGTGGAGCTTCTGTTCCTGATCTAGCCAGAACTTAGAGGTCCGACAAATAATGCTTAAACAGTTAAACAGTAAAATAAGAAGGAAACAAATCAATCTTCCAGCATATAATCACCACATGTAACACACCAAGCACCCCATAATAAAACATATACACCTAACCATGCACCCAGTGCAAAGTTCAAGTTTTGTCCGTCAAATAGACTGATTACTTAAAAAAAGGGAAATGAAGAAAATCCTGTTTACTCAACGTGACCGTTAACAGACAAAGGCAGGACAACTGATAAAACCAAACCGCCACGGCAGCAAAGGCATTACCACACATCAAGTGTTGCAAGCCTTTAAGCATTTAAAAGACGTTGACTTTTTCATGCTTCAGTTAATGGAGGATAGTAGACTGGCACAGAAGATTCACACACTGTGAAGCCTGAGCGGCCATAGAGGACGAACGGCAGGATTTCGTTGGTACTGATCTGAAGCTCATCCCTGGTCTTCTCACAGTCCGTCAGCTGGAACTGCTTATCAACACATATCTCTATCTGGCCTAGGGTCTGGAACTCGCCTCCCTGAAAAACATACATAAAAAAAAAAAACACACTGAAGAAATAAATTCTAATTTCTAATCTAAAAAGGGATTTTTAATTCCCTTTACGCGCAACAGAAATAACAGCAGTAATAACAACAACAGAGCCAGCAACACAGCAATCATAGCAAGACAGTGATGCATAAACTGAGACAGCAGTACTGGACAGCATTATAGTCACACCTCTGAACACCACTAAGTGGCAACATGTGACCATATAATGGCACAACAGGACAGTGATGGGGGATAAGATGAAAACTGAGTGTATGTATAAGAGGATGTGTTAATGTAAGTCCTGCAACTTTCAAAGCCCTACATTATTTTTGGGAGCTGTGCTACTTGTCATATGTGATGATATTTATGGTATCTTGATTCACTACATCACAATATTCAGGGCTACAAGTACCAATAGTCTTCTGTTTGCTTTTGTTTGGATAGGACATAAATTGTGGCAAAAACACATATCCGTTGTCTGAACAACTGTGTCAAAAGATGTTTTTTTACCAAATTGTACAAGGTACTTGCTATCTGATTCATATTAATTTTCACTTCACACATTACTCACTGCATCATGTTTAATCAGTCTGCAATCAATAAGGTGCTATAAGTACTGCAACATAGGAACTTGCAAAAGTGTGCAAACCTCCACATGTGGCTATATTTACACACACATATGTACGAGTGTTACATGCGTTCCTATTCATTTTTCAACCAGTGTTTCCCTGGTCCTTTGGCAAAATCCACTGAGAACTAAACTAACTGGTAATGTATTGCTCATGATTTCAAAGGCTTTGGTTAAATTATGAAAATGGAGACTGTTTTACAGACCAATTATGGCCTTCTTTTTGGCAAAGCTGGATCGTACTTGATCATACATTTTGATGACTCACAATATATAACATTTTGATGACTCACAATATAAAACATATGTTTTGATGACTCACCTAGTTTTATCAGCATATATAACAGAACAGCACTCTTGGTTGCCACCCGAGGGTCAGGTGGTCAGACTTTTTTTTTTTTTTTTTTTTTTTTTTTTTTCCAAGGTCAAAGCAACAGGTTTGAAGTGTTTAAAAAAGATTTTGGAATTATCCAAAAATTTGGATAAAGCAGTTACATAGTTTTGGACAGAACCAATTCAGATTCTTACCTTCTCTGGAAGAATGCACTGTATTTTTGGTTTCACTCCATAAACGTTTGTGATGCTTTCTTCCAAATCTTCTAGCTAAGCAAAAACATGGCAACATCACATGGTATGTAATCAAAGCCACAAGTCAGTAACTTGTGGTCACAATCACAAGACATCCAGAGGCACTATGTGGTCACCTGACTAACACGAACAATGAGTCACAGTTCTTTACATAGTCAGCTGATTTGTTTTCGCGTTGTATGTTCCTCAGTCCTGACGATCATACAAAAAACCCTTCAACACAGTCTATGGCTAAGTGACAGGTCCTGTTTGAGTGTTTTCTCAAAAGCATCAAAGCACCAAGATCAGGGTAAAATGGGAGAGAAAAAGTTACCTGAGACTCAGTTAACGATTCTAACCGTCAGAATGGTCTTCAACATAAATAAGCTTTTGGAAAACTGGGACACCGTTGGCTGCTTAAAATGTACACAGTTCAGCTCATGCTGCTGAGCCATTGTGCTAAGAATGGTTTCAATGCCTACCTTTTGAATTATTTAAAATACGAATATCAATTGCGAACAGACCACACTGCATTTCTGGTCAAAGTTCAAACTAAATTATTTATAAGTTCCACTTTGTATTCATCTGCGTGAGGAAACAGTCCCATCCACATTATAATTACAGCAGTCAGAAGGAGCCTCTCCAACTCACCTTATAGTAATTTTCAGAGGGTATGATCTGGCTCTCCGTCAGAACTCTAAAATTAGCAAAAAAAAATTGTTTTGAGGACTTCAGAAAGCACGCAAGCACAGCATAACAACCACTGACCTGGTTTCTGTTCACAGTGCTTGTGAAAAGACTAAATTCAAATCGTGGGGTGCGGCAACATGCGCTACAAAATTCTCACACTATTAGTTTCTGACTTTTTGTGGCGCAAGTGCTAAGCAGAACTGCTCATAAATATTTACTATGCATTACATATGGGCACAGTGTGCAGCTGCCATCATAAATGTGTGAGGAATGGCAGGAAGCAATGATAGACTAGCAATAGTAAAATTTTCAGAATTTGAACAGTTTGTTTGAGAATAACACTCCTGGATTAGAATTCGATTTTTAGAAATGAATTTAAGTGTACTAAAGCTCAAAGTTGGCCCTTTAGCGCTCCAAATATTCACCTACCTGCTCAAGTTCAGCTTGTGGTAGAGCTCGAGGGCTTTGCTGAAGTATTTGTGTTGACTGTTTAAATCTTTGTCTCTGGCGGCACATGTTCCATGTTTTTGCCATTCGTGTTTCCTGAATAACACAAAAAAGGCCATTATTGCTTAACTGAGAACTTGTGGTTGTCAAGATATCTGAAAAGTATGTGTGTATGTCTTATATTTTACAATGTTATACATTACCTAGTATACAATGTACGTGTTATTATATGTTGTGTATCATGCTGTGTAATATGACTATTACGCAGCGTTACAGAAGTGAAACTAGTGGCAGCTTTAGTCAGTCAACTAAAAGACCGTACCAAAATGATGTGGATGCAGGTTTAAGAAGATCTGGCCAATATGTCTTCATTTCAGGCAGCAAGTCCTGAAAAACACATAAAAGCAAGTAAGCAAATATGGGGGACATTTGCTATTGTATAGATGCAGATCCAGCGGTGCACAAAGTACAGATATCCTCTATTTATACTCATGTTAAAACATTACTCAACTTATCCTCCATCCATAGTGCCTCTTGCTTTTTAAATGTACTTAAGTACCAAAAGCAAATGTAGCAATTTAGGTATATTCTTCTGATGAACAGATCTGTGTGGCTGTACACATGTGTAGTCTTCACTACACCCGCCCTCAACACACCGCTCACATACCTCTATCAAACTTGCATTGAAGTGCCAAGACGAGTTGCATTCATTCCCCACATTAGGCCTGTGTTACAAAGAGATTTTTCTTTTGAATGAACAGTTTGGAATTCTAACAACGAACCTGTTTTTGAAGTAAGAAAATATTTTGAACCTACCAAAGTCCATGCAGGGTCCAGTAACTAAAGTTTGCACTGCAGTGCTCCATCTACACAAATCACAAAAGTTTATGTAGTTAATCTCAAGGAACATCATCTGAGCAGACTAAACTACATGACTGAAGTAGTTTAACTGTTTCTATTGATAAAACCAGTGAAATCAGAGTCTGTTTCCTACACTGCAAAATGTCTTCGGCCAGTGGTGAGTCAAGATGAGTTTGGTCCAGTCATGCCTAAAAGAAGAACAGTCAATTCAACAAACAGATTCAACTTCATTGTGTAATGCATTTAACATGTCACTTCTAACATCTAAATTCATCTTACCGAGGATGCATATCCCCAAGGACGGATCCAAGACACAGGAAGATCACAAGGGACCTCATTCTAACAATCTAAAGAGCAAGCCAAAACTGTTTTGAATAAAAGGCAATTGTAGCAACATTTTCAGGTTACACTGCAGCTCAAACATTTGGAATATGTATTTTTTTAATAACATAAGTGGATTCTGTTAGTGCTACATACACGATATGGACAAAAGTATTGGTACACTACTCTAACATGGACGTTACTGACATTGCATTCAAATACATAGACTTTAATATGGAGTTGGACCAAGAGCACCTTTGCAGATATAACAGCTTCCAGTCTTCTTGGAAGGATTATGGAGTGTTTCTGAGGGAATTTTTGCCCATTCATTCTGTAGAGCATTTATGAGGTCATGCACTGATTGGACGAGAATGTGTTGGATGGGGTTGAGGTCAGGGCTCTGTGCGGGCCAGTCAAGTTCTTCCACACCGAACTAATTCAACCATGTCTTTGTGGACATTGCTTTGTCCACTGGGTTAGTCATGCTGGAATAAAAAAGGACCTTCCCCAAACTGTGTCATCAAAGTTGGAAGCATGGCGTAGTCCAAAATGTCTTGATGTATTGAAACAATAAGATCATCCTTAAGGGGCCCAGCCCAAACAGGTGTGTCTCAATACTTTTGTCCATACAGTATATATAAAATCATGCTAACATAACCATCCTACATGAGTTACAGATGATCTCTAGGCAGGACATTTCAGATGTGTTTACACTAAGAAGCAGAGATGTAAATGCATCCAGAAAATGATGTACATTCCACATTGTGGAAACTGTGTAAAGTTACAAGCAAACAAGTATTCAGAATGTCTTGTTATACAAAGCAAAGCAGTGGAAGCTGCTATAAAGATAAGAACCAGTTATTAGTCCCACAGGTGCATTGTTACAGCAGCCAAGTGAACAAAAAGTACTTATTTATTACACATTTGTTCATCCTACATACTTGAAATACTAATAAAAATGCAATCTAAAGTACCATTACATGCAATACTGTTTGGATATTACATGCAAAACACCAATAAAAAAAAATAGTATGAGGACAAGAGACTAGTTAAGAAAAACTAAAGTTAACATGACGTGTTTAGAAAGTGAGCTTACGCAGCTTAACCGGCTAGTAACAGTGAAAGAGACATAGTACAGCGATAAAAGTTTAAATAACATCAAACTAAAGAAGGTCAGTTTTGCGGGAGCAGCAGTTCTCAGCCTACCTGTGTCTGTCCGGACTAAAGAGTGTTTAAAGTGACAAACACCAACTTTTTCAGCTCCTACTGTATATGAAAGAGTCCCTCACTGCTGTGTCGCTTTTTCTCAACAAGAGAGTGTGTTAAAACGACCAAAAAGAGGTAGTATATAGGCGTGACTTCTCATAAAAGCTGACAAGTCCCCTCAGCTGAACACGGTGAACTCTGCTGCGATCATGTTTACAGACAGTCTCACACTGAGTCTGCGCGGCTTCGCTCGTCACGTGATCGCGGTGAAACGCCACCTCAGTGTCACGTGACATTCTGGCATCTGGAGTGTTTTGTACTGTACAAGTAAACTTTAAAAAAAAAGCTTTTAATATTTCAAATATATAATAATGCATTTAGATGCAATAATACATCTGCATTTAGAGTCACTACTAAGAGCCCAATTTCCAATTAAATAAAAATAAAATACAAACCCAATAAAATGCTTAATAGTAGGTAAACAATGTTAAATGTTTTGAATCAGAGGCATTAAAAAGGAGAAACTGAATTCATCATCATGAAAACTAATGTACACTATGTGGACAAAGGTATTCTGTTTTTCAGGGTTTGGGCTAGGCCCCCTTGCCTTCAGATTAAAGTCTATGTATTTGCAGGCAAATTAAAGGCCCAGTTGATGTAATGAACAGGCGTCCCAATACTTTTGTTAAGATGGTGTTAAATTTCAGAAGGTTCTGTTCACTTCCAACACTATACACTAAACTAAACTGCAAAACAGGAAACTAAACAGGAAACTAAACTGCAAAACAGGCTGTTTTGAATCGGAGGCATTAAGAAGGATTAAGTGAATTAACTGTCATGAAAACAAACATGCTTCCTTATTTCTGTCCATTCGGCCTGTTCCCACTAATTAATCAACACCAAGGCACAAAACAGGGCAGCCAATCAGAAGCCTTTAATGTAAGTTAGTCATGCTTTAAACATTAAACAGGCTGTTTAATTTTTATTACTGCTTAAGGGAGGCTGTAAAATGTACAGATGTAATGAAAGGAATATGAAGAAATATTTTGGGTGGAAACCCTCACAAATATAGAATAAAAGGGTCTTTAAGAATTACAAATGAGGCGCTGTGTCTGTGGGAAAAAATAGCAATAGGCTTGACCAAAGTCAAACAAAGTGCTCTTGTAAGTTTAACTGCTTTAAGATTGCCATGGACTGAGGCAATTCACAATTACACACTTATATTTTGGTATTTTCTCACAGATTGTGTCTGGTTAAGCACGGTTTGAAGGCATTTATGCATGCAACGAAGATAACTTCTGATTTGTGTTTGCTTTTAACCTCAGGCCTTTGCAGTTTGTTCAAGTTTGTGTGACTACCAGAGTTTACATGTCAGACAACCCGAGCAGCAGAGTGATCTCGTGTTGGAATTACACTACAGCAGACATACAGCTCATAGCATACAGAGCACAGGCTTTGGCCCCTGCCGCCCTTACTGTCCCTGTAAACTTAATCTGCTGTTAAAAATAGGACCAGGCTGTATCCGTCTTCAGGGGACGTCTCAAGAAACCAATGTACGTTCTACAGGAAGATTTTAACATGCCGTTAACAAAACAGATTTTAAAGGAGGCCCATTAAACAAAATGCTTTTAAAATTATGTTTTATTATCACTGTTATTATTATATGTTGTTTTAATGTGTGTGTGTATATATATATATATATATATATATATATATATATGGGTCAAGGGGTCTTAGACCTGCAAATTTAGGGTTTGCTCTCTAATAACACACACTATATGGAAAAAAAAATATTGGAACACACCTGTTTTTCAGGGCTTGGGCTAGAAGCCATACTTCCAGTGAACCCTGTCCAACACCTTTGGGACGAACTAGAACAGAAATTGCGAGCCAGGCCTTCTAGTCCAATATCAGTGCCAGAGCTCATAAATGCTCTACAGAATTAATGGGCAAAAATTCCCACAGAAATTGTGGACAGCCTTCCAAGAAGAGTGGAAATTGTCATCGCTGCAAAGTGGGGATCAACTTCATATTAAAGTCGATGTGTTTGAATGCAATGTCAAGGTCCTGAATGCAATGTCAAGGTTAGGCGTCCCAATACTTTTGTCTATATGGACGCAGATGAAGCCAGAAAGAGCTTATAAAGCTTGCTGGGAGCTGTAAAAGGCAGTAAACTGTTGTGGACATGCAAAAGAGAGGACCTGAGAAACACTGAATCCACTTGTTAAGTGCTGAATCGACTTGTTAAGTGCAGCTGCAAGACCCCTATGTTCTCAGAATCAATCCCTCAACACAGTGTGTCTTAAATCTTGAAGAAATGATCCCCTCTCCTCTCCACGTGAGAAATAATGTGTGAAGTTGGTGTAAATGCTATATATAGTCGTCTGCTTGTCCATACATGGGATGCATTCCGCAGGGGTAATATTTTGGTTTTGTTGAACTGGAGCGCAGGGGAGAGTCGAGGCTCGGGCTGAGGGCTGATCTGTGCGTGCCGCTCCTGAAGGGGTAAGTCTCGCTGCTGTGTTTCGCTCCAAAGTCTTTAAACTAATCCTTTTATAGCCTCTAGCGACACACAAAAAAACAGCCGAATCCGGCAGGGTGATGGAGACTGTTTCTCAACCGACTGCGTTGTCCTCGCTTGCCTAATGCTAATGACTGTGATGATGAGCGTAATGATAATAACGGTGGGATACGAGGGTCTAATTAGAACTATTACCTCGTATTTTTAGCTCTGCTGCTGCTGACTGATCAGACCCCAATCAAACAGGGCCTGTGAATAGACTGCCTGAAAATAACTGATTCAGACTGAGTGACTAGCCCATTTTTTTAGAATTAATAATAACATTCATTTATCTATCTATCTATCTATCTGCATTTAAAAAAATGTTTACCATGTTAGATTGAGCTGGAAACCAATTTACAGGTTGCCTCCCGTAGCTCCACAAGATTAGTGTGTCTACAAGATCAGCTAGTTTACAAACTGCAGTACTAAAACAACCAGAACACAGTTTTAAAAACACAGAAAAATGTATTTTTTTCTTTGTTTATTTTTGTGTGTATTTGTTTTTTTTGTTTGGGTATCTATCTATCTATCTATCTATCTATCTATCTATCTATTTTTTCTTTTTATTACAATGTTTGCCATGTTAAATTGAGCTGGCAACCAACTGAGCATGCCTCCTGTAGCTGCACAAGTTGTAGCCTCAGTTTTTTTTTTTTTTTTTTTTTTTTTTTTTTTTTTTTTTTTTATTACATGATGTGACAAACAGATAACATTTGTTGACATCATTCCTTTTGAAATCTTTCCTGCTGCTGTACCGGGGCTCCTAAAGTTAGTATGATTTCACGTGTACTGGGTAAACATTTTGGAGCTGCTTTTCGATAAAATTATTTCAGAGAAGTGAAGGGACAAATGGATGTTGTAGAGATGTTTGACTTCTGTAGCTGGTCTGTAATTACAGTAACTGTTACGCGACTGAGTAGAGCTTGTTCAAGAGGAGAGCACTGAAATTTGGCCCTTGCCCCAAGGTTATGATGAAAAGGATAGTTTACTCCTGTCAGCTTTAGATGAGAGCTTTTCCACGTTTAATTCAAAACCCAGTCTTGCTTTTCAGGGCTTGGCTCAAACACTGTGTGCACTTTCTCTAACCTTAAGCTCTGAGTGACTTCAGAGGATGAGTGTGATTAATGATCAGTTTGGCTCAGTGTTGATCAGTGTTTAGTCAGTAATGCAAGGTACAGCATGTATGGCATGTTATAGCACTACTAGTGACGGTGTTTATAATGGTGCCCCTAATAAATATCAGATCACACTTGATGCACATGATGGTTTAATCTACACTGCATAACACTGAACTATGTACAACCATACTCAAATACTGTCTCTAATTTTAAAACCCCTTAGAAACAAATCTCTCCTCTGGTGTCCAGCTCGGAACCATCTTATCCCAGCTTTACTGACGTAACACCAAAACAGTGGAAAACAAAATTGCATCCCTTTCAGTATACTGTCCGAAATGACTTGTTTTTAGTGCATAATAACTAGAAGTGCTATGATCATAACTTTTTGTTGCTTTACAGCCAGATTGGTTGATTTTTTTTAAATCTATTTTTGTTTTATTATTCATTTCTATATACTGAAAGACATGCTGTGTGGATACAAGCAAACACATGATACATGCTAACACATTTCCAGTATTTTTAGTAGTTATTTTATTATTTTTTTTAAATTTATGATTATTTTTTGTGATTATTTATGTTCAGTTTTACCAAGTTGCAAAATAAATAAGAGATTTGCTCTTTAGCTGGCATTTCACATTTGCAAATGGAAAATGAGTTGCGAATATAAATAGCAATATCAAATAAAGTGACCTGAAACTACACTGGAAGAGGCAAGTAGCTACTGAGCAATAAATGTAATTGTGCTACACGTGCTGTGACGTTTGTTGTGGGTGTGGCGGGAGATTCCATATACAATGCACGAGGACATACCTGACTCACGTTATTTCCGTCATAAAATTTCAGCGCCGACTGGCCAAACTATATACATTTTCTGATTGCCAGTTGTGTGCTTGGGGTATAAACAGTCAGTTCCTTCATTGCACACTCCTAAATGTAACAGAATCCATTGTTCTGGTTGAGTGCATGTGTTTCTTACTTGTTGTGATTTGCTCGTAGGTCTTTTTGGTTGCCAAACATGGCTGCAGTCGTTGCCAGACACAAGCATTTCACAGAAGACTATCGTACTAAGCACTCGAAATACGTGGTTCAGGAATACTCCAGGTAGGAGATGGTGTGCATGGTGGACAACATGATGCCTAATATTGTCTCTTTCTTATCACCAAAAGAGGATCATATTAACTGAGCAACTGTTTGAAAAGACATGAAATGTAAAATTGTTCAAAAATGTTCATAATAGTGTAGCTGAGCTATTGTATCATTAGTAGGATTCATTACTAAGTTCAGCAGTTTTGTATGGTGACTCTCTATGGCGACTTTAACTTGTGGGTCAAGGTCATGACCTGTTTTGAGATAATAGATGCTAGAGGACCGTTTCAATGAGCATTAAGTGTATATTCAGACGTTTTGACCATTGAGTATAGTTTTTTTTCTAGGGTTGCACAATATGGACAAAATATCAGGATAGCGATTACACTGCGCCATATTGCAATTGTGATGCCTTTCAATATATTAAATGGCCTGTAATCATCACTTTTGTGGATTAAAAAAGGCTTGAGGTATGTAGATACTGTATTTTCACATCCCTGTCCATACGCTTGTCGCGGGCGGTGCTCGGGGAGTGTGAGGCGAGGCACAATTGCAGGTTCCTTTGATGGTTTAATACATGAAGACACAGACTCTACAAAACAAAGCAAAAAGGCACAAGGGCCTAACTGAAAAACACCACACAGTACATACATAAGGAAAGGGTCTCATGCAGGAAACATCAGGGTAACTCAAAGAACTTAAATACATAACACTCTCAGACAAGAACCGATCAAAACGCCCAATCACTTAAACTATTACACAGAACGGGTGACACAGTGACGCAAGACACAAACATCTACTTATTTCAAAATAAAAGTCCCACAAACTAAAACCCAGCCCTAACAGCACTCCATATATAGAAACAAAGCTGCAAAACAGCCTCTTTTAAAATCATAGTATTTGTGATGTCACAAAACCTACTCTTTTATATTAATCTCCTTGTTCTGTCTGTGGCAGTTTAGCCTTGCCCATTCTGAAGTTCTAACGACTTTATAACCTGTTGCTGGCATTTGAAAAAGCTGCAGTGCAGGGCGGGCAATCGGAAAAGAGATCATTTACACAAGCAATAACAAAAACGGCTAGTTTAATTTTAAGGGATAAAGAGAACAGAACAGAGGTTGGAAACTGGTCTTGTGAGAATTCAGTGTCTTTAATGGTTGGCCAAAATAGTTTGACTTTTGGTTAATTACACAAATATCTTGTTTCATGAGAACAACCCTCATCTGGAGCTGTGATTGGTCATCGTGTCAAAAACACGGTGACTGATTAAAGGATCATTTGCATATCGCAGCCTTCTGCGCTAGAGGCCAATATTGATATAAGGATTAGAAGACAATATATTGTGCAACCCTAGTGTGTTCTTAGTTCTTATTAGAATTAAGAGTTTTCTGTATTATTGTCTCACAGTCCAAGCATAGGTGATTATTAAATGCTTATTCTTAAGAAAGGAACCTAAATGTATGTATACTGCTTTTTTTCTAGACGTGAATGTGTTCTCTATACTCACAGTGCTGGCATAGAATCGTTTGCCATTGTAATGAATGTGAATCTCTGTGCTTTTAGTTCCCAAGTCGATGATGTGAGATATGAATACAAAACAGAGAAAAATGTCCAGAAAGTGGTAAGGTCCTTTTGTAAAGGCCTGCACCTACTCATTACATCAAGAAATGGTTTGGAAATGCATTTGAACACTGACTAGCTGCTAGGCTTGCACATCTAATTACAGTGATCTCGCCCATATAACAGCCTTTACATCAGCTCTACATTTTGCCCTAGGTTCTAACATAAATGCAGTTCTTGTTTGGGCTCAGAAAATAAGTTCCCCAGTAAGTCATATACTGCCTCTTGCCCCTGTCTAAGACTTTAAAACCCCTTAACTTTCCTACTATGCCTTATTACTTAGGAACTAACGGTAAAAAATAGTGCCAAATGTTTGAGCTATTATTACATTATAGATGTGGGGAACACCTGCCCAACAGGTCTGTGAAGATTAAAGGGTATCTTATGTTCTTATAGGACCTCATGAAGCTTGTTGAGTAGGAATATTCAGTTTGATACACAGAGATCGACAAGGTGGAGCAAAGTCTCAACAAATTGTCTGAAATATCCATCCGACAGGTGGAGAAGAAGATTCCCGAAAAGTACATCCGCGAGTCGTCCATGATCCGAGGCCCCAAGTTCTTGGTTAGGCTGAGGTCACACACCGTGTTCGAGAACAGTCTCTTGAAGCTGTTCTGCACTGTGGAGGGTTATCCCACACCACATGTTAACTGGTGAGTCTGCAGCACTCAACTACCATTTTGTAATCAGTGGTTTTCTAATTAGACCTGATGAGTTTGGTTGCAGATAAATGTATAAATCAATTCTACACTGCGCAACTACACGGGTATCAAAAACTCTAATTACTGCAGGAATTTCTTGTAGCTTCTTCCACATAACACAGAAAGCAATATCTAAATGCACTTTTGATGAAAAATTCTTTCCAGACTGCCCCTTCTTTCAAAAGTGGTTGTCATATACATGCACATATACATGTATCTGTATCTGTATATATA
>JBBIGA010000146.1:7411558-7426470 GCA_037576975.1 Alestes dentex
GTGTAGTTATGTTAGGAATTACATTTATGTAATTATGTAGTTACGTTAGGAAATACGTTTATGTAATTATGTAGTTATGTTAGGAAATACGTTTATGTAATTATGTAGTTATGTTAGGCAATACATTTATGTAATAATGTAGTTACGTTAGGAAATATGTTTATGTAATTATGTAGTTACGTTAGGAATTACATTTATGTAATTATGTAGCTATGTTAGGAAATACGTTTATGTAATTGTGTAGTTATGTTAGGAATTACATTTATGTAATTATGTAGTTACGTTAGGAATTACATTTATGTAATTATGTAGTTATGTTAGGAAATACGTTTATGTAATTATGTAGTTATGTTAGGCAATACATTTATGTAATAATGTAGTTACGTTAGGAAATATGTTTATGTAATTATGTAGTTACGTTAGGAATTACATTTATGTAATTATGTAGTTACGTTAGGAAATACGTTTATGTAATTATGTAGTTATGTTAGGAATTACATTTATGTAATTGTGTAGTTATGTTAGGAATTACATTTATGTAATTATGTAGTTACGTTAGGAAATACGTTTATGTAATTATGTAGTTATGTTAGGCAATACATTTATGTAATAATGTAGTTATGTTAGGAAATATGTTTATGTAATAATGTAGTTACGTTAGGAATTACATTTAGGTAATTATGTAGTTATGTAAGGAAATACGTTTATGTAATTATGTAGTTCCGTTTGGAATTGCATTTATACTCATTACAAGGATTTTTTCTCTTCGATAACATGACTGCGTGCATAACAAGAACTGTTCAACTGTTCAAATGCAAAACATCTAAAATATCATCTAAAATATGCTTTCAAACACAAAGGTGATACCCATTCAAATCTTTGTTTCTTATTTCAGGTAGCAATGAATAATGAATAATTATTGTCAAATTGCATCCTTCTATTGTTATTGCACTGAGGTACTTTGTGTTTAGGCTTATTATCCAAAGGTTATAAGACTCAACCAAAACTGCTACAAATTTTACTGTAGAACTGATAGCAGGTCATGTAGTTATAGAGGGAAGAATGGAAGCCTGGACCCACCAACAGGTCCACACAGATCCTTAAGAGATTAATCAGACAGTACTTACTATCCCCTTCGCAAAGCTCACTGAAGCGTCACCAAATCACTTTTATTGCGGATGTTAACACTGGAAGGACAGCTGCAATTACCCATCTGTTTAACGTAATTAGCATAATCATTTCTTATTTGTCAGCCAGTATGCCTGTTTGAAGTAATAGAGCGCTTTTCAATGGTTCCTCTCAGTCTATGGTTGGCAGTGGATCCTGGCAGAGAGTGAACACCAAAGTGCCAATCCGATCTCCACGCTATGGAGTTTTTGACCTGAATGAAGGGAAGGAGTATCTGTTCCGCGTTCTTTCTGCCAACATGTACGGCACCAGCGAACCCTCAGAACCCACCAAACCAATCAAAACCCTGGAACTCCGTGGTAAGGAAGTAAAAGCCAAACAAACGAATAACAAAAAATTAGTTATTTTATCTTGCACGGCATGTCACACCTTTTTATTAAAGTATGTGCACATCTGTATTATTGGTTTACGTGCTGACTCTTGTTTTATAATCCTCTGAGTTTCCTACCTTGGATACGTCCACAGAGGTCCTTGACTGTAACATGATTAGAAATCTTACTAAGCGCGGAAGCATGATTTTGGCGCGATAATCGTTGCAGATTCTGCGTTGGGCAATTCAAGAGCAAATTTCCAAAACTCACTCAGTCAATTTTTTGTGATTTTCTTTGTACATAATTTTGTGACATTGAATATTGATTTACTTAAAAATTGTTTTCATTATATTTTTTAAACAAATGTGTCCATACTAAAATGTGCAGGAGTTGCACTTTAGAAACAGGCATTGAAAAATTTCCAATAGGTAAAACAAGTAAAATGTGATTTTTCAAGAAAAAAAAAAAAAAAGCTTTTGGACTGAGTGAGCTTTGGAAATTTGCTCCTTAATTGCAAATAGCTCAAAGGTGCATACGAATGCTTGGGCAATGTTTGATGTGAAAAGAAGTTAACACACTTCTGCATCACCCCTAAACAGTTCCCGGGGCAGCTGGTAGCCTAGTGGTTAGGGAGTTGCCCTTGCAGTCGAAAGCTACCACTGAGGTACCCTTGAGGTACCGCTCCCACACACTGCTCCCTGGGAGCCCCCTATTGGTGGCTGCACACTGCTTCGCTTGGTGAATGGGTTAAATGTAGAGAAAGAATTTCACACTGTTCACATGAGACGTTTGGGAAAAAAATTATTGAAATGTTTCTTCATTTTGTCTTCAAATATGATTGTAAAGAAAAAATTACATTCGGATGGGTCATCAAATGTAAATTTTTTCTTTCATACAACAGCTCACAACACACAACTCAGAAGGTGACTTTTGTAATTAGATTAGAGTTCAGCTTGTGATGACCCTTTCCTTTAGATGTTTGTGCAACACCACTGCAGAACAAAGTAGAACAGAGTATCACTATTAGCATGCCATCCAAATCCAAAGCTCCGGAGCTGTCTTTTGCATGTGCCACATTATTGAAGTTTAAGATATTGAATTCATGGTATAAATCATGCTTAAACGTGTGTAGAATTCACTTAGAATTCAACACGGTATTATTTCGCCAGGTTTGCCCCAACTGTAAGTCACCGGTAAATTTGATCTGGCTAGGGTGACATCATCCCTAAAACAAAGTTCTATTATTTCTTCTCCTCCAGGCGTGCCCTCGGCTCCTGGTCAGGTGGTGTCCACAAGAGAAACTGACACGTCTGTTCTGATTCAGTGGGCTCCTCCGAAGGAGCCCAACAACCTGATTGGATATTATATTGACTCATGCGTTAAAGGATCGAAGGACTGGGCATCTGCAAACCACAAACCACACAAAAAGACAAAGTAAGTGCCATGTCTAGTAGCACAGGGGTAATTAGTTCTGATGCTGGAGGGCTAGAGTCCAGCACTGGTTTGCTTTCAGATTTAGTTGGTGTGTGTTTAAGTTCCATTATTAGAGCAAGGACGTTATTTGCATGAGTCTTTTAAGCTGAGCTTTATAACTATCGTTTTGCTGTTTTATTTAATTGTAAAAATACACTATTACATGAGTAATTACTTAGTTACATAAGAAATTACATTTACATCTGATTTAATTCTGTGTTGACAAGTTTTCATTTTTTTTTTTTCCTTAGCAGCAAATGACGCACACAAACTGGCAACAGTGTAAAGGAGGCTTTTTATCCTTTCCACAACAGCAAGACTGTATGCACAACATTTTCTCAACAAAACCATTTCTAAAATATCTCCTCTTCTACTTAGAAATACTTGCTTAAGTGAGACGGGAGAGAAAAATCATTAGCAAATTACACTGCACTTCTGTCGATGCTTTCCGTAATGGTGAGCTTCTAAGTGCATACTTCAAGTTGCTAGTGACCCATGATCTTGTTTTTCTTTTATTCAGGCTTTTCTTTTCAGATAAGGAACAAACAAAATAGCGGTAATCTGTTTTTTATTTTGCGCTTGTAAACGGTTTCAGGAGTTAGCAATTAGCAATTTATAGGAATTTGTGTTAGATATAAGTGCTGAGGGTTAATGGTCTGAAGTATGTAAACACTTCATCACAGGGATAACGTGATGGGGGGGGGGGAAAGAATCTCTTTGAAATCCAGCTTGCAGTTTTCACTTTAAAGTGATTCAGCTGAGGGAAAGTCTTTCACTGGACCTGAGACCAGAATCCAAATGCTTCGTCTTTTGTCACCTAGGGTAGTGCCTCTATCCTCTGCAGTGGACTATGCAAGCAGCAGGGATCCAGTAGAGAAACAGAACAATCTCAGACAAGCTGTTTGTGTTCCTGCAGGTTCGTCGTCCATGGCCTGACCACGGGTGAGACATATGTATTCCGTGTGCAGGCCATCAACGAGCTGGGCCTCAGCGATGAGTCTCAGGAGTCTGCGCCACTGTCCGTCAGAGCCGCTCTGAGTATGTACCAATCCGCAGCTTACACGCAGACAGAGGAACAGCTCGCTGCACTGAAAAATGAGATGCATTCAACTTCCACATGAATAAAATATATGCTCAATTCTGGGCACACTCTTCATATACGTATCTGTCAATGCTGATACCGATACATATGCATTTTTAATTTGTTGAAACTGGGACGAAATCCATCTGAATTAGCATTACACGGAAATTTTAGCCAGAAACATCACACGGCGTAAAGCGCTTCTCTTGCGGCATACAATAACTTTACCAGGAAATATCAGTCGTGCTGGTCATGTATAAACATCGATCCTTTAAAATAAGTTTCTGACATATGTGATCTGACTCTGATATCATGGTGAATTCCTATACATATATATAGTGAATATATAGTGACTGACAAAATCAGCTGCCAAAAGTAAACTTAAGGGAGTAAACTGATAGACCAAGGACATGTTTCTAGTTCAAGCTGCCTCTTCATTTAGCACTGGAGCTACAAGGTTAACATTGCTAAAAAAAAACACTAGAAGTCAAATCTGTTCCCTAAAACTTTTTTCAACCCACTCGAACCACACTCAGGTCTTCATTAAAGTGGCACAGGCTTGTGGGTATAGCCTAGGACAAAGTATGACTTAATGCAAGTTATATATATAAGAAATCTTTTCATTTCACAAACACCAAGGATGGAGAAGACTGAATTTAGATGCCGGTTTGTAAAAACAGACCCAATTAGTGGGTACTAAAGTGCACAGCACAGTGTGAACAATGTGTAATTCTTTCTCTGCATTTAACCCATTCACTAAGTGAAGCAGTGGGCTGCCACCAGTGAGGGGCGCCTGGGGACCAGTGTGTGGGACGGTACCTTGCTAATGGGTACCTCAGTGGTAGTCCTGGGAGTCAAACCCACAACCTTCTGCTAGCATGGGCAACTCCCTAAACAAAAGGCCACCAGCTGCCCCAGTGTTATTGTGGCTAAAGAGTGAAGTTTTGTTCATTTTATAGCTCACAGCAAGTTGTCCTGTGTCCTAAACCACGTCCATAAGTCTGCTGCACCTTAGTAAAGGGCTGGGTGTGATTTGAGTGGGATGTGAGAATGGGGATGTTTTTATATAAGTATTTTGGTCACTATAGCACACATGAGCTCCAGTTCTATACTGAAGACGCTAAATTCGCTCACAAAACACAAAATTCGTCCGGAAGGGGAAAATAATGTAAATGAGATTTTTTGCTAAATTATTTCTGCAAAGATAAAATTGTCTTCGATATTGCCTCACAAACCTGTTCTATTCATGTGAAGGTGATGTACCTGTCTGAATGAAGTCCATTCAAAGCATCATATTATTTGTGCAGTCCTTCCAAAAAACCCCAAATATTTCATAACAGCTTTGCCCAAAGTGTGTTTCTAGTTACGGCAGGGGGTACTAGTTATTTTCTGTGATTTAATCAAGACACGACAAGCAACAGCAGGTACAAAGGAACTTGAAATCGCAGTCTCCAGGTTGTCATACACAAATGTGTCTTTCGAGATGATTGGTGATTTAGAAAGAATGCTTAAAGCTTAAGCCATTTTTATATGAAGCACCATCTGTGTTTGTGGGTTTCACTGAGCGGCAGTAAGAAGCAGGAGTAAAAGTTCCTGCAGAGGAAATTTCTATTTTGGCGAGTGTGAAGCACTTTTTTCTGTCCACAATTCCCAGAGCAGGTTGGTGTAAAACGCAGCCCCTGACAGCAGACATCCATTTAGATGAAAAGGTGCACATGTGTTAAAATTGAGTGTTTAATCTTGTATCGCACATAAAGAACACTGTGGAAAATGATGCCCGGGCCTGTTCAGATGTTCTTAAATGCATTAAAAAAAAACTGCAGCGCCATTGTTTCTAGTACCATTTACCCCTTAACACAGAAGGAATCACAGTATTGCCAGTTTGCTATAGAGACCATTTTGCTAGAACTGTACATTTTACATAAAGTAGTCCATGAAACCTTTACAAATACTTTTCATGAAGGAACTACTGTGTAACAGAGATGTGGTGGCATGTTTTCATGGACTATGGTGGATAACAAAGCACTTCATAGGCCCTGTAAAGGCCGTGGGCCAATGCTTGCTTGCTGTCTACCAAATCCTCACAGGACGCTCTTTATAGAGCATTTTTCTGAGTGCGAGGCGCTCCCTGCCCAAAAATACCAATATAATGCACTGGTTGCAACACACTGTGGGACTCTATTTCTGGTAGCAGGCTGTTGAAATGCGCTTGAAGTGATAGTTCAGTCCAAATCTCATTTTCCTCTTTTCCCAATTGTGGTCAATCGCGGACGATATGCTCGGAGTTTCAGGCTTTCTTCTTCAGTTTTGCACCGAAGATACAAGGCTAATGTAGCTAACAAGTAATGGAAGCTTATATCCTTCCGATCAGCACTGGATACTTTAATTATGGTGCACTGTTCTTA
The DNA here is from genome assembly GCA_037576975.1 of Alestes dentex. Lineage (NCBI taxonomy): Eukaryota > Metazoa > Chordata > Actinopteri > Characiformes > Alestidae > Alestes > Alestes dentex. The sequence goes on from JBBIGA010000146.1 coordinate 7,418,017, forward strand.
ACTAAAATGAAATAGACTTGCTCGTGCGGTTTCCGACACTGGCCATTTCTAAAAATGGACAAATGTGTGTCACATGACTACAAACAGTAATAGCAGCCATCTCAAAGCCTGGATTTTGTCGGCCCTTTTGTCCATTATTAAAATGTAAGAAACATGTGAAAAGCGTGATTTTTGTCACACTGTTTCTTTAATTCTGGAATAACGTGGATCGCAGGAGTATGAATACATTTCTGATGAAGTGTACGAATGAAGTCTGAGCTGAATAAGATAAAGCTGATGTTACTCAAACAGGTTTTCTAAACCTGCATGGATTCTTTTAACCCTGTGTAGGCATTACAAACATTCGCTTAGCCTCGTATGGTAACCGACTTTCTAATGTTGATTTAAACTTCTGCTTCTAGCTCAAATTCATATTCGTAATCAGCAACAAACAGCAGATGTAATGCTTCAGATGTGCCGTGATTCATTCTCGCATTATGAGCCACGGCAGACAATAAATGGCTTCGAATTGGCTTTATTAAAAGCCAGAGATAGCCGCCGCACTCAGAGCGCTCCCTGCTGCCGTGGACAGTGAGTAATGGGGGGACGCAGCACTAGTCATCTATCTTCTCTGCAGAGCTCCCCTCCGCTCCCTATGACATCGCTCTTCTCCACTGCGATGGGGAATCCATGGTGCTCAACTGGAAGCGTCCCGCCCGCTCCGGAGGCGCCGAGGTCACCGACTATTACATTGACAAGTGCAATGTGGCCAAGAAAGCATGGGGGGAGGTCAATGTGCCACCCATTAAGGAGAGGCTGTACAAGGTATGACTGTTGTTGCAAAATCACCTCCCGTGTCATAACTTTGTTTTCTCTATTGCTGCCATGGCCTCCAAATGTTATTGAGATGCTTAGAAAGGCATGTTGTAATGATTGTATTACGGGCGCTTGGGATGATGCCTGATTATTATGATTTGTGCCTGTAGGTTCCAAATCTGACTCCTGGCTCAGTGTATCAATTTAGGGTTTATGGTGCCAGTTTCGTGGGGCTGGGTGAAGCATCTGCTGTTAGCCCACAATTCAAATGCGAGGCGTGGACCATGCCTGAGCCAGGTCGGGAATCTCTCTCTCTATCTCTCTCTATCTGTGTGTGTGTGTGTGTGTGTATATATATGTATCATTCTTACTACATGAAGAACGTCTTTAGCAAGTGATGTACCTCTTGTTCTACTCAACATATTTCATATTTCTTATTTTGGTGCAGGAATATTGTAACATTGTTTAATTCACTTGTTGACATGTTGACAGTCCTTTTGGGTGTTTGTTCATGTCAATTCAAGTAGAAGTATTTGAATAGGTAAAAAGATATTAGTGGAATCATATTTTAATGAGAAATGTAACATTTTTACATATTTTACATATTTTACAGAAAACAAATCCGGTATTAACTGAAAGAATAATTTTTACATATATTAAAGCAAATATATCTCTCATATATATGTGTATTGTTGTTGCTTATAATAGTTGCAGTAGCTTAGTAAATGAACGAATTAACCCTAATGAAACACTTGTCGGGGCCTTTTAGGAAATTGCAAATAAATAGTGTTCTTACATTCAGTAAAATATGAATGATTTGTCCAGGTCCACCATATGACCTCAGCTTTACTGAGGCCAGAGATGACTCTGTGGTGGTGGAGTGGAAGGCTCCTGTCTACACAGGTGCCAGCGCTGTCACTGGTTTCTATGTGGATATGTGCAAGAAGGGCACAGAAACCTGGACGACTGCCAGCAGCGCTGCTGTCACCCACTGCTACCTTAAGGTAAAACATCTGTAATAAAAAAGGTGCATCCGCAAACACTCAGCTGGGGTCTACAGCAGTGCACTGCAGAGCCAAATGTACAGGACTGTGGCATGCTGAGTGACTTTACTAACGTAAATGATGGGACGTCCTCAGGTGAAGGGCCTGGAGACGGGATCGTCCTATGTGTTTCGCGTACGAGCAGAGAATGGCCAAGGCATTGGCAAGCCTTCAGTTCATTCTGACCCAGTGCGTGCCAAGGCTGTACCAGGTAACACACACACACACACACACACACACACACACACACAAACAGACACTAACACAACCACCCTCTATTTTAACTACTGTTGGAACAGGCAACTGTCACGAGTGAACTGATGGATTAAGGCACATGGTGAAAGAGATTGCTGAATTGAGAGACGCTCATGCTAGGGGAGCGAGAGAGAGTGACAGAGCTGTGCTCCATAGTGTAGGACCCATTATGGGTAGCGCTCTGAAGTGGCACAGGGAGCAGCTGTCTGCCCGGCTGCCGATAAGAAAAAACCAGCTGCCGGACAAGACGAGATGATGATTCATCTTGAGCCGCCCTGAAACATTCATAGTCCTAAAGGTTCTTCAGCCCTCCGCCAGCAGAGCGCACTGTGGGGTCGTCTGTCTGAGCACGTCTCGCAGGGGAGAACGGGGAGAGCCTTGCATGAGCCGCTGCGTTGGAGGCAGATGTGGGAAGCACAGTGACCCATAATCCCGCCGCATCCATACGATAAATCCAACATGGCCGTTCCATACCTCTTTTACATAGTGTTGGATTTCATCTGGCTTATGTGTAAGCCCTCTTTCTCTTCTGCCTTGTGTTTGCAGGCGCCCAGGAAATCAAGTGTGGAGTGGATGAGGAGACCGGCGACATTTATCTCTCTTTCGAGAGCTGCCAGATGAGTGAGATCTCCAAGTTTGTGTGGAAAAAGTCCTACCAAGAAATCACAGACTTTTCCAAAGGAATCTCCATTAAAACATCCGGCAGCCAGTAAGCGAAAACGAAAAAAAAAACTAAGCAATCTTGGAAACTTAGTACTCAGCCCTAGGACCTGACTGATGTATCATTTGGTATATAAAACCATCTGAAGTAGCTTACTTGATGTAACAAAGACACCTTTAATTTCAGTGGATTTCAACGGTGTCATGCTCTTATACCACTCATGCCAAGCTAGAAGTTGTCACGGTTGTGTTATTGAGCTAAAGGCTGAACGGATAAACTTGAACAATCAACACCATCATGGTTGAAATAACAAAAAAAAAAAAATAGGTCCAGACCTAATATTTAGTATTAGGAAAACCTAGCATATCACATAAAACTGAATAAATGTCTCCAGTGATGCTTATATGTATGTGTTTTGGCCCTATCATCAATAGACTGCCATCCTTAATAATATCACAGCCACTCATGGCCTATTGAGGCCAACTGTGCCGTGGAAAACTCGCTTTATCTCAGTGGTAGGACGGTCCTCCCTCTCCCCCATCACTATGCATGATCCTAGCCAGCACCGGATTCTTTTAGCTAATGTAACAGAACTGTATTCTCCTTCAAGCACATTGAGCTGTCTAGTGATGTTTCAGTTTGAGTTTCAGAAGATCTGTGGAGCTTCAAGTGCCATGAAAGAAGCACATACTAGCCATCGCATGTGTGTGATGGGGGGGCTGTCTGGCTGGAAAATGGCCGTGTCATGGGGGTGATAAATAAATAAATCTTTAAAGCAACCATAACAAAAAACTAAGCAATAAAAAGTTAATATTAAAGAACAAAATAGCACCAGGTGTCAGCCACCAGATTTTCCTTTGCAGTTACGCTTGCCAATGTGTTCTGCCTTTGCACCCTTACAGCATAAAACACAGCCATGCAATTATGCCAAACAGCAATGTGGCTTGCTCAAATTTCTCTGTAAACTCAGACTATTTTTCAGAGGTGTTTTTATGTCGTTCAGAGCTGAGGGAAACCAATTCGCATACATTTTGTTGTGACAGTTTTCGTTTCCAATTATGTGCTTGGATTTAATTCGACATCTGGATGGAAACCTTACTTAGTCTCTGCTGTCTTTTTTTAAGAAATTAAGAACTGACAAATTTGAGAATTCATAGTTGACTTGACAGCCATATCAGTCAGTAAAACATCATATGTATTGGAGTTTGTTGTAGGAATCTTTTCAATAAAAATCTGTCCTGACCCTGTGAACATTTTCCTGTCAGTTAGGCGCTACACAACATCACACCTGATCATGAAACGATGAGAGATGTATTTGTTTCTGTGGTGTTATTAACTTCATTGGATTGTTTTCGTGTGTGTGTTTGTCTAGTTCAACTCTGTTGTTCAAGAACCCAGATAAAGCAGATATAGGCACCTTCTCAGTCTCTGTCACACACACCGATGGAGTTTCAGCCAGTTACAAGATTGCAGCAGAAGGTGAGGCCTGGTAATGAAATAATCATAGAGGAAGTGTAATGTATTATGAAGTTTGTTACTCTGAAATCCTAGATTGTGCCGTTAATATCTTATGATCCAGGGCTTACATATTAATGTGGTCCAGGCAGACTTACTGACAGAGTACTACTGAACACATCACTTACACAGATGTTGACCTGTACAAATCACATCATGTGAAAGATCAAGGACATCGGCAGTGTCACATTTTCTAGCTTCTCAGGCGCTGTCAAATGCATTTTACTCATGCGGCAAAGACATCTTCATAGGAGAAAAATTTCCATAGCTCTTTGAGGGACCATTATTCATTTGGCCTCCGTTGCCCTCTTAGAAAGAAGTTCTTAAGTGCTCATGTGTGCTTTAATAGTCAATTTTAGCTCCCACCGTAATTTACAAATACAAATGCTACAAATGCACAGTTCCAAATTGCCACCTTATAGTTCTTTTGATCAACCAAACATTTGTTTTTATAGTGTTGGTGTGTTTTGGTGTGATTTATGAAAAGCATATATAGTCAAAACATTTGGATGCCACAGTCAAATTGCAGTCAAATGTTGTTGATTTATAAGTTAAAGTAAATAATCGTCCTAGGGCATCATTTTCCATGTACAGTACAGTAGTCATTTAAAACTATGCAAATGTGCTTCTCTTCTGCATTTCAGAGCTTGAGAAAATGCTGGCACTCAGCTACGACATCCGCAATCCCAGTAAGTAAAGGATCTCAGAAACTATTTCTGTCCTGCTACTCTCATGCTGGGTAATTTTAGTGCTGCCCAAAAAAAGTTTTCTGATCGTATGGTTTGAGTTAAGGGTAGAGATTTTTGAATGAGCCTTTACCATTTCCTGAGTCTTTCATGTCTGTATCAGCAGACTCTGAGCTCAGGGCCTGTGAGAATTTGCAACAAGCCGACTTCGTGTTTTGTGCTGTTTCTGAGGTCATGTATGTGAACCATGACAGCATGAAAAAATAAATAAATTCACCCTGTCACTGTGGCCACCTCTCTTTCCGCCTCAGTTATCCCTCTGAAGACTGAGCTGGCGTATAAGATTCTGGAGAGAGGTCGCGTGCGCTTCTGGCTGCAAACTGAGGGCATCTCCTCTGCCGTGACCTACAAATTCTTTGCCAATAACAAGGAACTTGTCAACTGTGAGGTAATGCAGCAAACGTCAGGCAAAGTGTTACTGACAGCTGCAGCAATACTGGTGACACCGACGTAAATCGACGAGAGCTCGGCGACAGCTCCTTTGGGTTTTACATTACGCTGACCTTAGCGCACACTACTTGGTGCGGCCTGACCTTAAATGTGTCTGACTGACTGGCAACTAAATGTAATAACAGATCCAGCCAAACACATTTAATTCCATCAAAAATAAAATAAGTAAATAAAAACACCACCCATTGCAACTGCCTCTAGCAAAAGCACCAGAGAGAACTATTTACCTCACCGTTTGTCTTTCTTCCACCCCCCCCCTCGTTCTGCAGCAAACTAAGATGAGTCACGATGTAGCCACAGGCACTATCGAGATGGTGCTGGATCACTTCACTGAGGACAGCGAGGGGACGTATGCCGTGCAGATCCAGGACGGAAGAGGAAAGGCCCAGTCCTCCCTGGTGCTGATTGGAGACGGTGAGCCTCCTAGCGCCACTGCTAGGGGTTATCCCGGCTTCATCTGGGATATGATGTTCTTCCTCTAGGCTTGGCTCTCTAACCCTTAACACTACCTCCTCTTTTGTTTTGCTTCAGCCTTCAAGGCAGCCCTGGCCGAGGCTGATTACCAGAGGAGGGAGTACATCCGTGTGAAAGAGGGTACTGAATTCTACACCGACGCCAATGCACACTGAATAAAAGCAGCTAGCACTAGAACAAAGATCCGCGGTTAATAAACACACATGCTCTGTTATTCCCTTTGTCCATGTCCCATCATTCCATGCTACATCATTTTGTCAGAAGCGTTTAGAACATCATTTGAATTCAAATTAGATTTTTTTTTTTTACATAACAATAACAGTCCACCTTTTGTTGACTAAAATGACTCTTGATTTTCATGTGTGCTAAACTAAACTAAAGCCGCAGCAAAATCTACCCAACAGCAAGATGGCTCTTAAAGCATTTCTTTTTTTTTTTTCTTTTTTTTCATTCAGCTATTATGTGAATGATTATTAAGTTTCATTTATAGCTTTTTTATGAATGTGACATGATACGAGTCAAGGGAGGCACTTTGGAAAGCTGCCTGACGTTGTAAAGCTGAAACATAAAAATCCTTTAAAGTAATTTCTCGCCCTAAAATGCTAAAGTTGCTAATGTGTAAAAGGCATTAGGGCCCATTAAGCATTACACAGATGTGATCATGCTGATTTTTTCATACCACTTTAGTCGCTGCTAGTTACATTAGCATTTTCCTGTGAATAACCCTCTTTCATTTTAATTTATGTGTTTATGTGAAACCAAATCACCCTTTTTGCAGGACCACATTTTAGCCAGTTTCTGTCAGTTCAGGTTGGAGAAGATGCCAGCGTCATCCTCATCTGCAAGGCAAGTGAAGTAATGCTCGTCCTTTAGACCTGCCAAACTTAAACAAATGGCCAGGCTTCATTCATTTCTGTCATAAAGAGATCATTGTGGCTGCCCGGTGTTCAGAGGCGCTGGAGGAACAGGGCTGGCAGATGGCGTTGGCGGCGTGGCCATATTTCCTGCTTGCTCCATCATTGCATGCTCACCTCCTGATGTGTGTCCTCCCCTCCCCTCAGGTGGCTAATTTGAAGAAGGAGTCGGTGCTCCACTGGTTTAAGGATGATGTGGAAGTAATTCCTGAGGTGCCTGCCGACCTCAGCTCCGGAGTCTGCAAACTCCCACTGTCTCTGGTGAGAACATGCCTTCGCTCCCTACTGAGCTAGCATAAAAATAAAATAGCTTTGTTGTAATTGGGCTTAGCCGGTAAAACAGTAGGGAGCAGGGGAGGCTGCTGTGATTGGTGGTGATCGCACTGCAGCATTCTGAAGCATCATATGTCACTTCAACATACCTAGAGTGAGTTTGTGCCGTGGTGTAGATTGTTAGAGCTACTGCATGATTCATTATTCCTGCTAGACTGCTGAAGTGTTCCAGTCTCTTAGTCAGCAGTGTTGAATTTATAATAACTAATCACATATCTGCAGATGAGCAGACGATAATATTCAGAGATATGTTGCTGCTGACTGGGAGTGCAGCTATGGACGTACTGATCCATGCCACCCTTCAAACTGATTGAACTGAAAGAGGGGTAGGGCGGTCAATAACAGTCAAATGATCATATACTTGTATAACAGCAAACAATGAATGTATTTGGAATTTGTAAACATACTCGTAACAGTGAAATCTTGCCAGTGTGGGTTTCCTCTCTTTTAGTGATCCTCACAACAGTGAGTCCAATAGTTCCTCCCAACACACCCACACGCACACACACGCTACCCAGGCTGCTGAATATGGTTTTAAAATGACAACCATATTTATCATTCAGACTGCCATGTAATCACTAGGTTGACTCAGCAAGAACATACATTTTAATTGATTGTTTGTAAATTGCATAACTGATTATACACCAGTCAGCCATGACATCAAAACTACCTGCCTGATATTGTGTAGGTCCCCCTTATGCTGCCAAAACAGCTCTGACCCGCAAAGCTCTTTAGGGCCTCTGCCATTAGGGAATACTGTTGCTGTGAAGAGGTGTGCTTGCTCTAGAACAATGTTTAGGTAGGTGATATGTGTCAAAGTAACATCAACATGAATGCTAGGTCCCGGCGTTACCCTGCAGAACATTGCCCAGAGCATCACACTGCCTCTGGCACCTTCCCTACTCCCTATATTGTAAAAGAAAATGTGATTTTTCAGACTAGGTCACTTTCTTCCCTTGTTCCACTCTCCACTTCCAATGCTCACATGCCCATTGTGGACGGTGGTGGATTTTAGGGGTGGACAGGGGTTGGTACTCTGACCATGCAGCGGCTACTGTTTGTACGGACCACTTTTTCAGCAGTTTATGCTACAGTAGTTCTGTGAAATCAGGAGGGCTAGCTTTCACTCTGCTAGCGCATCAGTGAACCTTTGGCACTCATGACCTTGTTGCCGGTTCACTGGTAGTCCTTTCTTGGACCAGTTCTAGTAGGTAATAACTACGACACACTGAGAACACCACACAACACCTGCCGTTTGAGAGATGCTC
>JBBIGA010000146.1:7426570-7446537 GCA_037576975.1 Alestes dentex
TCTTGGACCAGTTCTAGTAGGTAATAACTACGACACACTGAGAACACCACACAACACCTGCCGTTTGAGAGATGCTCTGACCCAGTCATCGAGTTGTCACAGTTTGGACTATGTCAAAGTTGCTAATTCCTTATGCTTGCCTGCTTCCAAAACGTTAACTTTAAGAACTAACATGGCAGTCTGAATGCTACCTAATAGATCCCATCCCTTAACACGTGCCATTGTAGCAATATAATCAGTTTTATTCCCTTTACCTGTCGGCGTTAAAAGGTAATGTTATTGCTGATCTGTGTCATCGGGAAGTCGCTACAGTACAGCCATCGAATAATTAAGTGCAGGTACATCTCTACACACTGGCCAGTTTTTAATGAAACATAACTGACAAGAGTGAACTGATGAAACCCTTCTCAGCTCAGCATTTAAGCTGCAGTAGGTGTCTGAAAGAGTATGCCACACCTTTTGACATTTGACTCAATGTCAATGTTTAGATTCATATCTTCATTATATCTGGACTTCAGACATTATATCTGGACGTCACACATTATTCCTTTGTCTGACCTGTAGGTTCGCTATACTAAACTAAAAGGTATTCATCCAAAAATGCATCAGTAGTGTCTGCATATTCCTTTTGAACCTAGTCTAAACATAAACTGCTTATTTAAGCCTGTGTCACACTGCACAGTTGTAGACGTTTTCAGGCGAGGTTCTAAGCATGTTTTTCGGTCTTTGTGCCGTGGGACAGGGTCAAAGACCAGCAATTAAGCTCACAGAATAGGAAAACAGGAAAATTAGCATATAGTTACGGCTTAAACGGTAATGGGCTGGATGAAACGAATGATGTTTGGGCCTAATCTCCTCTCCTTTCCTCCCACAACTACAAAATAAATTTCACCTTCACTGCAACAGTCTGCGTCTTGTAACAAATAATTCCCTGCTGCAGTAATTGACATGGACTTACATCTTGCAACAGCTTCGTACAGCACATTTCTAACATAGATATTACCTTCAAGCTATCTTGAGAGAGGAGTGAAGAGTGTAAACTAGTAATCAAATTATGGAATCACGAAAATTGACCCTAAGTCCTAATTAATGTTACCAGTGACATAATTCTGAAGTTCCAAATAAGCTTAACTCACTTGCTGTACAAAGACATAAGCTCATATTAGAGGATGAGTTTGTGCTTCAGGAGAATCCAACACTCTGTATTCTGGCAGTGGGTGGTCTCAGCCTCCACAGCTGCTGCTGCTGCTGCCTAAACACTCGACTGAAATCCTAAAGTTCTCCTGAAAAGCACAGAACATAATACTCCATGAGTGAGCTGCGTTGAATGACCAGCCCACAGAAAACCTACTCAACTGGACTGTTTCACCAAAACACAGTGTTTGTTTGTTCCTGCCTCCAGTTCTCCAAGAAGACTGTGGGCGTGTACAAAGCAACTATTAGTGATGACAGAGGACAAGACGTGTCTCAGGTTGACGTTTCTGGCAAAGGTATTAACATTTTTGCCACATGTTACAATAACCATTGTTGAATCTAAAAAAAAAAAATCTAAAATGCAGTGACCATAACTCTCACTATTTTCTTTCGCCCGCAGTCTTCGACAACATTATTAACGAGCTCTCACGTGTTGCTGGTATGTATTGGATGAGCAATTCTGCATGCTATGGTGCTTGGCCTGCCTCTCTAAAGCTAGTCAGCATTCAGCGTGTAACCACCGATCGATCTCGGATCGACCCCAGATTTCGCCCCCCTTCAATAAATACAAAGACCGGGTGTCTATCTTAAGCAGAATCAGAACTGAGATTATTAAGCCTTTTATGATTTCCCATATATCATCTTTAGTGTTGCTGCAGAGCGACTGCTGAGTCATGATGGAGCACTGCCTCTGCTCCCGAGGTAGTTTCAGGGAGTGTCAAACCTCCAAACTCTTCGACTTGCGATAGAGGATCATTCTTTAATTCATTAACACATTAACGCAAGAGCTGAAAGTTAAAGTTTCTCTTCTTTCGCACTCCCTACTTAGAAATGCATGATTCATGACTTGAATTATTTGAAACTCGCTACTGGCTTTCAGGCCCCCTGACAAATAGCAATGTCCCAATAACTCAATAGCCCATACATTAGAGCTGATCAGTCAGGAGTAGCACTACAGGGAGAAGGAGCGTGGTTTTGCTTCCAGTATTTTTGGTCACTGTGAGCCACTCATTAGCAGCATTTTTGGTCTTGTGGGAGTATTACATGTCTACCTCCTCCTTCCAAATCCCTGCTCTAATCCCCCTTTTCCCAAACCAATCGCCAGTTACTCTGCTGGACACCTCCCCAGTGCACTTCAAACTGGGGCTGATATATTTTGTTACAGGGAGAACTGCAGCCCGTCTTCAAGTTTTAGGAATCTTTCTTTCTCTGTTTCTTTGACTCAAAACAGGAGCCAGTGCTTCTGATCTGGCGATCCAGTGCACCGCTGAGGGCATCATGCTCCAGTGTCACATGAAATACTATACAGGAGAGATGAAGATCACCTGGATGCACAAGTATGCACACTTCTGTCTCTGTTGAAGAGAATTCTTAGAAATGGCACGGTGGAAATACCCATGGAAATGAAATACACATGCTCTCTCATGCCCCCGAGCATGACAGCGGCGCTGCATGTAAACATGATTTGGAGATTTTTGTCTATAATTGTGTCACTTTAGTGTGCGACGGCAGAAAATGATTATTGAACTACGGGAAATTACCCAGGCCGAGTGACAAGGGATGGCCGCGCTTTCTGCGCCACTGTCAATACAAAACAAATCTATCAGATTTACAGTTACCTAATGCTCTGGCCCCGAGGGAGACTGGGTAGCATGCAGAATACTGACTCGACAGGCGAAGCAGTTGTTTTAGCTTGTCTCCTCATGGGTAGGCTCACGCAGGACACTTTTGTTCTATGCACGTGGGTCTTTTAATCCCTGCATTAACATTTTGAAGTGGCTGTTCAGGGTTTCCTCGCCCCTCTGATACACGCTGAGAAATGTGCACAGACAAGGCACAATTACTTATGCACCCGCTGACCGCAGCATGTAAGATACCGGGCAAATTACTCCTTTTGATTTGGGAAGCAAACTGCTCAGTAGACGCACTGTATACTTTGCACAGTTACACACTACTATCTGTTATTATAAACATGTTCAGGATGACACATACCCGATAATACATGTCCTTTTTGTTGGATTTTTTTCTGTCATTATTAATATAAATCAAAATGTGAGCCATTAATATAAATCGTATTTAACAGGGATACCAAAATCTCAGCTTCCGAAAGAATGCGCGTGGGTGGAAGTCCGTCCATGGCCAGCCTGGAGATAGTGGAGCCCACCGAAAAGGACAAAGGTTTTTACACCTTTGAACTTGCGGATGCTGAGAAGACGTACACTCGCACCCTTGAACTCTCTGGGCAAGGTAAGCGCAGGTCATTCTGCACAGGTTGTTCTTCTTTAATCCTTTGTTTCTTAATCCTTTACATATCCAGTTTTCAGATGATTTGCAAAAAAAAAACCAAAAAAAAAACAACATTTAACTGTGCCTTTCAGTGTAAAGTTTCCTGAGCAAAGACAAAAGTTCAATTAAAACCAAAACTCGAGTGAAAGATTTTAATTGGACACACAGTTTGACCTCTGCATAATCATCACCTTCACCCTTCAAACAGTGTTCCAAATATCTTCCAACCACAACATCAAACTAATTCAGCAGTCACAGCTCTAAGCTCCACATGAGAGGGCTTTTTTGCGAGTTGTTTTGCGCACGGATCTGTCACTTCGTGACAGCAGATCTTCTCCTCTCAGGAACCCCTCGTTTTTTTAAATCTCCTACATCTGTTGGGCTACGAGCGCTTTCGCCTCCGCAGAATGTCTTCTATGGTTGTCCCTGCAATGGGCCTTGCTCGGATTTGCAGTTGAAAAGAAAGGCCAGTGCCGCAGCTGCGCACACAGGCAACATAATCGGGCAAATCCGGGGATGGAATAGCGGCAACAAAAGTATCAAAAGGTGCAGATCCTGGCTTTGGCAGCAGTTAGTCAACAAACTGTTTGATAGCAAACATAACCAATAGACTGTGGTGCCTGACAGGTTATGTGGTCTGTGGAGCAGAGACAGTAATTAGTGGGAGGAAAAAGAGCCATGCCCCGAAACACAGGAAAACAAAGCTATTAAAATAATGAGATATGAACTGTTTTTTTTTTTTTTATATGCCGTCCCTTCAGGACGAGAGAGAAGAAAGCAGGGACTAGAGCTAGCTTCGTTCTTGCACCTCGTTTTGTCTGAGCTTAACTTTTATCTTCTCTCTGTCCCGCCCCCCCCCACCCCGCTTCAGTCTATGAAAATGCCTATGTGGAGTTCCAGAGACTCAAGTAAGATAATCGTTGTTTTGGAGGCCGCTTGGTTCTCTGTTTTCTCCCAAATGTTTAGCAATGCAGAGCATGTGTGCCGCATGTCAGCGTGTGGGTAAAATATTAGCGTGCGCTAATGAGCCCACTAACAACACCATTCTTCTCTTGCCTTTCAGAGCAGAAGCATATGCTGAAAAGAGTGAGTACACTCATTCAAGTCCCGGGCGCTTGGTGGGGTCTTTTCTTGATATAATTATATCCTTCAGCCTGACTGGGGTGTGATGTTTTCTTTTGCAGATCGCGGCAAAGTGGTCGGTGGCCTGCCGGATGTTGTGACCATCATGGAAAAGAAGGTCTGATTCGCCTCTGCATGGGCTCTGCAGTGTAATGTAAACATCACAAAAATGTACAAACCCTCATTTAGGTTTTGGGAAAAAGAAAACCACCATTGGAATGAACGCAATCTATTATTTGGCTTGGGCAGCTGTGTTCAGCTGCGTTCTGCAGCCCATTAAGTTGGCCCTGTGGTGCTGATGCGGTTGCATTAGTGATCCGAGATGCCACAGGGCCTCTTTATGGAGTGATTTTAAATGGTGTGCGGTGTTCTGTGGACAGGGCATAGGATCATCTCCTTTCCTTCTGGATGGAGAGAGTGTGCTGGAGGGCTTGGTAGCCCTCCTCTCCAGCATAAAGCCTCCCTGCATTGTCTCCGATCTCATAATCCACTGTTGGGGAGCAGCATGGAGTCGACTGCGGGAATGTCGTCTATTCAGCAGTGGGAGAAATATCGGCGGGTCTGTGAATCGCCTGAATGGCTAACAGTGGAAAAGGCCCAGCATCTTTCCTCTCTTTCAGATCCATTGAATGCGGTAGATCCACGGCTCAGTCCCATTAAAAGGCAAGGAGCTGGCCATCTAAGACCTTTGCGGGGCTTTTACATTGAGCGATGCTCCAAAGAGAGCTCCCTTAAGGCTAAAGAGTGCGGTAGATGGAACTTTTTATAGGGCCGAACTTGCTGAGTATTATTGCGTTAAGTCTACATTTCCATTATGAGTGAAAATGAGTAACATTTTATATCTGGATTCTGAAGTTGAAGTGTTTTTGCTTTGCCCATCATGGCAGAAACTTTGCTGTAAGGTTTTAGCAGTGTCTATCACAGTTACGGCATTTGTGTTTTGGCAAATTGGGCCAAGGTCATTACCCATAAAGTACATACCTTCAAATACCAGGAGATGGATTCACACTTGTGGACTGAATTGCCGAGTATAACAATATACGATAAAACAGACATTACATTTCTGTTGAAAGGCCACTAAGCTTCGAGGATGCAGGTATATTTATGGATATTTCGGGCTGTCCATTTAGTCAGAAATGAGTGCAGGGTGATGCTATCGCGATTGCATTTTAGAAAACGTTATTGTGCCCTACAGAAAATGGAGATAATATCATTGAAGATATTTTTTAAGGGAAATCGCTGCATATGAACGCTGTCTTAAGATATGGATTGCCAGGCTCTGCGTTTCTGCAGTTTGAAACAAATTTGGAATCTTTTAAGGCTCTGTTTTTGTCTGCGGTTGCTTCACTAAGGGACAGTGAGGAAAGTCACTGTCGCGGCAAATTACTTTAATACAGACCCAAATCTGAAATGAGTTTGCATGGATGAACGACAGCAGGCCACAGATGTAATAAAAATGATTTGGTTTGAAAATGCTGCCTTATCCTTTGAGGACATCTTGCAGGAGAACAGTGCACATCTGTTGTCTACCTCTGTCTCCTCCTCTCTGTTCCTGCAGACCCTGAGCCTGACCTGCACAGTGTGCGGCGACCCCAAGCCGCAGGTGTCCTGGTTCAGGAATGACCGAGAGGTGGAGCCTGGTGACCAGTACGTGGTCTCGCTGGACTCAGGCAAGTTTGCCAGTCTCACCATCAAGGGCGTGACCCTGGAGGACTCGGGCAAGTTCACCATGTCCGTGCTGAACAAGTATGGCGGCGAGTCAGTGGACATCGTGGTCAGCGTGTACAAGCACGGAGACAAGATCCCAGACATCAAGCCTTCACCCACGCCCAAGAGGATCACGCCTCCAACCCAACCCATCATAATCCCTACTGCCGCCAAGCCCTCTAGCCCTGCCCCTGCCCCTGCCCCTGCCAAAACTCCAGCCCCATCTCAGGCCCCCAAGTCCCCTGCTCCCAGCCGAAGTGTGAAGTCCCCAACTCCATCTAGGAGGAAGTAAACGAGCCTTCTCTGAGAAAATTAAGGAATGACCCCTTAAATCTAGGTGAATTATTTGCTCAATATTCTTAAGGCTCATTGGTCAATAATGATTACAAATTATTCAATAACTACGATGAAACTACTATGTAAAATATGTAGTTATAAGGGTGAAGAATTAAAGACCAGACCCGGTGACTGGTCGTTAGAGTTTAAGGGATTAATCTATAGAGCATGCCATGGAACAATGGAAATTGCATTAAAACGTAGATCGGCATTTTTCACCAAGGATACTGTCAGAGTCTTTTGAAACGATTAAGAAGCTTGCATGGAAGAAAAAAAAAAAGGGTAGAAAGTCAAAGAGATGAGGTCAGGTTATATTTAGTGCTTTCTCAACTACATAACAAAAAAATCATTGTGAAACAGTGTCATCTGGGCTGCTTAAGCGGAGTAAGCCTTTAATGAGTATGGCTGCCTCTCCCTGGAGGTGCTTTGGTGAAAAATGGCCCTGCTTTTGATGTTTAGTTTATTAAATCTCTGTTTTTAAAAGCTGCACT
This sequence comes from Alestes dentex, assembly GCA_037576975.1. Taxonomy (NCBI): domain Eukaryota; kingdom Metazoa; phylum Chordata; class Actinopteri; order Characiformes; family Alestidae; genus Alestes; species Alestes dentex. The sequence continues at coordinate 7,433,707 of JBBIGA010000146.1, forward strand.
TTCAATTAGCTGGTGGAATCCTGAGGTGTTTGCTCGTAGCAGGGAGGGGATGGATGGCCCTGGAGCTATCGGGCCTTCGCTTAGGTTACAGCCAGGCCCCTTCACCACTCCCAATAAATCTCCCCACTCCAGCCCTTCTTTTCTCCTCTCTCCTCTCCTCCTTGACTTTCCTTTTGCTTTTGTGTTATTAAACAAAAGTGGTGATCACTTCCACCATGCTGTGCTTATGTTGTTTACCAAAAAACACACACATGCAATCACACAGTGCTCGAATGCACGGCAACAATAAAGGATGAAAGCGATTAGAGGAGCTGCCGGGACCTTATCAGAATTGCATCGGCACTTTTTTTTTTTCCCGCTGTATCGCCGTGCCCACTCACAAGCTGTTCCCTACAATTCATGTATACAGAAGGCCTTGCACGGAGAACAGTGGCCATAGACCCCAATTCAGCACCCGCTGTGTGACTTAGATTTGCATTGCCTGGGTACATGCTTCATGCAGAAGGGCTTTAGTGCCACTGTCGCAGGGAAACACATTCATTTTAGCCATTCTCACATTTCTGCTTTTCATTATGTGCCTTTCCCGCCTTTACAAGTTGATTAACGATTGCAAATCTGTAATACTCTGAAGCAGTCTAAAATGGAAATAGTTTATTTTCGAATCGCTCTTTTTTTTTCCTGATGAAATGGCTCCAGTAATCATTGCACTTCAATGGGAATTTGATTAGAATAATTAAAATGTAGGGAAATTGAACTTGTTTAGATTTCAAATGTGACTTTAATTAAATCATGCATATTTAATCACTGGAAACGATTGGCTTAGAAGTCATAGGTTTCTATGGCAACTCATAGATTCATAAATCCTCCCTCCAGACATGCTTATAAGATGTCGCGTCGTGATGTATCATTTTACCCTACAGAAAAATATCGATCTTACATGCGCTCCATTCGGGCCAGACTGTGCTCTCTGTTACAGATTGCAGCACTGAACGTGGAGAATACGACGATTGTTGCTCCTGTTATGGCTGGCCAGTTGCTTGCAGGACACTGTGAAAATAGACCAACGATGGAGAGACGGCCACATGGTGGCACTGGCGCCTCAGCAGGGGAAGTCCATGTGCTCAGCATCAAAACCCACTGAACCAATGAGAGAAGCAGCCCAGACGCCAAATTATGGGGCTCAATTTTACACATTGATTTGCTGGGAGAAGGTGAATCACACGATAACGTGTTACGGACGGAATACATCTCCAAATACACAAAAAGTCATGCATGAGTCAAAATCTCTCAAACTCAGCCCTGTCCAAGCACTATGGGGACTGTCTCAAATCCCTCCCCCTACACAAAACCAACATGCCACCCACTAAAATGTCAGAAAATGCAGAAACTCCATCAGCAGTTTGATCACTTGACTCACATTTTAGCCGGAACCCACACAGGACAATGGTGGCCACAACGGTGATATGATTGAGTCCCCATATTTTTGGACCATATTCTCTTGCACACCGCAAGTTCCATACGAGCTATATGCAATCAAAGATTACGAGGAAGATGCGTATTGCGCCGGCCTGTGGAGAAGCATTTCTGGGAGAAGCGTGCTCTTGCGTGCAGGAACCTTTTCAATAAATGGAATCTGAGATTACTTTGAAGTACAAAGTTTGCTATTGTTATCATCTCTGGGTACACCAGGCATTTGCACTTGCAGATAATCTTAGAGTGGGTGAGAGTGCTTTGAAGATATGCGAGCTTCCACCACACAGAACAAGAGAACCATGCCAACCGAAAAATGTTGGAGTTTCTCATAAATACAACAGCAGACAGCAGAGAGGGGAAAAAAAAAAAAAGGAATGAGCTTGGTAATATTGCAACCCAAAGCCTGTCAGCTTTTTTTTTTTTTTTTTTACCCCCCTCCCATTTACTAGGCCACATTCTTCTCTGCAAGTTACTCTATATTCTGATGTGGCAATAATGAAATCAAACGGAATGGGTTTATTTTGTTATAACCGAAGAGCAACATCTGAAAGACCAGAACGAATTAAAGCACTTGTGTCTAGTTGAGAACGGTTTAACAACCCCCTTCTTCTCATCTGCCTATTCAGGAGGCCGGCATGTTGGGTTAGAATGAGCAGTGTGGCGCTTTCTTATGCAGATGCGTCACCTGTTGTCTTCATTGTGGAAGAGATGCAACATTTTTGCCCATTTACAAATCGCTAATCCATTTCTATTCAACATTCATACCTGCTCTCTCATGATCTTCTCGCATATTTAGGTGTATATGATGTAAAAATGACACCGGGATGTTCCAGCCAGTGTAAATGCTAAGCCAAAGGACGTCCAGTACAAAACTGTGATTGATACGGCCTCGGGGGGTTGAACGAGTGGTCAGTACGATAGTGTGTCCTGCAGCTGGAGTCAGGCCAAGAAACGGGGTTAATACGTTTACTCCCCTGTGATAGGTGTCCAGAAACCTTTTTAATAACACCGATAGGAAATGGATATGAGAAATGGAGGTTGAAGCCCAAAGACTTGGCACATGCCAACCAATACATCAGTGTTATTTGATAATAACGAGCTTGCATAAGCTGATATCCTGAGGAACGGATGAAGAATTCTTCCAGCCATTCTTGAGCTCGCTTTAAATGTAGATCGCTTTGGAGGGGGCAGGCTGTTTAAGTTAAGCAGGCTCTTAGCTTGATGTGTTTTTTTTTTCTGATCAGAGGGGTACATTATAGTGCTAAAACAACACTGCCTGGTACACTGGAGCACGACGCAGCGCTTGCTTTCAGAGCTTGGATGCTATCCATTTTCAGTGGTCTCAACAGAGGAACTCACTTTTCAAGTGACAAACTTAATCAAATCACTCCATCAACACTGACTGCCTTCGCGTCCTGGAGAATCTACAGTCAGTCCTGTTCAGCATCTGTGCAACTGTTCAGCTGATGCAGGCAAATCTGATTGGAGCAAACTTGAGTGAATTACAGCACCAAGATCTGTCAATACCAGCAATTTAGATGTGTACTGTATCCAAACCTTAATGTGGAATGCATACAGACTATGAGCTCTCTAGAAAGTTCCTTTTATCTAGGACATTTTTAACACTTTATCAGTATTCAAACTTTCCAACACGTGAATGCCGCTCGGATTTATCCTTTTTTTTTTAAGAGAGCACTCAGTGCAGTTTCTAAGTTTTATAACAGTGACACAATGTTTATGGCTCTGTACTGCATTACTATAAAGTTAAAGGTCACGCTGTCGGCTTCACTTAGAAGCTTTATATGTCCATATGTCCGCATGTCCAGGTGAACCAGGTAGGAATTAAAGTCCTCTCTTAAACATATTCCCAGAGGTGTCAGCAGGATTTTGAAACATTGGGGCTTAATCAACGTGTACATTTGTGTAGAAACAAACTTTGTGTAGACCAGGGATGGGGACGTAATGATTTAGTTGACAGTGGTTAGATTTAGATTTTAGATTTACCATCAGAATAGATTTAAGTTTGTTCAAGATCCAAGGCTATTAATAAAATATTCTTGGCTGTAGCCTTGGACATCGAGACCTGACAACACCCCTGATGCTACGGCCTCATCTGTGCTTCCTCGCCTTTTTTAAAAAGCTTTTTATGTCCGTAGTCTCTTGTTTTATTCAGTTAGCTTGCTAGCTACCACATGATGCCACATAGTTTTTGAGGGCTTTAATGAAAGGTACTGAAAAGTGATGGTTCTAAATATTGATTTATTGTGAGTGTTTGATTGTGAAGCGGTATATTGTGCATGCTTGTAGTGGCGTGATTTTTCGCAAAAGTAGAAAAAATAATAGACGCACATGGCCAAAGGACTGAACTCGTTTTCTTCAGGGGAGTTTGTGAAGTGTATTGCATAAATGATACTCAGTGGTCTCTTCAGCTACTTTCACATTTCGCAAAAGGAAATTGCAGTGTAGGTGGGGTGGAATGGGTTGCCAATTATTGACTGAGGTTAAATTAAACTATTTAGTTCTAAACTAAACTCATAAATGATTAAACATGGTAAATAAAAGCCATTCTGAATATAAAAAGGTACATAAATGGCATTTATGCACATTAACCCTCCATCATTCTAGAAGACTATAGTGGTAGGTGGCCACTATATGGAACACTTTCAGTCATGAAAGACACATCAAGGCCAGTGTCCAAGACATAGGCGTAGATGTGACAAGGATGAGTGTAAAGAGAAAAATGCACTAGCATGACTTCAGAGGGTTTGAAAACAAGATTAAAACCACTGGAAAGCTTCAGTAGCAAAAAAGGTAAAGTTACAGATTCTTGAAATGGGCATAAAAAGCCTGTGGAGTTATAGATCTACAGCAAGTCCCCTGCTGTACACCAATGATTATGTGGTGACTCAAAGCACCAATCACATGACTACAGCAGGAAAAACATAAACGCCGATCCAGTGGAGATGGGGAGCACTTTTAAGTAACTTGGTGACCAGATCTTTGAGGCCCCTACCTGGTCACAACACACAAACACTCTGGTCACCCAGGTGAGGAAGCATCTTTACCATCCCTTGCTTCATGAGACAGCTTAGGAGGTTTAGGGTCTCTTCTGCTATTCTAAAAACCTTCTATATAGTTGCCTTCAAGAGTATCTTGACCATGAGCATTGCTTCCTGGCTTGGGAACTGCTCTGACCAACACCGCAAAGCTCTGCAATGAGTGAGCAGCAGTCCAGAGCAATCCGGATCTTCAAGGACTCTTTCCATCCCAGCAACTGTCTATTTCGTCTGCCAAACTCGGGGAAATGGTTCCATAGCCTTGTCCAGGTCGGAGAGACTCAAAAGTTGTTTTTATCCTCAGGTCATAAGGCTTCTGAACCAGGACATGCCTCACATTCACTAGCAAGTATAACTCCTGATGCCTTCTGCAACTGTTTTTTTTTTTTTTTTTTAACTATGAAGCACACAACCATTCACCATTTGCACAATACCAATTTGCACGTCTTCTTCTCTTTATTCTCCACTGTAAATATTCAAGTTATATTTAGTAAATGGTTTGTATATACTGTTATTGTATTCTATTTTCTATTTTCTAGTTATTGCACTGAGGAGAAATTGTCTCAGGAGCTATTCAGGTTTACATATCACTGCAGATTGGGCATATGTAACAAATAAATATCTCACATCTTGAATCTAGATCTTATGAACAGTTGAGATGAAGATTAGCATGTGCCCTCCAACGTACCAGAGTGAAAGAGAAAAGTGTGGATAAAAAGGAACTGCATCATACCTCCTCACCTATGAAACAAGATGACATGGACACATATGACAGACAGTAGAACATGTTCACTTGTCTTTACTGATGACTGACGATGCCGCAGAACTCAGTGCTTCACTCAAGCAAGTCAGGGACTCCCTGAACATGCTGCAGCAGCAACTATGAAATTTTCAGAGCCAACACATGTTCTTGGCTAGCATAGTCAATTGACTTGAATCCCACCAAGAATGCATCTTAGTGAGAATGCCTGGATAAGAAAGAAAATGGGAGGATACCCAGCGCGTGGTAATGCCTGTAGGTCACATACTTCAGGGCTATAATCAAATTATTTTTTATAGATGACAATTCATCAAATAACAGTGACAAATATGATTCCCATATGGTTCTCAAATATAGAACAAAATATTCTCAAATTAAAGCACTTTAAGAGAAGAAACAGGTTCAACGATGTGGCTGGCCGAGTCCGACCTGAGAGAGCATCTCAGGCTTGTCCCAGAAGGCAACATCAGAAAGAAAGAAATGGCTTGTGGTGCAAGAGATGGGAAAACAAGAAGAGACAGTGCCATCTCAAAGGGCAAACAAGGATAATAGATTAACAAGAAAAGCCTGGAAAATAGGAAACTCAACTGGTGTGACATCTGGGAGATGGAGGGTTCTTGGTTTTGTCATCAGACCTCACCACACCCCAGAACCTGAAGCAATGTTTGAGAAAAGCCTCTGTATCCCTAATGCACATATTAACAGGATGCAGTACAAGCTTTACACAAAGGCATTACTTGGCAACATAATCAAGTTGTCGGAAAGCTGACATCGATCTTGGAAAAGAGGCGAACCACCACAAATGCTCTCCCACAACACTGGAAGGAAATGTTTGCTTCACTCCATTTATACCAACCTTTGAAGCACCACATAATATCAAAGTCTGCTTGGGACTGGAGAATGGATGTGGATGTGAAAAGAGCTCATGTTTCCCCTTTTATAAGCACAACACTCTGACCAGACATAGTCCACAACAGTTAAAAAAGAACAAACACTCCAAACTGGCAACTGAAGGTTCCCAAAATAGCTGGAAGACCGAGGTTTTCCTTGTAGAAGTGTGATGCAAGGGGTCTGTTCATACGTCTACGACCAGTCTATTGAAGAAGGGGTGAGGGGTCATTCCCTCCAGCAAGCAATCAAATCCTTGTCAAATGCAGCGGAAAAAAGCAGCAATTGGCTTTGGATTAAAAGGAAAGACAACAACTGGGGTGCAAGATGAAGACAGGATGGAACGGAACTGAGGGTTTCCTTTTTTGTCTTTGGTTGTTTTTTGTTTTGTCCTTGTCCTTCATTTTCTTCCTCTCTGTTACACTCTTGGATCAATCTTAACTGAAAACATGGTATGCAACCTTTTATTGTGAAATAAATGTTCCTCTTTTCCCTACGATGCTGCTGACTCTTCCTCTTTTTCCCTCTTGACTGGGAGACGGCTGATTGTGGGATAAAGTCAGGAGGCTGAAACAGAAGCATACGGCTACTGAAACAGAAGCATAACACACCTTTTTCAGGAGCTAAAGAATTTCATACAAACTTCTTTCGTACTGGTTCATGCACATACACTCTTGCGGTCTCCCTGAATTAGACATTTATGGGCAATATGCCGCAGTGTGACGAGAATTTTATTTCATTGTTTATTTTCGGTTACATTTATGGACCAGCAGCATGCCTGGTGGCAAAGCAGGGTTGTAAACCATGAGGTCAATTTTTGGTTAGTCTGTTTTAATTGCTCTTCGAACCCTGAAACAAAAGGAAAGACAACAACTGGAATGCAAAAAAAGAAGGGTGCCCACCGGATGCCCCTTTTTCACCATTCCAGTTCCACCGCCAACAACCAAGAGAGCCAACTTATCACAGGGATTGAAACATAAAATTTATCCTAATGCCAACTGGGGTGCATGTATGTTGACTGGGGGTTTACCAGAACAATCATGCTGATTCCGGAGAGAGTACTTTGATAGAAAATGTTTGTTCTAGTTTCTGAAGAAAGTGCCTTTGAGGCAATGGATTAGATGCTTGAACAGAAACATGAGGTGATGCTGATTTTATAGTAATTTCTATGCACAGATCATTTTTTACAGTCACAATTCACTTTGATGACCATACTTTGTTCCACAATACCAGAGGTCCAGCTTCAGGTAAATTGCATGCCATCTGATATTATTATACAGTGTTATTACACACTGTTTTTTTTTTATCTACAGACTAAACACACCATTTTTATATGTGGTAAACTTTTTCCATCTAAATATTTGGCCCTTCCCTTGCTTCTTGGGCAGAATGCAGTAAAAGTTGGAAATCTATTAGAACTTTGAAAGTGCATCAAGAACCAAGTGCATTTTTTTTTTTTTTGCAGTGCGGAACAGAGAGCTGCACTAAAGCTATCAGTTAAAAACAGAGGGGAAACTGAGATGAAAACCCATGGCATGAGACATCAAGGCTGCAATCTCTGACCAAAGGCTATTGATAGTGCAGCGCTCCCAAAACAGAGTCACACCAAATGTTCCAGTAGGGATGTGTAGACAGTTTCATTTAGAATCCTTTCACAGAGCACTGTGGCCTCTATGAATCAGCTTAAAGTGAGAGTAAAGCGGGGACACTTGCCTTCCCGGAGCAAAAAGACGCCTCACTGATGCATATTTTATAAAGATCAGATGCTAAACCTTTATGTACTCACAGCCATTGTTTGGAGCACCCTGTGGAACACTGGACTGTATTAAAATGACAGTCACATCCTCAAACCTGACTGTCATGGTACACTGTTAAAGGTTCAGAAATTGTGTTGAGTCCCCAAATTATTGATGTTTTCCTCTGAACTGCATAAAGAGTACCACTTTCAAAAGAGCCAACCTTGCCCTGAGCAAATTTTGCCATTGAACAGAATTAGGAAATGAGGAGAATATGATTGGAATATTGAAGAGTGGATGATGATGAGGAAATGCTTTTTATTAATAGGTGGAGGCATACTAGGCATACAGGCCCCATGGACATATTAATTCCATCTATATATTTTACAGACAATTACAGTAAAAAGGGCCATGAAATACAGAGTCTTCATGTCAGTACCTTGGCACAGACACACTCACTGGGAAAGCATCTTGCATGCACATGTCAGACCTTTCTCGGTGCACGGCTCTGGTGGGGTCTGGAAATTTATTTGGGGTCCACAAAGCACAAGTGGCTTTCAAACTGTATTTCAAACCAATTTAAATGAATCAACAGTGGTTCAGTGGTGCACCCTCCTGATGCGTTCCAGTAGATTTGATCCAGGAATGGTATTGGATATATGCCAGAAATCAAGTGCCAGTAATGTGGCTCTGGTTCTCATGAAGGCAACAAAAATAAATAAATAAATAAATAAAAAAAGAGGCCCCAGCTCACCATTTCAGGGAATGATTTCTGTAATAATACAGACAGAGCACAGTAGAAACATATGTGGGTCAGGGCTTTTTCATCCTCTTGGCTTCTTTTCTTTCTTTTGAAAAGACAGACTGGAAAGGAATGTCACTGAAGTGATACTGATTTTGTTTTTGCCGTCCCACTATACTGAAAGGATTATATAGAAGATACTAAGGACAAAATGTGTCTTTATGCGAGTGCAGTATGTGCTCACATTGCACCCGAGTTTACAGTAGCTAAAGCATGCATACTGCTCATACAGCTGCCGACTAATAAGGCTAGTCTTGTCAGGAAAAAGGGTTTAAAAGGTGCAGTGAAGCGGAAGAAACTGTCAGCAAGCTCAGGACAAAACAGAAAATGCTACTTCAGTGATAAAGAGATGTCGGCGTTCATGAGTGAAGTTCTTTCCCACTTAAACATTCTGCAAGGGCACGAGACTACTCCAGCTAAAAGTGGAACTGGAGGAAGAATCTAGAGCAGTTCCAAGACCTGGAAGTGTTACTTTGTTGTGAATATTCCTCCGTCATGTGTTTGAAGTAGGCAGGTTACAATTATAGTCGCCTCAAACAATGCAGTAATTTAAGATGCTAGTATGGAAACTGAACGCAATGGATTTCACAGCATATTGTGTCTGAAGCCAGATTTTGTGCATGTTCGTCATGAATATGAAGAAGCCAGTTAATGTTTGTTACACAATTCAATTTGCCCTTTAAGGTTAATGCGATTAGGTTAATGCAATACATAAATGTTGTTTATATTTTTATTGCTCGCCAAGAATTTCATGACAAGTGTACTTTGAACATCATCTATGCCAAACCACCCATAAGCACCACAGCAAAAGTCCATAAATGGGATATAAACAGTCTGTTTAGGTTAATCTGCTAGTTCAAAGTATCCAAAAGCTTAGAGTCACTTAAAAGTGAATGTTGTTCATTTATTCAATAATAACTTAATGTAGATTAAAACATCAAGAACTTTTTAAACATCAAGAACTTTTAAAATAATATATATATATATATTATTTTTAAATAATATATAATGGTGTATGTGAAGTCAATTCTTTACCAAGCGCAAGGCATTCTTTACTTGTATTCTTTACTTTCACTTTAGTCTCATTGCAAACTGTTGTTATTGTAACTGGTGATGCCAAACTTTTAAAGGGTCATTCCAAACTTTTAAATGCTAGACGGCACGCATGATTTTTGGAGCACCTACTGCAGCCTACTGGTGCCCAAAAACCCAGCACAAAGGGCTTCGTACATCAGGCTCATAAAGGTTCACATTCAATAAGCTGCATACAGCCGTTACTGCTCTAATACAAGGAGACAGCCTCAAGGAGGATGCCGCATAGATGCAAATGTTGGGGGAAAAAAAGGGACAGAACATGATTCATAAGTTATTTTATGAAAGAAGAAAGTTCATGTCCGTTTACCACTGATTAGAATGACCAGGGAACCCAAGCTGGGAACAGGCGTTAAATATATCTTTTTAAAAGTCATTGTTTTCCATCTGGAGCCTCTGTAAAAATGTAAATGACCGTTTCAGGTTCAGTGAACCTTCCCATTCACGGCACAGTGCACAGTTACAGTATTTTACTTATCAGCCACTTATTTAATTTCTTGCCTTCGGGGAGTTCTACTGCACAGTTCACACAAAATAAATAACTCGGTACACTGTAAACAAAGGCTTTGTCTGGCACTAAACTCCAGAATGGAGTGGTAAATAAATAAATAATTGCATGTCGGAAAATTGTCTTGGTTTAATATTTCAGGTACAAGATGCATTTTTCATGAGGGTGCAATTAGCATCATTTTGTTGTGGCTATATGTGAACGTTAATAGAGTTTAAATTATTAAAACTATCTAATGTATGTGTGATATAATGATGCTATACATAAAACATGAACAGTAATAGCCATATTAAAACTTTACCTACATTTAATGCACGAAGCGCTGAACTCTCAAGTTCAGTATCTGTTCTAAAACTGACGCTGAACCGAAGCCATTGGATCTCATTCTTTCAAACAGCACAGTACACTTTTATTTCGGCCTGTTTTTTAAAATGGGTTGCTTCTAGTAAGATTCATGATGTAATACCTGGTGGCCAAAAGCACATATGTACTTGTACATCATCTATTTGACTTTTGACCTGTCCATTCCATATAAATATGTATACATATCAGTCAGCCATGGCATCAAAACCACGGACAGGTAAAGCGAAAAATATTGATTGTCTTGTAAACTTTTTAAACTGCTAACCACTGCCTGCTGGGAACGCCAAAAAAGGGGGGAGATATTAACCATTAGTGCTATACCTTGATCACTACACACTGCATCAGTGATGCTAATGAAATCTGCACTGTGGTTTCAATACAGCAGCCACTTAAAACGGGGCAGCTTGTGGTTAGGGAGTTGGCCTTGCGATCAGAAGGTTGTGAGTTCAAATCACAGGACGGCCAATGGCACCACTGAGCTACCCTTGAGCAAGGTACCGTCCAAGGTGCACACTGCTTTACACGGTGTGGTGCTTTCACGTGTGACAAAAATGGCCACTTTACATTTTTGCATTCTTACTTCCTATTTAGTGGAACTATTCTTGTCATATCAAAGCCCAACAAAACCTCCAAAATCATCTTAACAGACTACAGCAACATTTCAAAGGGCTTTCAAGTGCGGCTGATTTATACATAAAGAACCACCCCGGATTCTAGCATACAGCAAGCGAATACGCTTTAATCCGTATTTACTACTGGGCCCCTGCTGAGCAGGCTTCCGGATGCTGAGGCAAACAGAGCCAACCACACCTGGTGGAACAACAAACAAGAAATGCCTTTGGGTGAGCTCCCATCATTCCTGCTGCTGTCCTCTGCCTCCAGCTCTGGGTGGCCACCCCCAGCCAGTGCTAACAGAGCCAGCTGACAGCCTGTCCTCATGTCTGGCCTGGCCAGGTGCCCATTATGACCAATCGCCCGTAGTTACTACCCCTCCGATCTGACTGCGCTCTCACTTCAAGAACAAAGGGGCTCCACAGCAGGTGCTCAGGATGCAGCATTTGCAATAGTGAACCTAATGGCCAGTGTTTATTTTGGGTGATCATCTGCTGCTTGAAATCTGGCCAAGGAAATTGATCAAACTGCAAAATGCGTAGGCTTGGTGCTACAAATTTTTTGACCATTGAGTTATACACTTTCTTTGTGTTTGTTTCTTTGTTTAGAATCACTGTATCACTTCTGAGAGTGTGGAGGACATGTTGAAGAAACTTGCCCTAGCAATTGCAGATTAGCAGTAAATGGGTCGATTTTTGCTGGAAACGGGACTACGTATCAGAGAGTTAGTTTCTGAATCCCTTAATATAAAGAGAAGAGTGTAACTTTTTCTGCCTTTTACCCTTCTACTTTAATCATTTTTAACTGTATCCCATGATTTCATGTCGAGCAAGAAAACAACACGAATGTACTTTATTTTTAACCTGATAAAACAAATCAATATTAGATCCTTAGGCTTTGTTCACACGGCTGGCTAAATTAGATTTGTTTCTTAAATCTGATAGTTACACAGCATGTTCAGATCTCACAGCATGTTCACTTAGAAATGCCCAAATTTGTTTTGTTTGTCCCTAGTAAAGGTGCACAAGTGAGTACACTGTCTGGGGAGAATGCTGTATTTTCATCTGCTGCATACAAACTGAAAATAAATCGATCAGCCATAACATTAAAACCTTATGCTTAATATTGTGTCCGTCCCCCTCGAGCCACCAGAACAGTTCTGACCTATCGAAGCATGGACTGATGTGAGACGTCTGATGTGCTGTGGCATCTGGCACCAATACATGAGCATTAGATTCTTTACATCCTGTAAGTTATGAGGTGGGACCTCCATGAATCTGACTAGTTTGTCCAGCAGGTCCCATAGATACTTGATCAGACTGAGATCTGGGAAAATTTGATGCCAGGTTAGCAGTGAATTGAGCTGTAGGTCTGTGCATTATGCTGTTGAAGGAGGCCACTGCCTAAAGGGAATACCGTTAGCATGAAGAAGTGTACCTGGTCAGCAACAATGTTTAGGTGGGCAGTATGTATCAAAGTAACATCCACATGAATGGCAGAGCCGAAGGGTTCGCACCAGCAGAATGTTGCCCTGAGCGCAT
>JBBIGA010000146.1:7470849-7495647 GCA_037576975.1 Alestes dentex
GAGAGAGAGAGAGAGAGAGAGAGAGAGAGAGAAAGAGAGAGAGAGAGAGAGAGAGAGAGAGAGAGAGAGAGAAAGAAAGAGAGAGAGAGAGAGAGAGAGAGAGAGAGAGCGAGAGCAAAATAACCTGGCCTTTTCCCCTCTCATCCTTTCATCCCGCGTTGGTCCATGTTAAGAATTAATCATTGCAATTACAGAGGTTAAGTTCATTCACGTATGAACTTAAGAGTTGGCGATTTCCTGCAGACACCCTGTGAGACTCATTTTCCTTCCGTCTGCATGGAAGTCAGCATCACTCTAATGAACGGCTAGACTAGGACCACAGAAATAAAATCCCTTCTTTTCGTTTAACAAGATGAGGCAGGCCTACTTCATCCAGACTGTGGATGCGGCCTGTGGGGAACACTGTCCACAAACCATTCTTTCAAGCCATTCTTGAAAGCATTCCATTCGTTTAATTATCTGTGATTAAGTAATTACTGGGAGGGTAGTGGATGCTCTTTATCACAGCAAGCTGTAATGTCGCATTCAGTTTTGAAGTATCATGTACTTTATCCTTAATGATTCAATAGTAGTGTGCAGTTTGAAAATTATTTGTTTGACCCAAAACAAGCCTTGATAATCAAGCCAACTTGAATTTGACTAAAACAATTCAGTATCCCAAGTACAGGTATTGTTACTTTAAAATTACACTTACACAAGAGGTAATCTAAATACTTTACAGGTGAGCAATCATAATACATTGCACCATTTATCATACCCAAACAAACGTCAGTGTGAGGAGAGCTAATATTTTCCTGCCTCGATGCCGAGAAAGTACACCACTGGCCAGAAACGAACAAGCTCAACATGCAATATACCATCAAACAAAAACACACTTAATATTAATGTTACATGCAACTCTATGCACCCCTATTTCACATTCACCAAGCAACACTAGTGCTTTGTTAAAGAAGAACCAAAGTAAAAAGGTATTGCAATAAATAAGATACAAGTGTTTATTACATGCGACCCCCAAACCACGGTCACTGTTTTTAAGGGAGCTCAAGTCTGTATGAGTTCGGTGCAGAAGAACTTGACTGGCCCGCACAGACCCTGACCTCAACCACACCCAACACCTTTGGGGTGAACTGGAACTGAGATTACGAGCCAGACCTTCTCGTCCAACATCAGTGCCTGAGCTCATAAATGCTCTACAGAATGAATGGACACAAATTCCCATAAAATCTTGAGGAAAGCCTTCCAGGAAGAGTGAAAGCTGTTACAGCTGCAAAGGGGGGACCAACTCCATATTAAAGTCTATGTATGCAATGTCTTTAAAGTCCATGTTGGTGTCCCAATACTTTTGTCCTTATAGTGTAAAAGGTCTCTCCCTCCATGGAATACTATTTTAGACGCTGTGGTCACCCTGTTGTCAACACTTCTCTTTCACTATGTAGGTTCACCCACACTGCACGTTCACTATATGTATGTGACTCACCGCATTTGACCAGCAAAGCATGTAGATTATTTTGATTCGACAGATATGACAGATGGTAGAGTAAAAATACTTTTCCATACAAATAAACCTGAGTAAGACTAGGCCCTTGAAAAATGAGTGCCTCTTCAAAGTATCCTCAGTGATTATATACAGACCCATGACAACCCAACCTTTTGATTTTTCTTTGCGTGGACAAATGATTCTCTATGATGAAAAACCTGCTGAACATGGTTCACTAAAGGGCCCACATCTGACATGTTTCTTGAATTTGATTCTTTTTTTTTTTTTTCAGTTAAAGTCCACTTCTGTACATTTAAAAAATTCGAACCCCTCGTTATCCTTGATGATTAAACAGGCTGTTTTGTTCACTGTAACTTTATATAAATGTAGATGTTCTGACTGGCTCATTCCAAAGCAGTCCATGAATGGATATATGGAAATGTATTGGTTTTTGTAACAGGCAAATTTAAACGGGCTGTTTTTGCAGCCAAGTTTCCATATACATAAACAACAATTTTGCTTGGGTTTTTTACAACCGCTAGGTCATAATCTTTGAATGCACGTATTCAAAGATTACATGTATTCAGAGATGAAAAATTAAACCTTAAAAATGCATCTGTACAGCACCAAAAATGATTTAACAATTGTTACAACAACCTCTCTGGTACCCTTTTGCTAAGAGTATGTAAAGTATATAAAGTATTTTCAGTTTAAACAAATGTTCTTTAAAACAGCAGTTTATTCGAAAGGTTACTTAAATAAATGTGGTGGAGTAAATGTGGTGTAATACTGTCTGCTATACATTTAATCACAGAAAACGTGTTGGCAAAGTCTTTTTTAGCAGCAGGTCGTTTTCAAGTACCTCATAACCAAGACTGAGCTGTCATCAGGCATGTGCACAGATAAACCCTCGGGGGGTGGGTGGGCTTGAGCTTCTGACCTTTCTCCCTCAGACTGTCCAAGTGCCCCCATGGACATCATGTATAATAATTGTATTTTATATTGCCCCCAGGAAACCAACAGGGCAAAAACACATGTCTGGAGTTTCTCGTCTCCGGCTGCATCACCATCTAAGATCTGCTTCAGCGGTGCACAACGAGCTCAGCCTCAGGAATATAGCTGGTGGGTCTATTTGCTCCATGGGTTTCACTGGTCTTGATCACCCTCTCTGGAACAGTACCAGCTGTCTGTGCATATTTCACGTCAGTCAACTCTGACCTGTCATGGGTGCTTGCAGCTCCACAGCACTGGAGGGATCATTAGGTACTTAGACAAGGCTTTTACACCACCGAGAGTTCTATGTGTACCATTTTGTGTCACTGTGTGTCAATATGGTTTAATTATGAAACGACTGTTAAAACAGCAGCAATTAAAATCATGTTATTGCTGGAATTATCTTCTTCAAGGGGCACTCTCTAACCATTGCTACATTTCTTGTAAACATGCTTACTTACCCCCTACAGTGGTGCCACACGAGTCCTTAAAAAAAAGTCCTCAATTGATGATGTATCTTTTTTTTTTTGAAAAAGCCTGGATAGTGGCACTAAAAGATTGAAGTTTTTGCTGTGACAATATTGGCTCCTGTTCTGATTTCTGTCTAAGTGCACCGTGTGTTGATTTATGTTTCGTTATCCTGTACATACTGATGCTTGGTTTAATTTTACAGTAAATGGACATTGCTGAAGTTTATTGACTGCTGATCTTTGAGATCGCAGTCTTATATATGAGAATTGTATATATGAGAATCAGAATTGTACACACACCAATCAGAACCGTCACTTGTTAGATAAAAAGGCCACGTGTCAGTTCACTTGTTTTGGAAAAATGGATCTACCTGAAGGTAGAGGAAGGGGACACAGAAAAGGAGATGGAAGAGGAAGAGAAAGGGCAAGGAGACAAGTGGTTTCGTGCAACCCTAGTTGGAAGCTGGGCAAAGAGTGCAGCCGAATCTGAACCGCTTCACCGTAGCCTCTATAATCCTGACCTTTAGAGAGGAGAATAGGTAGGTAATTTACATACTGCTCTCTAGTATAGCACTGGAGTGCAGTATTCTGCCCTCTTACAGTACATACATGTACTGTAGCTGTTTGCTCTATTGTATGCTTTCTGAAATGCATTGTATTATTGTACCATATCACATACATAAGTTACTGTGTGCCCATATTTTTCAAAATGGATGGTTTACTGTAATCTCATCAGTAATTCTATTACCATATTGCAGAACTGAAAGGCAAGCACCTAACTGAGGCAGAAGACGGCTATTCTCACAAGAGCAAGAGATGGGAGTCGTCAAAATGGTCATAGCCAACAATCTGATTCGCTTGCATGAGATACAAAAGAGCGTTGTTGAGGATCAGGAAATATTCCAAGGCATTGATTCCATCAGCATCTCAACAATTGACCACATTCTTCGAAGGAACGCGCTGAGGATGAAACAGACCTATCGAGTCAAAGACCAAGTATAGTTTTTCATTCCATATTTGAGTGTATTTATGTATTACAACGGTGTATATACTGTAGTGCAGGCCATATTGTGCACTAAAGCAAGGTGTTTCTGAGTAGTCATTTACTGAACTGTTACATTTCTTTTGTAGAGAATATTTGACATAGATGCCAGAGAGACTCCTCATGAACTCATCTTTTTGATGATGCGGTATTTAATCTTACCAAAGGAGAAGAGAGAGGAACATAATTGCCCACTGGGCCATTGTGACTGTCCCTGGCCAGCGAGGAGGAAATGTAACCATGTGTGCTGTCATTGGCCACAGAGGGGCCCTCCACCACCATGCCACCCTTGGTCCATACAACACCATGCATCTGCTGGCTTTCCTCAACAGTCTGAGAGATCGTTTATACCAGCTAGACCAAAGGGAGCCAGCACAGCCACAGCAGCCATGTTACGTTGTCATTTGGGACAATGTCAGTCCCCACAGGACTGCTGTAGTTCATGACTGCTTCATGAACAACCCAAGATTCAGCAACATATCTTTGACAGCATGTTCTCCCTTCCTAAACCCCATAGAAAAGTTTTTTCCAGCATGGCGGTGGAAGGTCCATGACCAAGACCCCTACATCCATATTCACCTCCTCCAGGCTGTGGAGGAGGCCTGTTCAGACATTACAGTTGAGGCTTGCCAGGGGTGGGTTAGACATACAAGGGGTTTCTTCCCCCACTGCCTGGCTAGGGCTCATATAGCCTGTGATGTTGAGACTTTATGCCATTACCCAGACCAGAGAAGGGATGGTGATTCAGGATGTTTTGTTTTGTTACAGTAATGTTTTTAATGAAATATTGATATTTGATGTTGGGAATTTCATGTACTGCATTGTTTGTTCTTTATCCATTGCATATTTTACTCTTGATTTACTTTTTCACTCACTTTAGGTTTATGACTACAATACATCAAGGAATTAAATTATGAAAATGTGTAGGTGTTGTGTCTTTATATTGTGTGTGTCATGTAAAGAGTTTGTTCTGGGGAAAACCATAAGTGCCATTATTCTTTGCAGTAACAGGTTTTTGAGGTATTGTTTTGAACTGATCTCGCTCTGTAATTCCTGGTTTGTAGTGGATATGTATTTGATGCCTTTTGAGTGGTTACTAAAGGCAGAGTTTGGTTTGGATGTAGGATTACATGGTTTTGAGTGGAGAGTTTGTTTTTGATCTGAACAGTGGAAGTTTCAGCAGTTGAGGATTTGTGTTTAGAGTTTTGGGAAATTGAGGCCTAATGTAAAGTAATGTGTTTTAGCAATCAAGAAAAACTGTAACACATTACCCTCAAAGAAAATGTAAAGGTAAACCCGTATTTGTACTATACAGCTTACACTGAATTCCTGCAGTGCTAGAATGTAAAATACCGATATTACCCCTGTATAGACTGTACTGTAATTTATGCACAGGCATTTTCTTTGGTATGCGCTGCTTTTGTTTGGTATAAGCAGGGTAAATACAGTAATAAATTCATTTAATTTACAGTAATAAAAATACAGGGCTTTAAGAAGAACAAAACAAAAAATACAAGAAATTCTGGACAGCAGCGTCACAGGGCAGCAGCCAATCAGCAGCAAGGAGAAATAAATAACTTCCGGACTGGCTACTTTCAAACCTCCTGTCTCTGAATACAGGTGACTGTGACGTCTGGGCCTCATCTGCCACGCCCCCTCGGCCTCATGCTGGTTATGTTTGGGGCAGCGCTGAGCAGCGGAGGTTCGTTCTGTTCAGGTGTCTGATTGCCTTGCTAAGTGCTGCGCCCAAACATAAACAACCAGCATGAGGCCGAGGGGGCGTGGTAGATGAGGCCGGGATGTCACAAAAGCAGTTCTCAGAAAAACTCCGCGAAAGACTGAATCAGTGGCTGCTGAACCACTTATAAGCGGGAGTTACTGTGTATATGTGCATAGTGTGTATATGTGCAAATGTGTATATGTGCATAGTGGAAATATATATATGTATGAACACTGTGAATATATATACAGGTACACATTGGAGTGTCCTCAGTTATTTACCAATGAAGAACCATTTTCAGGATACAGGACTGCCACTTAATCTTCACTTCAGTTGTTGCACACTCTGGCAGAAGCAAGGACCAGGGTCTGATGACATGGTCATCTTGCCATGTTCACTTTTTAACATGCATGCTTATGCACAGAACATTTATTAAACAGTTATTGGACCTTCTCTCTCAAATTGTCTGTTTTCTTCTTCCTGTTTCCTCTTTAGCTTAAATTAATTAAGGATTTTAGAAGATGTGTGATACTTTTGTGGAATATTACTCAGATTTTAACTTTCTTACATATCACAGGATGTAAAGCTGAATAGATGAGCAAAAACAGAAAGCAAGCTCTGCTGCCTATTACCATGCGTCTTTTATTAAGGGTAAAAGTTAAGGTTTGTTACGTGTATAAAAGGCCTCCAGTACGAGTGGATAAAGGGTATAGCTGAACACAGGTAATTCCTATGACAAAGCTACTCAAATCTCCTGCACTGATAAATCTTCCACAGATTCGTGGTTTGGAAAGAACCCGAGGTAATGCCACTCTCTCGGCACCGGTGCCACCCCACAGCAAGATCCTGGCAAGCTGCAGCCGGTCTGGGAGCACAGATTTCCCCGAGCCTTGTTATCACTCCTCTGCTCAGTGGTGAGCTGAGCAGGCCCTTTTTTTTTTTTTTTTTTTTTTGAAAAAAGGAAAAAAACTTTCTTCCAAGACAAGCCTTGAAGGGACACCTTGTGCAGCCGTGAAGGCTGGTGTATGGTGGAGAGCATCAAGAGGGAACAGCGATGATACAGGGAGAATGAGCACCTACAGCACACTGGTGGCTAAAGGCTACAGGCTGTACTGAAGGTGAGCAATGACACATGCGGAAAAAGCCCAAGAGCCCTCCCAGAACAGCCTCGAGGCAGGTGACAGAGAGGCCGCTGGCACAAATGAGGCTGACCCGGCTCCACTCCCTGCGCCACAGCCAAACAAACTCAGCCCCATGGCTGGGAGTTGTTTTGCTCATTAGTGATCCAGATTTTCTCCTGGTCTAATCCCAAATTGCTTTAATTTTTTTTTTTAGTTGCATACCTCCAAACGTTGCTGAAAATAAAACCTCTACACTTGGCCTTTGTTTTCATAGTCCACTTGAGCCAAGACCGCCCTGCCAAGAAGTTAACGCAGAAAATCCTGCTCAAGGTGGCACCAGCGAGGTAACTCAAGCATTTATAAAAATCTGGAAATGATGCAAGAATGCAAAATGCCGAGGCTGTTTGTGGAGAGGAGCAGGGATCGAAATTCCCAGAGTTCATCTCTTTTCATCGACTCCTAATCAAGCCGACAAGTCATGTGGAAATGCAGCTGCATTGATGGCGCAGGAGAGCGAGCGAGGTTGAAATTCACAGGAGTACGCAGGCACACTTAATTGCATATTTGCCAGCTCTTAGCAGGCCAAGTGGAAGACAATGGCAAGCTGTGCAGACAGACACAGCTCCAGAAAAAGAGGGTGGGGTGAAGGCCCGGCATTTTATTTACAGGACACTGACCCGAATGCTTTTGGAGAACTACTGCAGGGAGCTGCTCATTCCCTGCGGTTTCAGACTCGTGGCGACCTGCTCCAGTGAGATGCAATGTGCCAAACTGTAAAATTGCTTCCCCACCTCACTTTCTTCCAGCAGAACAATGTCTATGATTAGTTCGAATGACCGCCAGCCTATACAATGATACTTTTTAAAACAAAGGCTTTACTACATACTGCTTGAGTGCTGACTGTGCCCAAATGTAGTGAGTAGTATATAGTATGCGACCAATATGCATTTCTCTGGAAGTACTGCTCTGGCCAAATATTCCAAACCTTTATGACATACTGCATCCTGTCCATGCAACACTGTCATTTCAGGCGGAATATAGACCTATTCAGATCCTCAGAGTGTATTATTTGACAATGGGAACACGAGAAAGCACAACATTTTTAGAAGTTTTCTTTTCATTTACCGAGGGATAAAAGTTTTGGACCAACTTCCAAACTCATGAAAAAATGATTTCCTCACTGTGCTCTTGGTGGGCTGGACACTTTTAAGAGAATTCACTGCTCTTCCCAGTTTTCTCCTTTTGGAGTTAACTTGCTTGAGTCCCACAGTTTCAGAAATGGCCTTGTAACCCTTTCCAGACTGAACATACTTTAAACACTTTTTCATCTGTTTCAGAATTGCCTATGACCGCAACACAGTGTGCTTGTTTGTTTAGTCTAATTCATACAAGTTGTGAACTAAATCTGTGTAACTGGTTAATTGAGTAAGCAAGGGGCAATGGCTTTTTCACACTACCTAGAGACAAATACTGTATGCAAAAATAGAAAAAATCATAAGGGAGCAAACTACCAGCTTCTCGAATGGTTCCACATGGTGGTACATAGTCTCATACTGAAAACTGTAGTGTATTTCAGAATGAGCAGCGTTCTGAAATTCTGATATACAGGGCAGACTGGTTGAACAGGAAGTATATAGTGCATGGGCATGCTGCTTCAAACACAGAAAAGGTCATAATGCTAGTTGCAAGGAGTTAAGCTGAAACATTAGGCAATAGCCTAGATGATGATATTTCTAAGACAGGGAATCTTGCTAGTTAGGAGGAATTTAAAGGCCTAAATAAACTGAAAACCAGCGAATAAATGTGGCTAAATTTGAATATGTGGACCATATATTAAATCATGTATTAAATTAGCAATCTACCACAGTAACCACTTTTATTTCAAAATACCAAGTAAAACCAAGTTTCGTGTGTTATGGTTAAGTGCAAGAAACATTTCATTTCTGGGAGTGCACATCTCAGACAACCTCACCTGGACCACCAACACCACCTCCTTCAACAAAAAGGCACAGCACCGTCTTCAGCTTTCGAGACGACTGAAACGGGCAAACTTCCATCCCCCCATCCTCACAGTGTCCTATAGGGGCCCCACAGAGAGCATCCTGACCAACCGCATCTCTGTCTGATACAGCAGTACCAGTGCCACAGACCAAAGGAGCCTGCGGATTGTTAAATCAGCTGGAAACATCGCTGGGACATATCTCCCCTCATTACAGGACATCTTCCACGAGCGCTGTATTGGAAAGGCTCCCTCATACCCCTCACACAGACTTTACATACTGCTCCCATCTGGCAGATGGTCTCACAGCATTAATGCTTGATCAGCCAGACTGTGTGAGAGCCTTTTCCCACAAGCCATCAGACTCCTAATACACAGCCTGGCCCCCACTCCCCGCAACCCCTCCCATACATACTTACTTGACTTACTTTAACTTTACATATATGCACCTTTTCAGCCTACAGCGGTTTAGCTCTGCTCATTCATGCTAAATTTATAAGGAGTATTTCACCCTGGACTGTTTTTTTTTTTTTACTTTATTGTGTTTCACAAAAGCATAATTGCCAAAATAAAATTCAGAACAAAACATTAACAGTGAAAATTTATAATAGTAAGCATAAATGCTGCTAGTAATAAAGTAGAATAAAAAAGTTGTGTCCATAGCAAACACGGACAATCAGAAGAGCAGACCGTCACCTACACCACAACAAAACACGACAGTAATAATGATAATACCAGCAAGTCATAAAGACTAACTTCAATCAGAGATGAGTGGGAAATTCATCCTCTTGACCATCTGGAGTAAAGAGCCCCATATTTTCCAAAATGTATTGAGGAGCCCGTATTGAGGAGACTAATCTTCTCTTATCCATCAGGTATGAGGAGGATGATGTTGATGATTTCCACTTAGTCACTATTAATCTTCTCACAAGTAGGGTGGCAAACACTAGGGCATTCTTTTTGGGTGTAGAAAGAGAAGAAAACAAGGGAGAGACCCCAGACTGTGCACTGTTTGGCTGTACGTTTTCCACTATTAACTCAGATAAGGTGTGATATACCTCCGTCCAGTAGTTATGTAACGATGGACAAAGCGAGAGCATGTGTTTGAGGCTGCAAAAACATTAGGGCGTTTATGGAGTTTAACGAATCTGAGCATATATTGAGCCTTTCAGAGCTGGGATTGAAACTCATTAGTCAGGTAAATGAGGAAACATTGAACATGAACCTGAAGACATCTAAAAAATTCTGCTTGGGAAGTGAGTCTTTGTTTGAAAGTTGCAAAAAAAAGATGCAAAACTGCGAAAAAAATATGTACAAGTCTTTAAAAGCCTACCAACATTTGACCAGAGAATGCACTATCCATTAAAGAGGGAGGACAAGTGTGATTAGCAGCAGGGATAAAAAGAGCCATTCAAAAATAAATGATGATTGTTTTTGCTGCATGATACCACACAAATATCATAAGTGGACTTTAGCAGACAAAATATATAATACAATAAAATGTAGGATGTGGGTCTGTAAAGGTCAAGATTTCCGCCACGATGTCTGTGCGCTATGCCCTGTGAGTCTGAAAATAATGTAATAACATTAGTCTAATGACAGTAGCAGTAGATATGAAAGTAAATATGAAAATGACAAATGTAGAAACATTCAGTGTAAATTCTCTGAGGTAAGCGTACTTTGACTCCCAACAAATTATTGCAGTGAGTTACATGAGCAGTTTTTCTCACAGACAACCAGGTTTCGTTGCATTTCATGTATCGGATTTTATGTATTCAAGCCACTTCATATGTTCAGCCTGGATATAACCTGTCTTTATCCGGTAGTTGAAATGCCAGGAATCAAAAGAAACACCCCACAGCGTGAACGATGTGAAATTCTTTCTCTGCATTTAACCTGTTTACCAGGTGAAACAGGGGGCAGCCACCAATAAGGGGTGCCCAGGGAGCCATGTGTGGGGACATTACCTTGTTCAAGGGAACCTTAGTGATGACACTAGCAGTGCTGAGATTCGAACCCGCAACCTTATGATTGCAGGGGCAACTCCCTAACCACTAGGCCACCAGCTTCTCCAGCTTACACTGTTAAGTTAAATATTTTGCCAAATATTCTATTGTCGAATAATTTCTAGAAATGTGCAGTATAGACAGTCTCCTAAAATGAAAGATTTACTTGATTTAGGATGTTTCAGTTTGCCAAAACATAACTTTATCTGGTCACTAGTTCTTTTAATCAGGACGTTGGGCCACGAGTAGTCCACGCGGTTTTTAGAGTCGAAAATATTTGTCTTTGTTTTGTCTTTGTCGAAAATATTTGTCTTTGCTTTGAATCAACCTGTCAGGGCGATTTTCATCTGCAGATCATATGGACAGAGTTACATGACAGCACCCCCCAGTTACTCAGGACAGACTTGTAGGGAAGGACTTGTCAACCTTCAAGCCATTCTCCACGATGTCCTGATTGTGTAGGTCGTTGCCCTGTGAAACGAAATAAAAAGCCCTTTATAAAATCAATATGTGACTTCCCTACTGAGAGGAGAAAAGCACATCACGAACTCAGATTGTCCATGACTCTGATTTCTGAACATTGCGCCAAGGCTGCCTTGATAAAATATTCCATCACATGTGAGAGGAGATGACTGATTGAATCGTGATTTTTTTTTTTTTCCTTATGGATATTACCAAGGTGAGGAATAATGCATAGCAAATGAATGAATCAAAAGCAAAGTACATCTTAGAAGAATAAACAAAATGCAAGGCTCAGCCATTAAAATGTATCTTTTTTTTATAAAGAGATCTCTCAAAATTGCATCATCTTTTCATTTTGCTTTTAACCTTTATCTGTATTATTTCACTTTGGAGCAGTTGCTTAAAAATTGCTGAGCTTTATGGCAAGCGAAGGTCAGACTTTGTGTGTGTCTGTGAAAAGTACTCAGGGGTACTCATCTGGGACCAGTTTTGCATTTTTCTTGTACACTAAATCAACCTCAATCACAGTCATGGAGTGGCAGTTCAGTATGTCTAATGCAGCTGAAGTGTGTTACAAGGCTAGAATGTAGGTGTTTTACACAAAGACTTGGTGCTTTGCTGCAGGTAAGCAGCTTTCATGCGACGCCGGGTAGAAACAATCTTAAAAAATAACCTATTGATACAGAACCTAGCATCTAGTATACAGCTCCGGAAAAAAATAAGAGGCCAATGCAATTTATTTTTAAAGCAGCATCTCTATGGGTCTGACTACCATTCCATGCCAGTGTCTGTTCAATTCCTACACAAGCACCTCATTCTGCTTTATGAGGTACTGATTACTGATCATCCGAATCAAATCTTATTAAATGAGGAAAAGAACAAAACCACTGCTGTAATCAACACTCTCCTCTCGCAATGTGACCAGTAAAACACCACGTCAATGGTAATTATTGCCATTTTGTTTAAGAGTGAACAAGAGATTTGTTTTCTTTGAATTATTCCAATTCTGTAAACACTGCATTGTTTCTCTTATTTTGATGTTTTGTCATTTCCTTTAAAATTATGCTTTAAAGAATGAGATTTTTATTTGGATATTAGGAGAAATATTGTCAGCAGTTCTTAAAACGTACTTGCACCCATAAAAGATGAAAACATTTTAGCAGTGGTCTCTTATTTCATTCAGGAGCTGTATAGCATAACATTAAACTTTCAGTTTAAAAGCAAACGTTCTACTTGAAAGCATTATTTGACATGAAAAATGGCAGCTATAATAATCAGACCTGAGATGAAAGTAAAACATTATGTTCAAGAATAAGTTTTGCACAAAATCAACTGCATCCAGCTCACATAAACTAACATACACACTTCAGTTTATTCTTGCTACATAACACTGACATTAACTGCAATAAACATGTCATGGCTGATATGCTGCCATGAGTCATGTCAATTAATATAACACTGATATTACCTCTACTTGCGGACTGTCATGTCAGATACTACAATGTTTGATATCATAAGTTTAAATTCGCATGAACTGCTATCAAACAGTGACTGCACTATCTTTCATGACAACTCTTGACAACATATGACATCTGCAATGACATGTTTATGGCATGGTTATGTCAAGATTCAAATAAAGTGTTGCCCCAGTCCCGAAGGCATCATACCGTGTGACATGTAAAGGGTCTTTACTGTGTTAATAAACTCTGGCACTGCAATCATGGTCCAGCCGCTTTGGCCGGTTAGAGAAAGTGAATCTGTTTGGGATGCTCCACCTCTTCACAGGAATATTTGCATGGCAGTGCTATTGATTTCATTATGCTCTTTTCCATTCACTGAGTATGCTTTAAGTAAAATGAATGAGCATGGGGCACTTTGAAGGCGCAACCGCTTGCTGTCAAGCTGCAGTTCATGAAATTAAATAAAATGATTCTAAGAGTCCTATGTACTGGATGTCCAGTCTAGTAAATTATGCCCTAAATTATCACCTTACAAATGTGCTTTAGTGAGGGAAGGAGGAGCAGAGGGAGAAAGAGAGAGAAAAAAAGTGGAAAAGAATGGTTAAGCCATCTTTTATTTGTCAAGCACAACAAAGGGGGGGAAAAGGGCCCAGAAAGCAGTTGGAAATTAAATGACCCAACATATTACACTGACAGCTAATGCCTTTTGTGAGGGTCAGGCAATAAGGGGGCCCATATTATTTACCATCCTCTCCCACCTGTGAGATACGTCCAAAGCTCATTTGGGTCTAAGCTGGTCCCATTTTGACAGACACCATGACTGAATGACTGAGCGTATGTGTGTGTGTGTGTGTGAGAGAGAGAGAGAGAGAGTGAGATAGAAAGAGAGAAAGAGAGAGAGAGAGAGAGAGAGGGAAAGAGAGAGAGAGAGAGAGAAAGTGCAGTAGTTATTGGGTCTCAGAAGCATATCCTATCACCTGCTGTCCAGTGATAATAGAGCCAGGTGGAGACCGGTAATAGAAAATGCGATTCGCTTGGTGTCATGCTCCTCAGCAAGAAAACAAAAGTGATTATCAATATTTCCCCCCTACCCATCCTTCAGTCGGAACCCATTTCCATCCAATGATTCCATTAGGCTGGATTCACACTGATACTGAACCTTAGATGATGAGAACAAGCCTCTTCCCTCAGCTCTCTCAGGTGCAACATGGCAGAGTCAATCCCCCTTAGATGTACGGTGACAGTGCAGGCAGACCAGCATACCAGTCCCTATGGAAACCAGACAGGCCTGATGATCGCTCCCACGGCAAGCACAAGGAATTGACGTATTTCAGACGCTCTGTTTCTCACTTCAAATGAGTTAAAATGACAATGTTTCAGGCATATGTGGCCTACAGCTCTTCATTTCAGTCATTCAAATTGATGGACTGATGCGCTCTTTTCCAATTGCTTGATATAGATAATGGGCTCAGAGTGCCACCACAGTCCTTTTTTTTTTGGAGAGCACAATTACTTGGGACTTCGGGGGCCAACCACTTTGATTTGAGCAGACACACATTTGTGGTAATGGCCAAATTATAATCTGACTTTTGTTCTAATAATCCCCATTCCCCATGCAATTATAGGGTTTGCTCTCAGGCCTAACAATCACACACTCTTTCTGTTGATTGCTGAGGTGTTAAAGTATCGACTGGGTAATTTTTTTGAAGTAATATTGAAATTGTCTAAAGAATATGCATCAAAATTTCCACTACGATTAAAAAGAGCCCCCGCCCCCCAACTGAGATCTAATCCGTTTTCTTATTGTCCACAACTGATCATATCCCTTTGTTTTCCACATGAGCCTGGTGAGATGATTTGAAAGCCTGCAGTCTTACTGATTCAGCCAAGCGCACCTCCCTGGTGGACCAAACGGAGGTTTGCGAATCCATATGCAAAATGAGAAGCTGCTCCAACTGATTAGTTTTCAGCTGCTGCCGAGGAAGACAATCTTTCCTGTCTATTGGCGAGATTAGTTGTGATCTTTCATTGTAAACATTGCCATCAGCACGTCATCTGGCTAACAGCAGTACTTATCAGTCTCAAGCCTGCACTCCATGAGAGCAGTCCCTGGTGTCTTTGGAAACAAAATTATTCCATGTGTATGAGAAAGTTCTCAAACCAAGTGAAAATGACACTCAATAATGGAGCAAGTCTAATAAAGGAACAGCACATGGTGCTTTCTGTTAAGAATAGGCTCCCAGGAGTATGACCACAACTTTCTTCTGAATGTGATAAAGGCATTTGAACAACGCAGAGGTGCAAACATGAGAAAATTGCAAATGTTCATGCATCACTCTGCGGCGGGCCTCATCTTAGGAACTCCAGGCATCATTTCTCTAGGGGAAAAAATGGATGAGTTCAAAAAGCACTGCTGTCATGCTCTGTGGTAAAAAAAAAAATGTTCCATACTTGGTCCAACATACATTTATTCTTGCATGAAATTCTGAAGTTCTGCAGAAAGGTTCTTCAAGGCTTTATTTGTCAATGGTTGTAGATCCATGACAAAAAAAAACCCTTTCAATGTTGAAATGGGTCTTTGCATGGTTATATTGCTCTTCTCTACAGTCTCTTATACATTGCTTTCAAGAAATTGTTGCATGTAACACCAAAAAGGGTTCCATAGGGTGAGCCCTGACACACAAAAAATAGTTATTCGAAGGTACTTTAGTCAAAACAATGGCTCTTTATAGGTATGCAGTAGAAAGGATCCTGTTAACCATGGTTCTTCACCATGATGGAAGAAACTACAAATGAGTCACATGTATTTCACATGTTATCATACATTAACATTGTATAACATCTGTAAAGAAAACATTATTAGCTTGCATTAGCTTGTTGCTCTGTTCATATTTTGTAATCTGGGAATTCAGTGATATTCCAGTGAATGATTTTCTAAAACATCATTCATTTTTCTTTTAGAGAAAACCAGCTTAGACCCAGAGTTCCTAATCTGGAGATGACAACTCAACTTCACAACACAAATGTAACTAAATTAGTCAAAACAAGCATGAAGCGACAGTGTGTTTGTGTGTTAACTACACTTACCTCGAGCTGTCATAAATTTCATGTGGAAGACATAAAACGAACAGAACAAAAAGCATTTCATTACCACAACTTCCACAATACCGTAAGGCTCTAAGAACGGTCTCTGTGTGTCCTTTTTATTTCTTTCAAGATTTGATTGAAGATAAAAGAGAAAAAGTCCTAGAGAATCGAACAGTGTCCGAGTAAGAATCACTTCTATGTTGGCACCGGTATTTGCTCAGTGACAAAGAACATAAATCTCATTTATTTGTGGGCAGCATTTCACCTTGCCTTTGGCCCAAAGTGCCAAAGTTGCTTAATCTGGAAGCCCTTTAAAATACAGCGTGGGACAAAAAGAAATGGTGGTGATCATTCTTTTTTTTCTTTTTTTTTTGCTTTACAATTTTTGGGGGCAGTGTGGCCCACGGCTTATTGGTGGGATAAGAATGGATGTCTTGAGAGCTTGTGAACCATTCCCCTGGAAGTCAGCCTGAAATTACACCGGTCCCTTTTATATATGGAGGAGTTTTGCACGTATATATATATGGCTTAGATTGAACAATGGTCAATCTCTCCTTGGCCGGAGAGTAAATGCCTTAAGGACAAGGGACGTCAATAAAGGAAAAAGGCTGAGCAAAGTGAGGACATCATTGTCTTTTTATTGTCCTCACAACACGGGGATCTGGTGGGGGAATATTATCACATATCTTCCCTGACAAGTCGCAGAGGGGAAAAAAACATGACAAAGAAGTCCAGAATTGATTCTGCACAGAATGCTAAAATAAACAAGGCCATATTTCGCAGAAGGGGCCTAATAATGCCCACACTGTGAAATCCCCCAAATCCACCCGTGCTCTTTTGCCGAGTGAAGAACACAAGTGCGTAAACGAAGATGATTGCTCTTGCTATGGTCAAAATGGAAATCCAAATTGCCCATAAATAGGTAAAGTCAGAAAGGTTGCAATCTATTTACTTACGGGCTTTGAACTCCTACTGCTGGGTAAATTATACTGCCACTGGCAGTGCGTCAGTACAAGCGGCGCAGGTCAGGGGTCAGTTAGTGCGCATGTGAGGCAGTTCTGTGATGAAAGGTATCACTGAAACCGTACATACAAATGCGTTCGGTGAGAATGTGACACAGTGAAGAAAAGTCAGGACTGTCATGACTCATAGACTCAATTTGAATAAAAAAAATGTAATCTCTGATTAATATTTACTTTCTCAGTGAATTGCCAGTGATTCGTTGATCATTTGCACGACAATAATATTGTGAATTATTCTACCGATTTCTCTTTATGTAAAAACTTGGTGGGTACTTGATTTATAAATTTCAATTTTTCCCTCATAGCATCAGATTTTGGGACAAGCCTATTTTGGGTTAAGCCTAGGTTCTCAGTAGAAAGAAAAATATAGTTTAAGACTACTGTTAATTCTTGCCTAGGAGTCTCATGACTGTTTGTTGTGGAATCTATAAAAGGTTATGCGTGGCTTGTTTAGTTGCGTGACATTTATAATTGGACCTTTTTAAAAAACATTTATTTTAATTAGGTAATTGTTCAAATAATTAGAAGCTCGTTTGACTACTAATAAAATCAGTAATTTCAGTCCTAGGAACGGTACGGATAGTGTGTTGATCTTCTGTGTTTAAATCCTGTTAAATATTTCTATTAATACATCAGTGAAATCAACACTAGAAGGAATAAAATATACATCTCAGAACTTAGATATGTGGCAATAGAACTACTAAAAGCAGACATATTGGGAGATATTTGTGATATATTAGTTTTCTGGGAGAACTGCATAATTGTGACCATTGCTGCGATGTTAATTCAACCCATGCTGTGCATTTTAGGGGCTTTTAAATGGCATTTACTGTATGATTCCTGAAGACCATGGCAGTTGTGTCTTCCCTCCCTCCAGGTTATGCTTCATTAACAAAACTGAAACTGCTTGCTATTAGGTACTGCACATAAAGCAGGTTTCCTTTTTTTTTCGAGGAAAAAAATAATTCAAGAAACATTCAATTGAATATCAGCAATGCTCTTCTAATCACAGTCATTTAACGTATCAACTTATCAGGCTAATTTATCTTTTTTTTCTGTATTCTGTATTTTTTCTGTATTTCTAACTCATTTGCAGTTTTGCAGCAAAATTCATCACCATTTTACTCTCTCACCAGTAAACTTGGTTCAGTGTGGTTGTTTTGCTTTCTACGAATTTGCTTGATCTTGGTGTGCTGTTTTAGTTCATATCCAGCTAGTTAGTGTTGCTTTTGTGTCTCATTATAATAATTTATTTCAATGTATGATACTAAAATCAAATCACAAAACTGACCCTTGTTTTGGCACTTGTTTAACAAGCTAAGCTGATAACCAGCTATGTTTATATTTGGCCAATCTAATGGCAAAAAAAAAAAGGAATTCGATCCATGTTATTCTTGTGCAAAATATGTGCATAACCTCCTGCTACTGGCAGAGCCATTTGTAACACAGCTCAGATGTACAACAAACAAAACTGTAGGAGCACACTGAAACTACGTTAAAGCAAGGTGATATTGTTGTACCTCATCCATCAAAATGCCCAAAAGTTCCATGCATTTGAACTTGTGGAATCACTGGTAATCATTAGGGACAGAAAGGCTATAAAGAGACTGAAAAAGTGGGAGGCAGACCAGTATCTTCACACCAATAATGCTGGATCTGTTTTCGTGAGGATTGAGGACAAACACATTCATCTAAAAGCAGAGCCTAAAGAGTCCAGACCATCACACTTGAGTGGTCCCAGCAGAGACAGGAAAAGTTCACACAGCCTGAGGCATGTGCATATCAGTGAATATCACAAACCATATTCGTATATGTAAGGACACTCCTCCCTTCAATGCCCTCTTAGCTGATTAGGTCATATCTTTAAAAGAATAGGTAAATGAGTTAGGAATGTGTCACAATGATTTTTTTTTTCCCTTGTTGTTGCCATAATGATTTAGTGACCATAGACATGCGGCACTTTCTTTGTCATTAAAACATTCCACCACCAGCCTTGGATTTAGCTTCACTCTGCTGTAGTGACAGCCACAAACCGTGCATGGAGCTTCTAAAAGACATTTAACTGACCACTTTACAAGCTAGCCTCACAACACCTGTTTCATGGAAATAATGTTTAATGACTTTCTGGTCACAAGGTGTCGTAGGTGTTGCAACACAGATGGTGGGGGTGGCCTAGTGGGTAGGATACTTGCCTCTGGACCAAGAGATCATGGGTTCAAATCCTACCACCACTGGGTTCCTGAGCAAGACCCTTAACCCCAGTTTGCTCCAGGGAGACTGTCCCCTGCAGTTAGGGAGTAGAAGACATTTTGGATAAAACGCCATAAATGTAAATGGAGGCAACACACATGCAGGTAAAAACATAGATGGAGCACTGGCTTCTGCTGATATGCAACACAAAACTGATCAAGGCTTTTTCAAGGTTGAATACACAGTTCAGGCAGGCAGAGTCTCTGCTAAACTTCTTACACAGTTCAGGCAGGTGAGGCCCTTTCCTGATCTCACAAGGAGGAGCCTTCTGCACTCCCACCTGTCGAGTGAGGCCTATATGGAACAACCGCACAAGCTCCAGGGGGGCAAGGCCTTTCCTGAATCTTGCAGGACGAGCTAGCCATGTGCCTCTGTTAAATGAGGCCTGTGTGGGGTGAACAAGATCCCAGTGAGTAGCAGACAAGCAAGGCCTCGTTTGAAACTCACAGCAGGCCACATACTCCTGATGAGTGAGGCCAGGGCAACACGGACATCAGCGGGTAGCAGACTTCCACTGCGTCGAGGATCTTCTCACGGAGAGGCACGAGCCAGGCATGATGGAACTGGAAACCAGAACACAAACACTAGCAGGCAAACACACTCACAACACAAACAGGGAAGGCACGTGAGCTGTAAAAAAAAAAAAAAAAAAAAAGGGGAGTGTTGTAAGGGTGCACAGACACTAGTCTCAGGGTAGAGGTGGCTTAAATAGGGGGAGAAACAAGGATCAGGTGAGTCTAACTGAGGTCATGTGACAAACCAAAGCGAGGAGCAAGAAAGGGGGAACTCAGGACATGGGGCGGAGCAGGTTGTCAGAAAAAGTCACATGGATTCAGAACAAAACGAATGCAGAATATTGCCATTCTACACATATCTTCATATAGAGGTCCTTTTTTGAAATATTGTGGCCGGAGGAGGACAGTGGAAGATACTGGAATACTGGAAACTGATTACTGGATAATTAGTGTATCATTTTCAACTTTAAAATTCAATACGACTTAGATGTAATTTTTTTAATTACATGTGCAGTTACTCTTTGCATGTGTATATAATTTAACCGTGGTGTCTGCTATGGTTATGCACACTCAGTGGTCATTTTTAAAAGAGTTAAAAATAAAAATAATAAATGAAATGTTAATTTACCATACTGCAGCCACATTCATGGGCTACATAATCGTTACCCTATTTTGGGTGTTCAGTGCTGAAATGGCAGTAATTTGCTGAAGAATGCTTGTTTAAGACACAAGGTTTAGAACTTGGTAGTCAACCTGAGACTTGCCTGTACTGACTCATGACTCAGCTTCATACTTGCCTGTTTTGACTTAGGACTCAAATCAGGATTTGACTTAGGACTTGCCTCTGTCTACATGAGATTAGATCTGAGACTTGTGTTTACTGACTCATTTTTTGTTTTGAGTATTCGTGGTTCCTTCCTTTCTTACGGACATTGTGTGTTATAAAAAGATCCATGAAATTCTGGCAATGTCAAGTTCATCTCAGCCTTTTTTTGTTTTTACCAGATGAATCTGACTGTGGGTTTGTTTGTTCAGCTTGTAAAGCCTTTCTCAGCCCACCTGTTTGCTAAATTGTATTTGTTTTTTTTCTCTGCCAAACTCCAGTTTGTTTAATGTTTAGTTAGTAGTTCTATTGCCACAGCTCACAGACTGAACATTTTACTTTAGGGCCAACCACAGGTTTTTAATACCGACCAGGTCCTTCTTCTGAGTCTGAGCAAATGGGCAGCAGTGTAAACTGTATCATTAAAAAGTTGTTTACGGTGTATGTTTTTTTCATTCTGAAGTAGAACATTTCTGTGAGCTTTAGCAACCAGTGCTCAGTGAACTACAGTGATTTTGAGTAAAGCTGTTATCCCCAATGACCACATGCATAGACCTATTCTCAACCAATCAGATGAATCAATTATTAAGTATTAATGCAAAGAACATATGATGGGCAAGCCTGTGCTGGACATGTTAGAGTGCCTGAAAGGCTTAAGTGAACTAGAAACGCACCCATTAATCTCAGGGATAGCATGGATGTTATAGAATGTAAAATGGCCTAGCATCTTTTTCCACATTTTGTTTACACTGAGAACTGAATGCCTTCATAAAATCTGTCAGTGGTATATGATACTGCATAGCAATGTGTCTCGATGCCATTCACTCTGTTCTGCTGATGATGTGCCAGTTGTATGTTAAATAGAGTCCTGCAAAGCTTGTAAATGGCAAAAAACAAACAAACCATTATTTCTTATTCCTTTAATGCAGTTTAACAGCAGCTCCTAACCTGATGTTACGTCTGGGCCACCCCGAGTGCACAGCTCCTCGCTTGAATACTAGGTGCGAGCAGCTTGGGGTCAGGTAAGTTAGTCTGTTGAGTGTGTGGTGGTCAGGAGGCAACCCAGCGGTAGTGAGGAGTTGTCGAGCTCCTAACGACAGGTCCACCTGTCTAGTGTTTAACTTGTTAATTGAGTTAAAGTGTCCGCGTTGTGTGATTGGCTGTCTGTCGTGAGTCTGTGTGTATTTAGCCCAGCCGATCCAGCGAGTCTTTGTGTGTTCATTAATCAAGCTACCCTCAGAAAGTCGGAGCGCAGGGGTTGTTCATGTCCTCCGTGCCAGCCCAGACCAGGACTTGTGTGAAGAGGACTTTTCGCGTTCGGGAAGCAAAGACTTCCACAAAGAAGCAAAGTATCCAGATTCAGCTAACTCACTCTGTCTATTTTCAGACTGAATCCAAGCTGAGCCAAAAAGGGGCTGAGTACACCTCAGTCAGAAAGAAAAGTATCAACGTCGTCTCTGGGCACGAAGGGCAGGAGTCGGAGGAAGCTTTATGTGAACCTTTGTTTGAGTTGATGTTGGCAGCTCTCCTGCTGAGAGCGAAAGGTGACTTCTGTTTCATTAAAGTGACTGTTTAACAAAACTGTCTTGTAGTGCCGCGCGTCTTTCCCCTGCACCGACGTAACACCTGAATACTTCGTGTAAATATTACAAATGATGTGAGTGAGCCTATTAGTCATCCAGTGACCTCACCGTCCCTCCTTGGTGAGAACAGAATATAGACCAATTATGGAGAATATAAAGTTAAAAGGAGCTTGTTAGCAGCAATCTAATGTTTAACTGACAGTTCTTTATTTGGTCGCTTTTAGAGACAAGGATTTTTACAATAATGCCTTCACTGTTTGATGCAGTGAAAGAAGGAGGCACTGGAATGAAAGGATTATTCAGAAGAATGACGTAAGCTCACAACTACATACTCTCCACCGGAAATGATTTAAAAATCCTACAAACATCATGGTCAACTTTACAAAACACCTGCATGAATTTGAGCGTTTAGACCTTTAGCGATTTGTTTAATTAGTATTTTATCTAACAGAATGTCTTTGCACATAAAAGATGAGATCTGACTGTGGAGTTTATCTTTAAAGCATTAAACATGTAGTCGATGTCTGTCCTAATGTGCCAGTTGTGTCAATTTATTACACACGGGCATTTCCATCTTCTGCCCTATCAGTGACAGAATATTGAGGTTTCAGGAAATTGCAAGCCCTCAGGAAATCCTCAACACACTGTACTCCAGCCCCATGTTTTATTCCCTCCTGGTTTTGGATTCATAGCTGCTGTAGTTGATCAATTTCAATTTCGGCTCCACCTCACAGCTAATCTGAGAGATCTTTTATTGCTTTTTTTTCCCAAGGTTTTACACCATCACCGCCTCTTCTAGAAACCAAGACAGACCATTCTATTATCACCCAACCCCCCCCCCCTCCCCGCCCCAACATCCATTTGTAAAAATCTGTGGTTTCATTTGCCGTCCACCAGACAGAAAGTCAAGCAGCTGCTATAAATGTGTCTGAAAATGATCCCCCAGGACCGCTCAAGGCTCTAAATAAATTGTAATTATGAGACTTGTCTTAGTTTCTTCTTCATCTGTTCAGATTCTTGTTGTGGGCTACATGCAGAAAAAAAAACAAAAAACCAGTAGATGTGCGATGACTAAGTGGACTTGCTCTGGTGAAAAGTTTAAAGGAAAAACAAAGGTAACGTCATGACGTGACGACCTGTCTACATTATTATCCCGAAAATGATCTCTGAGGCATTCTGAGGGATTTTTCTATTTTACAGCCTTCCTTACCCAAGATTTTGCTTCTTCAAAGAGAGCTTATGGCCTGTGGGGAGACGTACTCTTATACAGCCCATCCACTCCCCATCCCCCAAATGAGGTGACTTCAATTTTGGGTCTGGTAGAATGAATAACCGAGGCAGAAAGATATATTCTGGCTGCACTGGAGTCTGCATTGAGACATGATTCTCATACAGATAGCCTGTGCCAACTAGCAGCGAGGGCATCCGTTCGGCATGTGTGTGCAAACATGCAGACGCCATGAGTTGCACGGCTTCAACAGTGCGGCTTTGTGTATTCTCCTCCCACCAGCTTAATTCATTTGTGATAAAAGCATACATGATATGTTTGATTTCAAATAGAAACAGTCTGTTGTCATGGGAACTGGGAGCACCCAATTAAAAAATAAATAGCTCGCAGTATTAAGATTTCACACTTACGTAAGGCGTGTATTCGAGACTTCCAGCCGTACAGATCAAATCTTGCCTCTCATGTGTCCTCTGTATTACTGCACACTCCTCAAAGCCTCAGGGATTGCTTAGTGTTATTTCTGCAACAACAGATAGTTTAAAACAACAATGCATGACTATGTCAATGAAACGTATGATTTATGCGGGCCATCCCCTTCCCGACAGTGGGGCTAATCATGGCACTTTTGTTTTTTTTTTTTCAGTCTAACAATCTGCACTCGGCTACACAATGCAGCACTTATGGCTCTTTCGCACATTAGCTCAGGGCATGCCCAAGGCTTAACGACACAGGAAAAGCCTCGAGCTTGCATTTCTACTACATTAGCAGAGTCACTGAATTCTACAGTTACTCTCGTTAGGACTAAGTGTTAAAAACAGCTTCATACCCCAATTGGCCACAACATTAAAACCGCTGACAGTTGAAGTGAATAACACTGAGTATCTCACTACAATGGCACCCTCAAGGGGTGGTATATGCACTATGTGGACAAAAGTATTGGGACGTCTGACCATTCCACCAACGGGGCTTTAATGACATTGCGCTCAAATACAGACGCTTTAATAATGGAGCTGGTCCCCCCTTTGCCGCTATAACCGCTTCCACTCTTCTTAGATCTTTCCACAAGATTTTGGAGTGTTTCTGTGGGAATTTTTGCCCATTCATTCTGTAGAGCAGGGGCTCTCAAACTTTATATTCAAAGGCCCAAATCTAATTTCTAGATTAGGTCAAAGGTCTGGGACGACAAGTGATAAGCAAATCCCATTCATTTGCTTACAACATACAACCAAAAGAATTGGCACTGTTTGCCTATAATTGTTTGCTTCTGAACATAATCCACACTCACTTTTGACAGTAAAGTGGAATATGCACTGTAATTTTATGAAGCAATAACCTTGATTAACTTAATGACTTTTATGCCTCAGTAAAAAAAAAAAAGTGCCTTTTGAAACCTCAAAATGAAACCTCAAAATGAATGAGGTAAAATTTTGATGCCCTGAAACAGTAAAAATGGCTGGCAACCTAGTGTGAACACTGGCACCATCTGCTATTAATAAGCTGCTTAAATCTTGACGCAAAAGGTATGGTTGTCAGACGGAAT
>JBBIGA010000146.1:7509709-7535892 GCA_037576975.1 Alestes dentex
TAAATAGCAATGGAAAAATTAAGAGACCACTTTTCCTTTTTTTCTGTTCACTGTTTATACAATTTGCGTCAGTGTGTGTAAAATGCACAGGTTGCCATTCTTTCATGAACTATTGCAGTGTGAGAGCTGTGTAATAAATACGAAAAGCCTCCATATATGTTGTAAATTCAGTAGTGTGTGTATAGCAGCTATTCTATGTGCTGCATTCCAGCAGCATCACTCCCTCAGTTTCTGATGGGATGAAACAGAGTCACACATGCACACATTTTGCTCTTAACATTTTTAATTGTTGCAATTGTAAAATAATGTAAGAGTGTTGTGTAGTGTAGCATTTCCAAGTAATAAATACATTATTTATATGTATTATTTTAAAAAAATTCTCCAAACATCTTTTTGTTTTGAATTTTGAATCAAGTGTGGTCAACAGTGTATAAAACAATAAGGACATGCACATTTTACTCCCACAAATTGCAAAAGCAATAACCAGAAACAATATATACATAAAAGTTGGTCTTTTTCTGAATGTGGAAGGAAGTGAGGTCCAGGGCGCAACTTTTTACATGGAATTTTTTTTTACATCAGCTTGAATATTAGTTATAGATAAAATCAGAATCAGAATTGTTTTTTGGGCTCAGTAGGGCTACCCAAATGAAGGTAATTTTCTTGGTGTTCTGGTGCACCATACAAACACTAAAAACACAAAACAGAACATACACACACACACAAAAAAAAATCAAAACACAACCCAAAACAACACACCACAAAAGAAAGCTGATGAAAAGTTTTACATGCTGCACTGATGAGACCCCAAGTGTGCTAACAAGCTAATGTTTTGACGTGTACGTGCAAAAGCTAGTCCTGTTTGAGATAGGCAGTAGCTGCAAAATCTCGAACACCAGTAGAGTGAGCTTTATACTAATTATTTCTTTGCAGCATATGGGCAGCTGGTGGCCTAGTGGTTACGGAGTTGCCCCTGTAATCAGAAGGTTGTGGGTTTGAACCCCAGGACTACTGGTGGCACCACTGAGGTACCCTTGAGCAAAGTACTGTCCCCACACACTGCTCCCTGGTTGCCCACTGCTTCACTTGGTGAATGGGTTAAATACAGAGAAAGAATTTCACACTGTTCACACTATGTTCTGTGCTGTGGTGTGTTTGAAGGGCCACTTTACTTTACATCCTTTACACCAGAATGCAACAAGTAAGAGCAGATATGTAACATGAAAACAGTGTAACACATGTGTTAGCACATGTGTTGCAGTGAACCTCATCTCCCACTGTGTGGTCACTGTAGTCCAGGTCCAGCATGTTCCCTGGATGCTGTCATTGTGGGAGCGAAGACTGGAGAGGCATATGGAAAGATCGTACATCAGTCATTATGTTGGTATATCAGAACATATTTGGGTAACAACTCATAGCCAAGCTTTAACTTTTAGTTTATTTAGCTTATCAGTATGCTAAAACACCATCTGATGACATTACTGTCTCTGGGCCTGGTCCTCCCATCAGGTCGAGAGTCGAGGGTCTTAAGCCTGAGACTGGTGGGCATGTCTTGGAGTGTAACTGATGTACTGCAGACTCTGAGTGCAAGTACAGACTAAAGACAAGGCCTTCCGAAGTTCTTAAGTTGGTAGCATGAACATCATTGTGCAGTGAGAAAATGGTACGCTCAGCACATGGAGGGCTATAAGTGGACTGGTGCTGCAAGTCCTTATACAGTAGATATCAAATGTATTGTATTCTCAGTGTCATGCAGTGTTTCATGACTTTGGGGCATTGAGTCTCCCGACAAATCAATCACTTTCTCATACTCACAGTTTCTCTTTTCTGCAACAAGTCCTTTGTTCATGTTAGCAGGTAAATCTGTCAATAAGAGGATCTATTGATTTAAAGAAGTTACATTATCTTGTACTGCTATATTTAACATACTTCCACAGCATAAACGCAAACAAGATGTAACTAGACAAGCTACAAACTAGACATGTTAAAAAGCCTAATATTCAAAAGCTATAAATAAATATCTCCCAAAAATAACAGCTGCAGCAAATACCCAAACTTAAACCTTTACAGCATAAAAGTTAGGGGTTTTTTTTTGTTTGTTTGATTGAACATGGTATAGTCAGTAGCTTCCAGTTTGCCTTATCTTCCAAAACCAGTTATGTTCTTTGGAACTCTTGGGCACAGGTGGCTGTGGGATCGAGGTTGTGACCTTCCGATGATAGGGCCAACTCATGCAGAGCTGCACTACTCTGCATCTATTTTGCATCGATTTAGACTGCAGAGATTCTAACTAACAGCTTTAGACAAAAC
The DNA here is from genome assembly GCA_037576975.1 of Alestes dentex. Taxonomy (NCBI): domain Eukaryota; kingdom Metazoa; phylum Chordata; class Actinopteri; order Characiformes; family Alestidae; genus Alestes; species Alestes dentex. The sequence goes on from JBBIGA010000146.1 coordinate 7,512,020, forward strand.
AAGCATCAGTTATTACTTTATTGGCTTACTGGACATCAGTGTTGAAGCTAAAGAAGTAGTGGTGAAGTAATACAAGCTTCCAGCTATGTGATATCCGCCCTTCATGGACTTTCCGTTATTTTCTGACCCCAAAACTGGCTGATATAAAGCATGTACTATTGTTTCCCACATGAGGATAGAATGACTGTTTCCTGTGTTACTACATGTTCAGAGGCTTTCATGGTTTCTCTGTGCTCTCTAATCAATGCTGATTTCACATTGGTATTCAGGTCATACCTGCCCTTGATACTTTTAAACTCACATTTACTGTCAGGAACAGTTTGAGTTCAGCTCTATCACATAGCCCAGCGATGGACCAGCAGAGAGAAGCAGACATAATAATGTAGTGGAGGTCACCGGTGACCTCTACAGAGGATCTGTCAGGCATGTTAGTCACTGCTCTCTTAGAAAAGCCTCATGCTCGCTACACTGGCTTCTGGAGAGACAGCAAGGTTGGCTGGGGGATATAAGGAGACTCATTGAAACCAAATGGGTTATTATGGTCCAAAAATATCTTGGGAACAGTGGCACTAAAAATGATATAGAATTACTTTAAAGGATTATTTCTAATTCACTAGTAAAACATACATCTGTAAATGTCTGAATATGTGTTTTATACATGTTAATGGGATAATTCCGCCAATTTATCTGGATAGTTTAATCAATGAGCTGTAAACAAAGAAATTGGGAGATTTACAGAGTTTTTTGTTTTTTTACAATGGTGGTTTTAGAAAAAAATCATTTTTGTTAATGACTGCAAAGCACTACATGTACAATGCTGTGAAAAAAACAGTTTCTTCTATTTTTGCACACTGCAACTGCTTGAGAACTTTACAATAATGTATCAAAGACAAAGAGTAACACAAATAAATTGCTGTAATGATCATTTTACTTATAAAGGGAGATAAATGATCAAACATCTACAGGACCTGTGTGAAAAATGTGACCAGTTAACTAGATTTCGTTGATAATTGGGACCAGGTAATACTACACACACTCAGGCACATTCAGTCCAGCTGAATCTAAACATTACTTATATGGAACCGTTTATTCAATGTGAGGTAGGCTAGAAGATCTCAAACAAAGCAGCACAGATTGCTACATTCAAAATTCTGAAATGAACAAGAATGAAAGTTGTTGAATGCCATTTCTGAGACCCTGGGACTCCAGCAGGTTTGGGATGACCTAGTGCAAGACCTGACTTGAACCTTATTGAGATGCCGAGGCAGGACCTTATACAGACAGGTCAGAAGAGTGGGACAACATTCCTCCACAGTGATGTGAAACACTGATCTATAGAAGCATTAGGTTGTAGTTGTCACTGCTAAAGGTCAAGCAATCAGTTAAGCATGGAGTGATATGGGTAATATGTTTTTCCTTCAATAAATGCTATGTAAATCTAAAAACGGTTTTTAAAATGTGTGTTTCCCTGATGTTCTCCTTGCCTTATTTTCCATTTTGCATGAGGATCTGAACCATTTCAAATGAAAAACAGAGGAAATAGCACAGCAGTATATCTCTCCATCTTGAAAGACTTAATATAACTGTAACGTAATGAGACTGAAACACTGTGGTAAGCAAACCACAACTCTCCAGCAGTGTCCCCTCATGAACATTAAAAATGGTTGAAATAACCCATTAAAACCAACCACTCAGAAAGAACCCTCTCACATTTCAGGGTCCATATGCAAATTAGGTACAGGAAGCTTCCACCACTGCATTTCAGGTCAAAATCTTTGCAAACCACTCTGCATGCCTTTCTTTAGATCCTGACCTTCAAATTATTTGTGTTAAGCAATTTCCTCCCCGGGTCAATAAAGTTTTCTGATTCTGAAAAAGTCAGAGGAATTCCCCTTTCGCGCAAACATGGTACTTTGAGCATGGTAATTTCTGTCAAGATTAGGTTGCCTTTACACCTTTAACCCTAAAAATCAGCAGTAGCTTTAAGAATAGTGTGCAGGCACAAGTCTGCAGCAGCATGTTTATAAATGATCTGTGTTTTTTAAACATTCTTTTTTTTTTACAGCAATAATGTAGTACATTTAGCTTTAGTAAACATTCTTGCTGCATTTTTGCTGCTAACAGCTCTTTGTATGGGCTGCCTGCATGCTGCTAATGCTAACGCAGCTAGCAGCAGCAACCAGCTTTTTGTTTACCTCTGTGACCAGCTGATGTCACTGAGGTGAAATGCAACAAAGCTCAGAGAGATCATATCAGCACTCCCTCTGAGATAGGGAGGGGAAAGACAAAAAGAAGATGCTGTGGGGGGAGTGAAAGGTCAAGGACAAAGGCCACTGAGGAATGGTGAGCAAGAGGAGAAGAGAAGAGACAAGCCGTGTCTTCCGTCCATTATCATTGGTAATGTGAGGTCACTAGACAATGTGATGGACGAGCTTACAGCAGTTTAATGTGCTTTTCTGAGACATGGCTACATGAGCAAATTCCTGTACCTACTACCAAGGACATTGTTGGCATTTGGTGTGTTCAGTCAGACAGAACTCCGGATGATAGTGGGAAGCACAAGGTGGGTAGGGCTTGCTGTTTTTGTTAACGAGTGATAGTGCCACTTGGGTCACATAGCACTTAAGGTATGCGTTTGTAGCTCGGACACTGAGCTGGTAGCATTGAGGTTACGTTCATGCTATTGGCCTAGAAAGCTCTCACATATGATTGTGTTGTTTCTATTCCTCCATTGGCCAGTGTGACGACAGTGTGTGATGTCATACACTCTGTGACCACGAGACTTCAGATACTTTCATTCTCATCTCTGGAGATGTCAACCATGTTTCTCAGTTTGTGGACTGTTCCACCACAGAGAATAAGACACTGGACTTGCTGTATGCAAATGTCAAACAGGTATACAGCTGTATAGCTATCCAACCTCTGGGAAGATCCAGCCATAAAGGAGACCAGTGTGGCCCGACAGGACTGGAGACTACAGACTTGGAGGCTCTTTATGAGCCTCATGGTGAGGACATTTGATAGTGTCGCAGAGTACATCAACTTCTGTTAATAACACTGCACCAGTAAAATCCATATGCTGCATCCATAACAACAAGCCATAGGTCACCAAAGACATCAAAGCCCTCCTAAATGAGGAGAAGGATGCATTCAGGTCAGGAGGCAGTGAGGCAGGCAAAGAGGTACAAAGGCATTTGTCTATGAAGTTAAAGGAGGAAGGGGACAGCTACAGGAGAAAGCTGGAGCAAAAGATGCAGCAGAACAGCAGTAGCATATGTGAAAGGGCATGAAGACAATCACATGCTACGTGTCTAGCAGCTCAGGGACTGAGGGAGACGTTGAGAGGGCTACTGAATTTAACCTGTTTTTTAACAGGTTTGACAATAGGCCCCAGCATCTCCTCCAGCTCCAGTATGAACCTTACAGCACCCAGTGCTCCCCTGGCTTCCTCCATCAGTCCCTCGCCAGAAGACTTCTCTCTCTATCCTACTTCTCATCTTCTCTCACCATCTCACCTGTAAAAGTCTCCACTGCTTCTCCTCCCACTGATGACTCTGATGTCCATAGACCATCCATTACCATCGCTTAGGACCAAGCGAGGAGAGAACTATGCAAACTGCCATCCTGGCAAGGCACTGGACCTAGATGGCACAAGTCCACAAATGCTCAAGTTATGTGCCACTCAGCTATGTGGAGTACTGCTGCATATCTTCAACTTGAGCCTCAGTATCAAGAAAGTAGCTGTGCTGTGGAAAACGTTGTATCTAGTTCTTGTACCGAAGAATGTGCGTCCCAGTACCCCATTGGACTACAGGCCAGTTGTACTCACCTCACACAGCATAAAGGTCTTTGAAAGACTGCACATCCTTCTTTCTCCGGTTGGGCCAGCACTAGATCCCCTTTAGTTTGCCTACCAGGCCAGTTTTGGAGTGGATGATGCCATCTTCCACCTGCTGCACGATGCCTACTGCCACTTAGACAAGCCAGGAGGATCTCTAACTATCAAGTTATTTGATTTCTTCAGTGCCTTCAACACCATTCAGCCAGTCTTCTTTGCACGCTCCCCTAGTCTCATGCTCCCCTAGTCTCTTGGATTATGGAATATCTGACTGAAAGGCCACAGTGTGTGGCTACAGGGCTGTATGTCTTACCCAGTGCTGTGTAGTACAGGAGCTTCTCACTGAACAGTTATCACGATCTCCTGCCCCTCCCCTGTCCTTTAGGCGCGTGGAATGGAGACTGTTCAGAGCTACAAGTACCTTGGCGTGCACATGGAAAATAAGCTTGACTGGTCAACAAACTCTCTGGCCACCTAAAAGAGAGGTCAAAGTAGGCTGTACTTCCTATGAAGACTCCCATCTGCAACACCATGTTGTGGATGTACTATGAGTCTGTAGTGGCTAGTTCCATTTTTCATCCTGTGGTGTGCTTAGGGGGTGGATGAGGAACTCAACAACCGAGAAACTGAGAAACTGTGGCTAAAAGAACCTTGTCCACACTTCAGCCCATCATGGACAATGATGATCACCCACTCCACAGTGTTGTGTTCTAAATGTGCTGTGTGCTAAATCATTATCATTACATGTCATGTCTTTATTATTGTGGGTTATAGTATATCATGTGTAATATCACTACGTATGTCACTATTATGTGCAATGACTCCAAACCACTATTTTTGATGTCTAGTAAACTACTTCAGCAGTAATTTTATTTATTCATCTATAGTAATTTTTTTTATCTTACTCTCGCAGGTCACATCAATTTGTGTATATTGTAGAGTGTTTTCAGTACAGAGAATTTTCTGGAGAGTTTTATTTGGACTTTATGTTTTATTTTGTTCTTGTCTTTGTGTCTCTTGTTTGTCTGTGCAATCCTAGCATGAGCAGTTTTCTCCGGGATCAATAAAGTTCTCTAATTCTGATTCTGAGGAAGATAACTAACAAAGGCATTTGTCTTGCACACAGAATGTGAATACATGGTCTTATATTGGTCCTGCTGAAATCTTCCTCACAGGCAGCAAAAATGAAGGGTGAAGCATGGTGAACTGTGGAGGATAGCCATTAATTACATATCTAACAAAGGCCACATTCTCAGCACTTTACACTACTACTACAAGAGTGTCTTTAGAATACGTCGACTGGCTTTCCTTGTTAGAGCCGGTTTCAGCAATTCCTTTAACATCGGAACACTTTGTTGCATTCCACACCACTGGCATGTCTTGGTGGAGTTCGTGTTTGGGCAGAAGAAAGTCCAGAACTTTGCCCTTGGCATCTATCATAATTCCGATGTGAATCCTTATGTCTTCCAGGTCGGCAAGGGGGGTATTACACCAACTTACAGAATGTTTCAAATCAAATCAGACCAATACAGTGGCTACAGAAACTGGCTACAGTACAGTGCACTAACATTATGTAAAACACTAGAGCCACAGGCACAGGAGAGAGGGCGGGAGAGTGGGTCCCGGCCTTTTTTGTGTTTTTTTCAGGAACGTTCCAAAAGGTTTGAGAAACCAGAAAGCAGCAGAGATCCGTTCTGTGTGTAATGATACACAAGTCAGTTTTGTTTTATGCTCAAATTCCCGGCATTTGCTACAGAGAAGTTTACATTTCCGTTTACCTAGGATAGAAATAAAATTACCTTTAAAAGGTGTAGAAATAAGCAATAAAAACACATTAAAGGGCACATATTCTACATTTTTTTGTCCTCTGACCCTGTGCAGTGCACTGAAAGGTTTTCAGTAATTTGGAATTACTTTAAACACTGTTTTACTTTATTTTAAATGTGTAATTAGCTGATCCAAAACGAATCAGCCCTACAATCCCACCTGAGCAAGTCATCTAAAAGGAAAAGACTTGAATTTCATCACATACCGCTGTGCTTCGGGTTCCACCGATTCATTTCCTCTACAGCTTAAAATTCCGTCCTCAGCTCTCAACATTAATCATCTTACAGTAGAAAAGACAGGGGAAAAAGAGTCTAAAGGTTTTTAAGCCGTTTGCATTGTTTTTATTTCAAAGCAATGCAAGCGACTTAAAAGTGCTGGTTTGCAGGAACGTTTCATTGAATTTCTGTTGCCCTGGAAGTTGGTGCTTTATTTGCTAATAAGGAGTTAATAAGGACATGGATTTGAGGCAACAAAGCCTTGTGTTCCTCAGCGCTGGAAAGCATTAGTGCATGGCTTCTGCTTCTCCCCTTCCCTGACTAAAATCAATGCTGGCATTTCAGCACAGTGACGCCAAAATTGGCAGTTGTGTCAATGGCAGCAGTACTTAAGGGGCAGTGGCTTAATCTCTCACCATTTCTCTAATCAGAGAAGGCCATAAGCACTTTTCTTGGCTCTATAACTGTAACTAAAATGTAGAAAATGGGTCCATGCTGTGATTTGTACATTTGCTTACTCTTTTTTCACAGTAGCCAGAAAATGCATTTTTCACCTGTTTCGGAGCTCGCTCATATCAGCCTTGAAAAGTAGTATGTATATTAGTAGTATGTATGGTTGTAAAGTAGTATGTTAAAATTGGTTGTTAAACCATTAAACCCCAACCTTGAATAGGTAAGCCTTGCCCATTAATGTTGCCTTTGCAAAGAGTCTGGACCACTTTTTTATGATAGTACAGGATATCCAATCAGGACAGAGTATCCTTATATTTTTTTAGTCTGTTTAATTAATTGTTAAAGAGGATGACTGCTTTCGGATTGGGGATTCTAAATTGACCGTATGTGTGAGTGTGTGAGTGAATGGTGTGTGTGCGTGTGCCCTGCGGAGGGCTGGTGCACCCACTGACCCCGGGATAGGCTCTGGGTACCCGCGACCCTAGTGTGGATAAAGAGGTTATAGAAAGCGAGTGAGTGAGATGAGTGACTGCTTTTGGTACACAAACCAGGCAAATATCATGAGGTTCTCTTGGTTTTCTTTTTTTTTCTCTTGTTATTTAAATTCTCGTATAGTGGAATGTGTTGGTTCCATTCTTATTCACATCAGTGTAAAATAAAACTACCCATAACAGTTATATTTTTAGCTCCAGTATCCACATTCAGCCAAGTAAGATTTTGACAAAACACTCATTTAACTAGAGTTTCTCCGCACTTTATCCAGCCCTACAAGAAGTCGAATGTTCGCAGAGTTCGAATCGAAATACTATTTAGTAACGGATTCTGATTACAGTTAGAATACATTTGGACTTTGGATCTTGATAAGGCACATGGGATAAATCCTAGGGTTTGTAACCTGTACGTAATTTGTACTTAATTCCCTCTTCAGTTGTGAATTATGCTTCATGAAAACATGTGATGGAAGTTCCAAAAATTCCCAACTTTTTTTTTCCCTTGCTCCCACAGTCCAACCCAGCGGGACTGCTGCCTGGCTCATGAACTCAGTGAAAGTGGGACACTTTTTGTTAAATGCTCCAGGGGACCATCACCAAAGCTGTATACGCACATGTTCTGTGTTTTGTGAGCTGTCCCAAGTCCCCTAAATTTCTTCAATGAGTGAGTGCTTTAAAGTTTGAGGAAAAGCATTTGCAATAATCTACCAGCGGTACAGTAAAATCCTATGTAGAACAACAAAACATTTCATCACATTTATGAATGAATAAGCATGAAGTGATCTGGTTTAATATTTATACATGCGCAGATGCTTTTGAAGAGCGGATCTCAGTGCGTTCCTGCACTCTGAGGAACCGCAGCCGAGGCTTCCACTAAGTCTGACTTTGATATTGTATCATACTGCCTTAATTCTCCTCTCTTTCCTCTGACATTTGAAGATAAATGGCAATTAACAAAAACAAAGAAATAACAATCAACATCAAACAAGCACTTTTATTTAGTGGGTAAGTATTCTGCTAAAACTTTTCCCCCAATAGCTTCCAATATCCAGCACTTTCTGCTGTTATCAACCCAAAATCAATGCTCTCAACTTTCAGTATCTGCATTTCTGCACAACCTTAATTAGACTAAATCAACCTGATCTGTAGCAAATGTAAATGACGGGCATGGTCGGGAGCGGTGGGGTGGCTTGTATGCAGCTGTGATCTGCCATGGAGGTAACACAGCCATTAGTAAGCTGGCTAACTCCTTCACTTTAAACAGTAAAATGGAAGTGGTTATTAAGTGTAAAGTGACCATTCTGTCATACATGAACACGCCACAGCACATAGTGTGAACAGCACGAAATTCTTCCTCTGCATTTAAACCCATTCACCAAGTGAAGCAGCCGGCAGCCAGGAACACAGAGCATGGGGAGCGTACCTTGCTCAAGGGAACCTCAAAGGTACCACTAGCAGTCCTGGGATTCAAACCCATGAGTTTCTGATCACAGGGCAAACACCCTAACCACTAGGCCACCAGCTGCCCATGTTATAATCAGCAAGGGACAGATGTTTAAGGAGTTTTTTTATAATTAGATTTCCAACCACTCTGGACGTTCAATATTATCTCAAACAATCACCTTCCAAACGCGTCCGGAGCAGCAACACCATTGGTAGAATTTTCTTGTCCAAGTTAACCAAAGTTATTTATTTGAGCGGGAAGTCTGTGCAATTAATGTGATTTTGCTCATGAAACATTCACTATGTTGCTGGGACTTTCGAGATGAAATTTGAAATGTATCATGCTAGCTTATAAATATTCCATTTGTCTGCCTCCTATGGCGGGTTGGGTTCAAGAAAACAGAGTATTATACTGGCTTATCCAAGGCTGAGACTGGGAATCAGCAAATTAAGTTAAGCAATTCTCCAACAGATACTGTATGTCAGATTTCATGTACCCTCTGCAGTGCTACGGCCTTCCAGCAACTACATTTGACACTTTGATTCTAACAGTGGAACTGAGGGCTTGTGGAATTATTATCAGATTTGAGGTGGTTGGGTAGTGGTATTCATGGTAAGAAATGAATGCCACAGTGAGTAAGTGGATGAGACTGCAGGACCTGTTTGTGTTCAGCAGTGTTGACTGCACCCCTCGGAGTGGCCTAACCTGGCTCTTCGCTCAGGAGGGTTTGAGTGCAGGCGAGTGTGACTCTCGTCGTTGTTTACTCAGCTGTCACCGCTGACAGTGTTTTATTGCTCATCAGCATATGCAGCTGGGCTGTGACCGTTCTGTTACTCGACCCATTTCAGGTGGCAATATCATTAGAAGTTTTGCAGCCTGAAACCTTAAGTTGTTTAAAAAATACAGCAGTCTCTCCAAACCAGCTTTCTGACTAAACTTACTGTGGTGATCATTATTGCATCTGCAGAATACCAGTATATTTTTGATGTTTTGTGACATTGATAGGCCTTTGCAAATACAAAAGGGAGTGGATCTTTAAACTCCGTTCAGTCTAAATCATTAAGACATGTAAAATTAATCTGAAAATAAAGGATGAATGAATCACACCAAGACTGATCTTCACTGGGCTCTGCAACAAAGTCCCACTGATGGGTGCTGGAAGCTTTTCTTGCAGGAGGGGGAAAATAATCGTATCTATCATGCTTCCAAAGTCACCTCAGTCAGATTGGAAGTAGACTTAAAGACTGAACTCTGGGTTCAGAATTGTCTAAAGCAGTAGGGGCATCACAGCTGAGGGTGTAATTGAAGTGACGACACAGGGCCCCTAGGTGGAGGGGACCTTCAAGAAGCCTGGACTCTTGTAAATTTGCGAATGGGACACACAGAGATTTTTTCACAAGGCACAGGAACTTCTAGAACTTGTGAAATTTGTGGAACATCCCTGCTTGTTGGTGTTTTACCTGCTCTAAGCCTTGATTCAACTAATCGGCTTATCCACTGTAGTTAAAGGGAGTATCTCAGAGCATGGATGTGCAGAAAAGCAGTACTTTAGGGTTGAGTGTTGAGAACTACAGATGTAGTACACTGTAAAGAGCAATTGTGTAAACTAGGGATGCATAATTGTGGGATTTATATGCCAATAACTAGGATTTTTCATGTGTATACTTTCTGATGCAGTTAATGAAATACAGACATTGGGACTACATACCTGGATTAGAAAAAACATTTATTTTTATAAGCTTACAAAAGGAGGTAAAATGAGCAAAACAAAAGTATTTTAGCACAAGATTCCAGCATCAACTACACATTTAATTCTTCCAGAGAGCATGGTCAAATGTCAATCTAAAATACTGTCCAAATATCGGCCATATCTAAACATCTGTCTGATGCCAAAACATATATTATTTTATCACGCAAATATCTTTCTGTCAAGACAAAGGGAACTAAATACACACACACACACACACACACACACACACACACACTTAACTCATGAACCAATACAAACATAAAATCACTTAAACAGAAACACCGGACAGCTGTAACCAAAGATAGGAAACCAAAAACAAGTGTACACAGACACAACGTCAAAATAAAAGTCTATACAGGACAGGGTGGCCTCTAGCGGCCGCTGACCAGAGATGTCACACTTTCCAGTATGATCCTCGTGTCATCGTGTCATCCCTAGCTATTGTTTTACTCTCGTAATTTAAAAAACAATTGCATCCTGAGTGCCTTATAATTTTGAGTTAATGTAAGTTGTAAATACATTTCCTGAGTGTAAATACAGACTTTGTTCTGTTAACTTTCTATTAGAAATTCTGTCAACTCAGTCTTTTTAGGTTAAAAATATATAGTGTATACTTGTAAAGAAATTAATGTTCTCATTTAAGTTACTTTGTAAAGTAAATTCAACGTGCTACAGCTTACAGTGTAGTAGTGCAACAAGCTGTATCGACATATAGACATATGCTGATCACTTTTTTCAGTTAAATCACTGAAAGGTAATAATGATGCGAGCATGACTGAGAAAGCTGTACAACACTGAGAATGATGTTATAATAAAATGAACATGCCGAATGTCTTTGAAAATGGTGATCAGATCATAGGGCAGGCAACTGAATATGAATTCCTGTAATTAGATAACAGAAAATGATTATATAATAACATTTTGATTATTTTTTTTGAAATATGAACAAAATATCTTATAATACTATAGGATGTGCAGTGTACAGTATTTCAGTTTACATGACCGGTTTCCAGGATTCTTGTCTGCGATGCTAGAAACTGGATCAAGATGAAAAAAAAGGCCAGTCATCTTGACCTACTGGATGATTGAGTGATACTGAATGACTCAGATCTTTCACAGACAAGTCTGTGCTAGAAATTCAAAGTCTTGTTCAAGGCGATCGTTGCTTCATGTGGTTTTAGGAGAAAAGAAAACAAAAATGAACACAGTTACTTATCCCAGATTCAGCAGATTTGCTAAACTGGCTAAATTCCGGACAACAAATGCTTTTCATCGCAGCCGTTGCATTTGGTTGGGTTTTGTTTCTTTTCCTCTGTGGAAACAAACAAGGACCCTCTTGCAGGATTATCAGCATTAGTTATATTTATTCTACCACTTCTGCATTTCTGTGCCAGCCTAGATTTCTTTAACCTTCACAATGACAAACAGATCTCGGCAGCAGGCGGCTCTACAGGGCCGTTTTCTGGGGAGAAGCAAGGCGGTGAAGTTTTACTCACCGTTTCCCTTGTACGCTCTAATCTGCTGGCTGGCATACCCGACAGAATTTGAAAAGAAACATTCCATGGTCCTTTGAAAAATAGGATCACTATGTCATGGATTTTGGCTTTATTTATTAGGCCTCCAAAGCTTTCCTCCCTACTATAATTCGTTCAGTTGCTACAGAAGTAGGCTCATATCAAGGAGCATTACTGTGGAAAGATGCTATGAAAGTGCTAGAGAGCAGTTGCCAGAGAGTGACAACAGGAAGGCTCTTGTGAAGCAAAGAACTTTGCCGTTCACAACGAAATGTTGTGAAAAGGCATTCTGTTCTCCCACAGTTCTTCAGCGAGGCAGTTCGGGTTGACTATCGCTCGAAAGAGGTCCGTCATGCTCAGGTCAAATTCAGACTGATGTTCCCAAAGTAGGTTGACATGAAAAGGTTGAGCATCCCACATCTGTCGGGTAAATGAAAGGGAATGGCATCAACAGGAACGCTGCTCTTATTTCATGAGGCATCTCTCCATTCATGTGAACTGACAAGTGCAACAATGATTTGTTTGATGGAACTTCCACTCGCACTCTTCCTCCCCTTTGATGGGGTGGCTTCCATTGTTGACCGCAGATCTGGTTAGATCGTGGAGATGCAGTCTGTGTTCCGTGTGTCAGGCGGCTGAACTGATTAGGTGCATTCAGGATGTGGGAGAAATTCCATGCACACTCTTCTCAGAATATCCTGAAAAACGATTAATTATTCCTTGTGATGTCAGCACATACCGCACATGCCATGCATATATACATATATACATGTGCACATCAGTGCTATGCCCTTTGAACTCATGACAGTGTGGCCTTTTGATAGCATATTTATGTTTATTGCCGGGCCAATAAAAATTGAAAATAATCTTCCTCTGGAAAGAAATAATGACAGGTCATGTTTCTTTCATCACGTTCACATGTTGTAACACCACAGAACAAGCTAATACACACAACGCCCTGTTTACATACGAATTCTTGTTTATCATGCACCTGTGCACTCCTGGGAGCCAGTGAATGCAGCCACTGAAGATGAAAAAGTGTTTTTTTCATATGATCATTACCAGTGGACATTACAGGGGTCAGTAAATTGTCATTTGAGCTGTATCTCGGGTAAATGATTCATCATGCGGTGAAGTGAAGCTCAAGCAACATTTAAGCACTCTTAAGAAAATCACTACTTATCACATTACATTTATTAAAGGACAAATTCAGTGGAAAAATCAAATGTACACATTTTTGCCCTTTAGATGTAGTCAATCAGGGAAGACCTTTTAGCAACCAAATATTGCCTCTTCAGGTTAGAATGGCAGCTGTGGGGCTCAAAAATTCAATAGTTACTCAATTAGCCCAAAACATTTCTGTAAAAATGCATCATCAAAATGTTTCTCAACCTGCTGTGGCAGAGACTTGTTGATGTGGTTTAAAACCCTGAATGACCTTAATGAGGAGCTGGATGAAGTTTGAGCCAATTTTGGTGCTGTAGTTTTTCAGAAACTATTTGGGCTATTTGGTGACCATCAGCTTCTAGTATTCATAGGTTTGTAGTTCCAACACTAAGCTACAGTTGGACATGAAATGAGTCTTGGCTGATCGACTACATCTGGGGTGAGTGAAAAGCTGACATATTTTGAATTACTGTTGAACTATTCCTTTTAGAGAAGCAGGGTACAGATGTCAACATGGACCAAAGCTGGAACAAAGCAGTGATCAAAGTTCTTCCATCTTCTAAGTCATATGAAAAGAACAGTAACATGCTTAAATTGTACTAAAAATGCTTCCCCTTCACTCCATGCGTGCATGATGAAAAAGATTCTTTCGAGCAATCAAAGCCACTGAAAAAACATTGAATGGTTGGTAGTTCATAGAAGCAGTTTTGTAAATGAGGTATGTGGAAAGAACCCCCATATTATGTGAAGGTATACCAGGGTGGAAAATTGCATTCCTGGAGGGCAGGTGCCAGCAAAATTGGGTGATCCTCCAACTGTAAAAACATTTAAACTTAACAAAAGTTAGTATCCTTGGCTTTGTTTGCATTTTCAATGTGTTTGGATCCATGTGCTTTTGCTACTGATGTTGTCCTTTGTCCTTGCCTTAGCCCTACCGCCTGATCAATGTGTTCACTTTGTTGACCCTCTATTCCTAGGTATTTCGAGTCTCCATGTGTAAGTACATTTGTGTTTCAGCATTTCTTTGTCTGGTCTCGAAACATTTTTGTCCAGGTTACATGTTGCTTATCCTGTCATTTACCCTTATGTTTGCTTTGTTTGTTCCCCAGTTTCCTCACTTCTTTTAAACTCACATTTAAATCCAGCCTCCAACGCCTCTGCTTCATGACACTAACTTATTATCTGAAGATCACCTGACTCATTCTACCACTTTCCTTGCGACGAGAAAGAGGAAATGGCTGCAGTTGATAAGGGAAATTACAATTCTTAAATTAATGAAGAAAAAAATACTTTTGGTTTGGGCCAGAGATTGTACAGCAGATAATGAATGTTGGGTAGTTACAAGTGTAGAAATGAACTTACAGCTGTGGCAGAATTGGTGGGAAACAGAGTGTCAATGTTAACAGCCCATGTTGGGTCTTTACGCACTGACAGGACGACAAGGTCCGTACAAAAAGTCCATACAAAAAGCTGGCAGTTGTTCTGGTCGAGTGTAGGTTGCCCTGGATCTGATGCCAGCAATTATGAGTCTGTTTTAGTGTCAGGTAACCAGTCACTTCACCCAACTCTCTGCTGAACACTTCATCTCAATAAATCACCTGATACCATTCCATCTGAAAACCCACTGTTTACACTGTCTGTATCCGCTCCTGCATAATGAAAGTGTGCTCTGTGTATTGCTGCTTTGCTCTTGGGTCATGAAGACTTCCTCAATCACATGCCTTAAAAAACAACATGCCTTAATAAACATTTCTCTAGAAATACAGATGCCTTCAGTTTAAATGATCACATAACTGAACATCTGGCATTAGAGTTGCATGTAAAAAATTATTATCCGAAATACACTCTTTGGTTGCCCAACTTTGGCTCCCTCAGTTTGCTGCTTCACCTTATCAGTGACAGTAATCAATAACAGCTCATAAAGATCTTTGTCCTCATCTTAGTCATAATCTGGGGCGATCAGTAGCCTATCAGAAACCTTCATAGAGAGAGTCTAGATTTAAAGCACACTGTATCAGATATTTACAGAAATGTTCATTTCCTTGTAAGACAAAGAGGTTTCAGTGAGGAGTCACTGAAACATCTTTATTTATTGTAGTCACATGTGTACAAAGCAGACAGTCCAATTAGACAGTCCAATGTGATTTGCGTCTGTGGAGTTTATATCACACATCAGACTGAATTTGTCATGGGCCTAAACTATATTTTGGGTTTTTTTTGTTTGTTTTTTTTTACATTCAACCAGTTTGATACCCCTGGTTCCCATTTAAACAACCGAAGATGTGACGAGGATGGCAGGGCCTATGACCTTTTGGCTTCAGCTGAAAAATTGTGTAAAATGACCAATTAAATGATTATTAGTAATTGAGATCATTTGAGTGAACAGCCTTTTATTAGCACCATTCATCTATCTCAGACATTTATGCTAATCCTTTCAAAATTCATGTTGTACACTGGAGCCTCCAGGCTCACAGTGTCCTAGACACAAATATTTAAACCCTTCAGAAAAGATGAATCACTGTTTGGCCAACTAGGACCTGGCCAACTACAGTGCACTGCGATACAAATGATTCATCTTCACATAATAAAATGGCTTTAAACTACAAAATTCTATTTAAACCATGCAACAACATCAGAATCCATTGCAAATTAATTTCTAACCTTGTCTTTTGAATGGTGTCATCTCAGACACATTCTTGGCTGCAATTTCTTCCATTTTTGGTGTCTTGGCCCTTTTCCACATGCACTCTACTTCAGTGTGGGACATGTTTTTCTCAGCAAAGATGCCATATGACAGCACTTGTCTGTGATGACTGGGCACTCACACGTGCAGTACCTCACCTGAAGATGCACCTACACCAAGAACAGTTTGACCCCTAACACTTCTAAAGGGTGATTTTCCAGGGCTGGTGGTAGCCAGTGAGTGGAAGATAATTATGAATTATGAAACTTCATTAACCCTATAAAACAAGACTGGTGCATATTTAGGTTTTCTTTGTCTTCATTTATCCCCAAAGTTATAGCAATCCAGTACATTACATTACATTACATAACACTCATTTGGCAGATGCCTTCATCCAAAGTGACTTACAATCTGAGGAGACACCCAAGTTTCCGAACAGTGTGAGAACCTGAAGAGAGCTGTGCTAAATCTTTAGGTAGGGAGTGGTGCGAGAAGATGTGAGCATAATCAGAAGAGCAAGTGCAATTTACAATAGATCATGAGATAAGATAAGTCTTCAGGAGGTTTTTGAAGATGGAGAGGGATTCTGCTGGTCTGGTCACCTTTTGGAAGCTCATTTCACCAGAGGGAACCATCAATGAGAAGAGTCTGGACTGGGTTTGCCTTGTGTGTAGCGACGTTAGAGCCAGACAATGTTCCTTGGAGGAGTGGAGGGAGTAAGGAGGAACATGAGGATTAAGGTAGCTGGGTGCAGACCCAGATGTCACTCTGTAGAGCTAGTGACTTGAATTTAATTCGGGCATTCATGGATAGCCAATGCAGGTCAATTAGCAGTGGGGTGACATGCAACCTTTTGGCTTGGTTGAAAACCAGCCAAGTTGCTGCGTTCTGAATGAGCTGTAAGGGTCTTATCACACAAGCCGGGAGACCCATTAATCGAGGAGAGCATTGCAGTAATCGAGGAGAGAGATAACCATAGCTCTGATTACTAGTGGGTTCTCCCAGCTTTTAGAACCACATTACCTCGAACACGGCAAAGCATCATCTAAATTACCACAAACTTAACGTCATAAATCCTCATCCTCATGGATGTCTGAACCCTAACTTTAATTATACCAACTGACAGCCTCACTAATAACTCTACTGGAGTTGAAA
Organism: Alestes dentex; assembly: GCA_037576975.1. Taxonomy (NCBI): domain Eukaryota; kingdom Metazoa; phylum Chordata; class Actinopteri; order Characiformes; family Alestidae; genus Alestes; species Alestes dentex. The sequence continues at coordinate 7,528,557 of JBBIGA010000146.1, forward strand.
GAATTTAGATCACCTTTATCAGTCATATAATCCAAAAGGTAATTAATGATATTATAATAAAATGAACAGAATGTCTTTGAAAGTGGTGATCAAATCTCTGGGCAAGTAACTAAATATGAATAAAATCTGAAGGAATTCTTGTAAATAGATTCTTAAAGAAAATGATTACAGTATAACATTTGGATTTGTTTAATCTTCAATGGAAATATGAACAAAATATCTTCAAATACTATATGATGTCTAGTGTACAGTATTTCAGTCTATACCGTTTGAGTTATAACTGAACAATATAAAAAGTATTAAACAACATTATGAGTGATTCTTCAGAGTAAAATTTTGAACAGTGGTAAGTGCATGTTCAGTTGACTGGTTTCTAGGATTCAAACCTCTGAGATAGATTCATGCCTGTGATGCTAGAAACTGGATCAAGATGAGTCCAGTCATCTTGACCCACTTGATGATTTAGTGACACTGAACGACAGGCAGGTCTGTGCCAGAGATTCCAAGGCTTGGTCAAGGAGATCATTGATTCATGTGGTTTTACGAGAGAAGAAAACATGAATAAATACAGTCAATTGTCCCAGATTCAGCAGATTCACTAAACTGGCTATATTCCGGACAACAAATACTTTTCATTGCAGCCGTAGAATTTGGTTGAATTTTGTTTATTTAATTATATCTTTAAATTATATCTAAAAAAAAAAACTAAAAATGATCAGACTGAAATCAGTATCAATATCACAAGAGAAAAAGTGTCTATATCCCCTATTCAAGACTATTTCATAGTACTGTGCATGAAAGCCAAAAGCCATGTAGGAACCTTTGTTTTTATGACTGCTTGTCTGACGTCTTCTTATGAATCTGATCTGGCTGCAGTTTGGCGCATCGCCTCTGCCTTCATCTGTTTCAAGAAGGAGAACAGATTACTATCATGAAGTCTACTGAAAGATAACTCTCTTAAAGTGCCGGATGCTTCCGCTAATGCAGATCACACTGTCAGGAAATGCGTCAAGTTGGAACAGCCATTTCCATTTTTGGAATTCTTGTCTAATATCAAATGCAGTCTGAAGTGAACAATTTCAGTTACTCTGCCTTTCCTTGGACAGGAAGACTACAGCACTGAAAGCAGCCGCCTGCACTCAACCCAGTTATCCTTCTTGACAAAGACATGCAACCTTCTGCACTCACAAAGAAATATTTCATAAAAGTACTCCAACCTTCATGCTGAGCTTGGTAAACAAAGCGTACTATGGTTTAAACAGGGTAGAATAAGTGTAGTTCTCTGGTCAGGCACATTAGCATGGCATTCATTCTAGAACTTTTCAGATTTCTGGTTTTAGGCACAAATTTAGCCACTGTCCTCAGTGGGGAAGCCACACACTTAGCAGTCTTTCATTATTTAGCAGAAAATAAAATATTTGTCCATCAGCACCCTCTTGGGCAGCAGTGGCCTTATACAACTTTATAGAGTCTTCACATAGACAGAGCTTGGTGGAGTTCAAAGGAACCAAGATCTAAAACGAGTAAAAAGGTCCAAAGAAAAGACCTTCGGTGTGTGCCATTGTGAAGCACTAGCCAAAGAAAAAAGCTAATGCATTTCCAGGAAAGGGTACATGAGACATAAACCTTTTGAAATCATGTAGTTGGCCATTCTGTTTATGAGAAAAACATTTTCTAGCAATATTTATTAAGAGGGGTAACATTTCACTGGTGACTTGGAATCATCTTTCTGCATGTAATGGAAAGACCTTTTGTAGTTGTAATCCACTTTCAGGCAGAGATTTAATTAGTTGTTTCAGAGTTTCTACTGGCTACACTTTACACTACTTTTCTGCAATGTGACACTGACATAAACGTTTCATAAACATGCCATGGCTGATATTTTTTCTGCGATGAGTTGTCATGACAAGAGTTTGAGGCAAGTGTCATGATATTACAATTACTGAAATTACATTAGAGGCAGTTGTGATGAAAGATGCCATGATGTTTGATGTTATTACAGCATGTAATATGAAAATGAGTGGTAAAAGTCAAATGGTGCTGTAATGTTACTGACCAGGAGTTGTCATGACATATTTCAACCTGTAAAATTCCACATCAGTTGAACATTATAGAGGTTAACAGAGATCAGCCGAATGGTGCTCAAACAACAGTTACATACTGTACCTTGCCGAAATAGAAACATTTTATCTGACATTTATGGGTCTGAAAGAATGAGACAGCACTGTAAGACCATCGTTACCTCTAAAATACTCTTATGAGAAAAATGCTTGGGGTATTGAGCTTTTCTTATAAAGGAGCCCTTTCAAGGCTGGGAAAAGAACAATTGAGGAAAGATTCAACCAGGCATGGAAGGTTTCTCCAAAGGGCTTGGGGACACAGTCATAAAAAGCAGGGTTAAGTATATTAGAAGCCCTTATGTCTATGACATTTCATTATAAACCTCTGGCCCCATGATTTCTTGGTCATAGCTGTAAAGCTTGCCACTGCCATGGCTCTTGCAGTTTGGATGATGCTTCAGCCCACCACAAACACCAAGAAACCATCAAAGAAGCCTTCATAATAAAGAAATAAAAGAAATAAATGAATGATGTCTGCTCCTCCCCCAAACTGCACACACTGCATTAAGAGTCACAGCACCTTTCACAAACAATGTTCCCAGACAACAGTTAACATTACAGCTGTTCTTTGTAGTCAGACAAACACTGGTCATGCTGAGGTGATGTTTTCCCCTCCAGTCTGAGATGCTTTCTATGGCACGCTAACAGTTTTGCCAAGGCTCTTTTTGGGGAGGTTCACTCAAACACAAATCGCCAAGTCCAACCTGACCCTCTAATAAAGCAGTTACGCAAGACGCGTGATTTGAATTATAAATGCTGAAGCTCAGTTGTGCATGCTGCAGTGTGTGAATGACAGGCAAGCAAACTGGGATGTCAAACTGTATAAAATCAGATTCTCCATCGGCGTGCCAAAATGTGATAGATTTTAAAGAGAAACGCCAGATATTACTGTCACTATAGCTACAACATTTACATTACATTTAAGCGCCACTTCTGCCTTGAGCAGGTTTGCTGAAGAGTCGACCCAATACCAAACTTGAAGACGCAGTTGAAAGTAGGCCACTGCTTTTCTGTTCAAAACAAGGCAGACACCCTTCAACAATCCCGTCCTCTCATGTGCATCTGATCGGACGTTTCGCAGCACTGAAGTTGAACGGTAATGGTCTGCAGTTTCTGGATGCTGAGCAGACTTCTCAGTGTGGATTTAGTTTGAGTTGTCACATTAGGCCTGGGCATGTGGATCAACAATTCATGCTGTGCACTTGTGCTCACCAGTGCCAACATTATAAGGATGGCTGAGCATGTTAGGGGAATAGTTGTCATGGCATTAAAAAGCTACAGTTTAAAGAAATAAAACAACAAATGGAAATAATCTGAGCTTTTCATTTAATGCAAAACAAAGCTAAAACATCCAGTGGCAATTAAATCGCTTTAAATCATTGAGGAAGTTTCATTAAGTTTGTTTCTGGCTTATGTTTAACTGCAACAACATAAGCAATAATTTAAAAAATATATTTTAAGCATGTTATATCAAAAATCATATTTAAAAGGTAAACAATTTGAGTTGAAAGTTGTGTTATATTATCTAAATCCCAACTGTGAATGGATTTTTGGTGCACTAGTGGTTAGGGAGTTGCCCCTGCAATTGGAAGGCTGTGGGTTCGAATCCCAGGACTTGAAGTGGTACCGCTGAGGTTCCCTTGAGCAAGGTGCCGTCTCCACACACTGCTCCCCGGGTGCTGCGTCGCTGATTGCCCACTGCTTCGCTTGGTGAATGGGTTAAATGCAGAAAAAGAATTTCACATTGTTCACATTGCTATGCTGTGGTATGTTAATGCATGATTTTGCTTACTTGCTTACATGTGCCAACCTAACCAACCACATCCGGGCAAAACTGTGTATTTCCTATCTTTTAGTCAGCTACGCTGATAAAAAAAAATAAAATCAGTCTATGCAGATAATTCTGTTAAAAACCAACTTATGTTTAAAAACAGGATTCATAACTAAAATCATTGAACATTCTACAGTTTTACAGATATAGCTAACAAAACAACCGTGTGAAAATTCCAGGGAAACCTGCACTGACCACCTGCAGAAGTACAGTACTGAACAGTATCATTGGAAATATCACTGATAGTGTCTGAATGATTAGTGATGTTTTTGGGCTATGGCATCAGTAGGATTCGAATTCCTGGATAAATTCTCACTAAAATGCCTAATATAAAGCCAGTTAAGCAACTGCCTCACTAGTCCTGGAAATCTGAATAAAAGGTAAGCTTAGAACATTTTAAAAGTTACCATACCATACCAGAACTGATAAAAAAACAGAAGAATTTAAAGAAAACCCCATCCCCACTGGTACTTTAAAAACAGATTATATTGAGTCATATCTCCATCATTACAGATGAAGAGATTCATTACTATTCAAAGTGTTAATTTTCTCATCTGAGCGCTCGCTCCGATGAAATAGTTGGCATTCAACTCCTTTAAATTATTACGTTTTTATTACGTAGCTAAGAGGCTGTCATGCTTGGCTTGTGGACTATATATAAACATTTCTAGGAACCTGTAGAACATGCTGACACTAAGTTAAAATTGTTGATGAATTTGAAAGCCAAGAAAATACAAAAATAAACATAGATATTCTAGGTTTCTGTTTTAAATCTGCAGAGAATTAATCTGTAGAAAAGATGTTTTTTTTTTTTACCTTGTATCATAACTTCAATTGATGTTTTCTCTTTAAATCTGTATTTATATCTCTCAAATCATTTTTGTACATGTCTATAATGCAGAAGTTAAAAATAGCAAAGTTATTCCTGAACAGGCTGTAATGTTCAGAGTGCTTGACAAAATAGATCAATGCTGCTCAAGAGGGCAATCATTTTATGTTTAATTTGTGTGAACACCTGCTGACAAAGAATTATATGCTGTGATTACCAACCAGTCATATTCTCTCTCTTCAGTGAAGTACAAATCTATCAAATGTGCTCAGAAGCAAAAAAAAAAAAATCATTACACAAATATTTCAGGATCACACTTTAGGTTGGGAAAGATCAACTTTTGCCAAATGTTCTCACTTGTACAATTTCAAAGAACAAATGGTTCGAGTGAGCACAACTGTGATCGCAAGCCTGTGCTAAAGACCTTGCCAAGTAAATTTACAAGCCTTATTGTCTAATGTGAACCCCATTACTTTCTTGTTCAGGCATTAAACTAACGATAAATAATCACAAATCGCAAATAGGTGTAAACAGGCTCAGTGCAGCTCACAGGGCAGATTGTGTTTACTCGTGATTATGTTTAAATGAGTGTTTAGCGTTTAAAGCTAATGAGCTCCAGAGGTGTGCCCCTGGACCACAGCTAATGACAAAGCTGAGAGGACATAGGCAGGAAATTGGATGGGAGCCACAATCAGCAAACATGGACTGAGCACAATGAATTGAATATGGGCCACTGATTACGCTGATTATAGATTTTTCTCTAACGCCAGGAATGAGCCTTTTTGTTCCCTTCGTGAGGATCCAGCATCATCAACCAAGTGCCACGAGCAATTACAGCCATCGCATAGGTAAGTGAGTCAAGAGAGCCTGTCTATATGTGTTACTTACTCACACTTCTTATCCTGTGAGTCAACTGGAAAAAAATAGCAACGTGATATTTTACTACTCTGCTGCTCAACTGACCTTCACCTCAGTTTTGCAGAGTAGACTAAAATAAACACACGAATAAATGAGAAAACACGGACAACCAAAAGATGCTGAGATCTTTGCATCGTCTGGCATTTCCCGTCAGTACGTGACTACATTAAAGAGTCATAAAGAATCAGCTTTGGTCCGCCAGCCACTGTTCGTCCAGCGTGCTACTTCGGATCAATACCATTGGCTGGCGAACCAAACGTAGTGGCTAAAGCTGCGAGAATTAGGCCTAAAGTAATTAAGGGGAAGTGTAATATATGTAGGACGTATAAACTGTGAACACAATAAAGGCCAAATTCAATAAGAAAACAGAGCCCTAGTGGTTTGTGTGTAATATATCCAATACAATTAAGATGAAATATTCAAAACTGTGTTGAAGTACGGGTGCACAGTCGATCATACAGGGCACTTTGCAAGTAACCAGACAGTGATAAAGTTTTACTGTTCAGTCCCTGTAGTTGAGCACACTTAAAGTGAAACAATGAGATTAAAGTGCTGAGTGTCTGAGGGTATTGGAGGGTAAAATATAAGGGTAGTAAAATGGGTTCAATTGAGCAATGCCACATAGAAATAATAATAATAAATTTAGATCCCGAAAGAACATTTTAACGTACGGTCCTTAAAGAACCATTTCTGTAAATGAAACGCGTGAGTAATCTTCTTAAAGTTTAAAGAACTGCCACATAATGGAAAGGCTTGGTAACAGTCAAGGGCATGCAGATTCCATAAATTACGTGATTTCAGAAGACCTTAAATGAAACACATTTCAGTACTATTTTTCTATAATGATGGCTGCCTGAATGTGTTTGGGTTCCATATGTGTTTCTGGTTACTGGTATACTGGTTAGTTGTGTTAGCTCTCAGTGACAAGGACATTCCGCCAAACCCTTGCAACCAGATTTTTACAAGTTCAGAAACTTGCTTTGTGCAGGCAGCTAAGATGCCTATATTTACTTCAAAATTCAGTCTGGCACTGTGGCTGTCCATAGTCACATCATCAGTGAGGCTGATGAGCCGGGACCAGGCTGTCATACATGTCCATGTCACTATAGAAGGTGGTATGGTTCAGATCAGGAAGGTTTTAAGACACAGCGCTTAGGAAATTTGCATTTGCCCTCTTCTAACACTTCAAACTCATGAAGGCCTCGCTAATTAGTTGATAAATCAGACAAGAATGTGAAACTGCAGAGCTGTGGTCAGCTCCTCAGGCCAGTCGGACACTCATTTTGGATCTTCTTCATTTCTCCAAACGTTCCTCGATTCAACCACCCTGTAATGAGGAAAGTGTGCATAATCTTCATCATTACCACCCATAAGCCTCTTTCTCAGAAATCTACCTGCTTTTTATTTGCTTCTAAGCTAACTATAGCTTGGCCTGTTCTGGAAGCTTCCCAATAGATCTTGTGTCAAACTCACGCTGGTATATTCTTTCTGCTAGTCTTTGACACATCCGTGCCTGTATCCTGGATACTGTTCTTGATCAGTTCAGTTTTTTTTTTTTTCATTACAATATTCTTTAGTCATCCACTTCTGTCGCTTTCTATTGCCTTCCAGGGCTTTTCAGGATGTTTTTATTATTAA
>JBBIGA010000146.1:7540683-7561695 GCA_037576975.1 Alestes dentex
CTGTTCCAGTTCATCCCAAAGGTGTTGGATGGGGATGAGGTCAGGGCTCTGTGCGGGCCAGTCAAGTTCTTCCACACTGACACTCATCCCTCCATGTCTTTATGGATTTGCTTTGTGCACTGGGAATGCTGGAATAGAAAAAGGTTCTTCCCCAAACTGTGTCCACAAAGTTGGAAGCATGGTGCTGTCCAGAATGTCTTGGTACGCTGAAGCATCACTGGAAGTAAGGGGCCCAGCCCCAACCCTGAAAAACAGGTGTGTCCCAATACTTTTGTGCATATAGTGTATTACATACATATAGTAAGTCCATATAAAAATGCAACGTGTGTTAGATTGTGTGCGTAAACTAAGGGTTGTTTTCTACCAGACGTTGGTCAGAGGTCTGATAACATGCAATATGAACAGCACCTGATTATTACTTACCTGCGTCGGCCATCACTGGAACAACAGGTGGTGGAATGCAAAGAAAAGTGAATGTATATTTTAAAATACTTTAATATTTATCTGAAATAATATTTCTCAAAATATGTGTCTTTTAACAATCTGTAGTACAGTTCTCTAAGGTTCATCATTTTCTCTCACGTCAAAGAACACATACGAGCGGGATATGCCATAAAAGCTCGTACATACTGACATTTGCTGGAAAATGTGTCAACCATAGATATATGTATATATATATATATATATATTTATGTATATATATACTTATAGGTAGATAAACCATTAATTTACATTTTATACAGTAAAAACATTTATTTTAACAATTGTACCTACATTTAATCAAAAAAGTACAGCATATTTAATAATTTTACAAATTCTTCATAAAAAATATATTTCTGTACAAAAAAAACATTTTCTTTTGCACCTACTTCAAGTCAGCAGCACATGATAGAATGATGCGTGTGAAGAGCGTGACCGGTGGCGTGAACGCAGTTTTACAGCTTGTCAGTTCGTAAACTATTTTACAGCCGTGGAAAAAAAAACAAAAACAAAACAGTTGACATTATTGCAGCAAGATGTGGATTATCTAGGTTATAATACGGAGAAGCTCGCAGGGAGAGAGCGTCGGAACCAAAGACCACTAGTAGTTGCGCACTTTTGTCTGACCAGTCCACCACCGCGTGACTAGACTTGAAGACGTTTCTGATTGACAGGGGAGTTTGACTGCAAAAATCGTTTTAGGAATCCTGCATTGAGATCAAGCAAATGTCTGTGGTTTTACACAATGGCGTAACAACAGTCCTCCAGATTCTTCGACAGAGAATACAATCGGAGCAAACCTGGTCCAATGGCATTGCGTACATCAATTGCTGAGCCAATGACGTGTTGAAGCGGCAGTGCATATGACGGCATTTCTTCTTTTCTCCAAGGAAAAAAACAAATGAACTATGATCAGGTAGTTCAGAGATTTAAAAAACGTGAGCATTTACAATGAGTACATGCACTGTTTGTACCAGCATGGTCAGAAAAAAAACCCCAGCAAACCGATGAGATTAAAATCACAGTGAATATGCACCCAAGAAGCCCTAGACTCTTAACTAGGTGATGATACAGGTCGTCGAGAATCGGATCGGCCCTGTCATGCTTATGAATCTAATAAGGCAGTGTTTCTTCGAGAGGACTTCATCTCATTGATTCTGTATCTCAGAGAAGTGTGTGGGGAGAGGAGATACAGAATGAGTCAAAATGGTATAAAAGGGGAGAGATGACCAAAAAAAAAGAAGAAGAATCAAGCTATGAGTTAGAAAATCTCATAAAGGCATCAACAGACGATGAATGTGATTGGCTTACAACATGTGATTACTGACACACCAGCAGCAAAACGTTGGAATAAAAAAAAAAAATGTCAAAAAAGTGATTCAATGTAAGTGCAGCATTCGTCAAAACAAAGTGTTCGTCAAAACAAACATTCCCACCAGCATCGTCAAAAAATGAAAAAAAAAAAAAAAAATCTGCTCAAGAGGTATATTCGATACATACTGTAAGTAAATTTGCCACTCACCAATTAGGATGAGCCCAAGCAGAAGAGAAACAGAATAAAAATAAGGCTTATGATGGTGGAAATGAAGCATGATAGCTGAAGAGTGAGGGTCTAAGTATTGTGCAAAAAAAATTTTTTAAAAAGGGCTCCATGTCTAGACTTGTGAAAGCACTTGACAAGACATTTTGTTTCGACTGGATCAGCTAATGAAAGAGAGTAGATGGGGGCGTCGGCGTCAACCATGCTCCTTGAGAAAAGAGACTAGAAGAGAATGAAAAACAAAAACAGAAATGGAATGTCTGGTTTTAAGGAAGAAAAAAAACAAATGCTTCAAAGCTTAAAGTGTGTCCTTGTGACCTTTCAGAGAGGTTCATGTAAACATAAACAGAACTTTATTTGCAGAGCTAATTTCGAAAATAGAATCACTCTTTCTCTCTCTCTCGATAGACATAGCATGACATCATGCTCTTCATGGATATGGAATTAGATGTTTATCTACATATGGTTGGTAACCCTGTATATTATTCTTTTTTTCTGTGTGTTCATTTGTTCCGATAAATCGAGTTCATATCCATCTCATACTAGTGCAAAATTTGTGCGATAAAGTTTTTTTTTCCTTTCTCCCTCCCCCTGACCAGACGGCTCACTGTTTCATCCACGGGCCGGAGATCACTGTCCCCTTTTTTCTTGCGCTTATCATAACATCTCCCCTTCTGCCGGAGACGTGTGGTGCAGTCCACTGTGCCACTGTAGTCCAGTTGCTCTGTTCATTGTCCTTTTTTGTCTTCACTGAAGAAAATACACTGGGCCAGAGCAGCCTTGCAGCTTATAAAGACACTTCAACATTTTCCCAATCCTGTTTTTTTTTTTTCTTTTCTTTTGTTTTTGTTTTTTTTTTTTAAAGGGGGGAGGTGGGAGGTGAACAACATGAAAAAGACAGGATAGAAAAAAAAAAAAATCCTTTTCATCCTACATGTGCTGTTAGTGGTGCTGTTCCTTGTTCTCCGGTCACTTGTCCTGACCACAGACAGCACGCGAGCTCAGTTTTAGGAAAACAGTTTCTTTGATAACTTCGGACTTTTTTTTCTGTTCTTGCAGTCTTTTTATTTATTTATTTATTTCGTTATTTATTTCTCGTCTTTTGTGGCTGTTTTTTTGTATAAAAAAAAAAAAAAAAAGAGAGAGAAGCCGTCTGTGTTTCGGAAACGTTCAAAGCAAGCTCGCGGTGAAGCGCAGTTCACACCTGCGCCCCCCGAATGCGCTCAGTTAAAAAGAAAGACGGGCTTGCGGCGCCCGGCGCTGGGCCACGGAGCCAGCAGGCGCAGTCTGGAGGCTATACTACCGTACACACCGTGTTGAGCGTAGTGTCGAACCGTACGGCTTTGGCCTCTGTCGGCTTCATGTTGGTGTCATACATGGGGTTTTCGAACGACGCCTGACCGTTCGTGTTCTCGTGCCCCGCGTAGCCGTTGTACTGTACTTTTGGTCTTGTTCTGCCAAAGGAAGAGATCAGTCACGTTACACCAGAGACGGCCCACACCTCCACGGCACGGATTAAAAAGAGACATTCACAAAAGTAGTGCATTCCAAAGAATAGTTTTTGCATGAATTGTAAAGAGTTACATAGACATTAGGAATGTTAGATTGAGCCAATAAATAAATAAATAAATAAATAAATAAATAAATAAAAAATAAAATACATGTAAAAAAAGAAAAGAAAATGAGGCCCTCGTCCAGAGATGGGGGGAGACAGACGTGTGCTATCCACATAAAAAAAAAATAAAAAAAATCACCAATCCCACACTTACACACACACACACACACACACACACACACACACAGACAGACGCACACACACACACAGACAGACGCACACACACACACAGACAGACGCGCACACACACACACACACACAAATGTCAGTATTTCAGTTTTTTTCACGAATGGTTTTCACCCTAAAATGACCTCAAGTGAGCTCTTTTCAAGCGTGAGCAATGTTAAGCAGATATTTAACACACAGCTGAGCTTATTCACCATGACAAAGTCAGGTTGAACGTTCCATATGACTAGAAGGCTGGAGCCCGCTGAATTCCCCCTTCGCCCCAATAAAGGAACTGGCATAAAACCGAGCGAAAGCCCTTTCACTTGGACAGGGGGCTGTTAGCAAAAAAAAGTTCCTTGTACCTCCAAACCCCATTATTAAACCACTGCCAACCTCTTTAGAACATGAATCAAAGAAGCTATTAGGTCTTCTGTCCAAAAATTGCAGATTGATTATGTATAGAAAAAAAAAAGGAAAAAAGACCACGATGGCAACGGTCAGAAGCTAAAAAAAAAAAAAAGGCAAGAAAACAAGCAAGAAGCATAATGCCTCTCTCCATAAGACCTGATGGGGGGATATTTCGTCTCCTTGGCTCTAATAATTAAGGCCTAAAATAATCCTGCTCTCGAAAGGTCACTGCTTTCCCCAATCCGTGAAAGTTAGAGAACTGTAACTGATAACCCCTTCCCCGGCAGCTCCGCCGCAGCTGTGATTTATGGTCACACGCAAATTGTGCGATAATCTAAATAAATGACCTGCATCTTGAACCAAATTTGAAATCCCTCCTCTCTGGAGCGCAAGGGCCGTGTCACACCTCAAAGAACTTCAGTCCAACTCAACAACAAACAAACAAACCAACAAACAAACCAACAAACAAACAAACAAACAAATCAATTCATTAATTAATATAGAAATGAAACAAAACAATTATGTGGGAAAACGACCGTGACAATTCGGTGGCACATTTACACAGACAGAAATTAAACAGGATGGCTTTTAGTCGGTCGAATTAGAGAGACAGAGATGAAGAAGACCACAAACGTAGCATGCCAAGCCCACCCCTCCCCCAACCACCACCACCACCACTGAGGCCTGTCACGATCATGAAAGTTGGTCTTATAATATGCATCTAATATGTATAATATGCAGGTATGCATGCTAGCACTGACTCCAGAACTACCTAGTGTTATCTTAGTGACGTCTTCAAAAGCAATCAATATAACCACCATTCTAATGCACTTAGTGGTCCAGAGTACTAGAGCTTAGTGTTATTATTTGAATCTGCAGGAGAGTGAGTGGAATTAGCTCATCTGTGTTTGCGTGAGTCTGATGGCTTTAACTGCAGCTCTGCCGTCTGTGGAAAAATGATCAGCTAAAATAACTGGCGTCAGATGTTTATGTAATAATTGCGACAGGCCTTCCACCACCCGGACCCCACACACACACATCGTGCATCCTCCTCTCCCTCTGACAAGATGAGCGAAAAAGAAAAGGAGACGATGGTGATGTGGCAGCAGAGGGCTCGTGGCCTAGTGATTTAGCTGCTGGGGTCTTACCTGGAGCCGGCCCTGATTACGTCTTTGGGTCTCTCATTCTCATCTGATTCTTGTGATAGTACCCTGCCAATTTTTTTATTTGTTTTAATATTGGGCAAATGTCACCCGTCATGACAGTTCTTTTTTTTTTTCTTTTTTCTTTTTTTTTACTGTATGTCACATTCTTCTGTTGCTTGCTTTTGTAAACTTAGGAAAACTCCAATGCTCTTTATCGCTTTAATTATTATGATAATGAATTTCTTAATTGATCTATTGATCTACAAACAATGCCACAGCTTATTGGTAAAAAAAAAAAAAAAAAATACACGTATTTATTTTTTCCTCTAATTAGCCACATTTTCTGTCTGGGCACAGGAGTTTCCCTGTTACTGCAGTGAGACAAATGCAAATCAACATTCAACAATGGACAGAACGTCATCAACGCATGGCTAATGCAAGGTGCCCGCTTGGAGAGGCTTACCTGTGTTTGTAGAGGTAAAAGGCAAACCCTGACAGAATGAGAGCAAAGAAGGGCACCAGTATGGCAGCCGCTACTGAGCTGCTGTTCGTGCCATAGTAAGGATTGGAGGAATCCATATCTGTGGTGATAAGACCTGAAAATATAGTGGAAAAAAATGTGAGAATGCTTCATAAAATTAAACAGAATCAACTAGAGCCAAAATTCTAAATTAAATACTCACACTCATATTATCCATTGTTCCTTCTTAAAAGTCATAAATGGACCAATAGCAGTGGTTCATTGTTCTTTATAAATGTAGCATTTCTGATATGTTTATTTTTTTTCCTATGTGTTTGTTAATTGTTTCAGGGGAAATGGCCTAAAAAGTGAACCCTTAAATTGCAGAGATCAGCTTGCAAAAAAAAAAAAAAGACCTAACGAAACAAAACAGAACCAAGAAAAATGCAAATGAATAAAGCATTTCAGTCATTTTACCTTGTCTTGTCAGCTGAAATTTCCCAAAATCTTTACTGTGGATATGACCTTGGTAAACAAACATCTTCTTCTCAGACTCTGCTGTCACCTGGATCAGGAAAGAGAAAAGGGCAGAAACAAATAGCAATCAAATACAAGAACCTTTATGTATGCAAGCTGATGGATGAGCAACAATCCAGTTATAAAAAGAGTCAAATTTTTTTATCAGTTACTTTATCCCAGTTTTCGGCACATAGGTCTCACTCTGGTTTAAAAAAAAAAAAAAAGGACAATTTCTTTAAAACGGTAGTACTACTCTGTTTCACTTACATAGCCGTCCATGGCCCAGTTGTCATTTTTGAATTTACCGAAGTACTGCTCTGTTGGGCCTCTGATATTGTAGACCTTCAGTAATAGATGATTTTCCTCTTTCTTGTATGTGCCTGTGTGAAATGAACAATAACACTCTCAATTCTCACTACTAAATGCAATCTTGACACTTATCACATTGCTAAAATTAAAACTGTCTAAATTCAAATGAATCCCGGCTCAATAAACAAGACAAAAAAAAAAAAAAAAAAAAAAAGTAAAAGAACCTGTCTGGCTTCATACACGCTCAAGCAAAACAAAGTTGGAAAAATGAATGGGTTCAGAACCAGCCGAGGGTGTTGATGAATGATGTAATTATTATTGTTATTTTGTTTCCATTCTACATTATCAAAAGGTCTCCTGAAACAATACCTCTTCTCTTGGCCAGTGACAACATAATGTTTTTATTATGCAACATCCATGCGTTCTGTTGGATTTTATTTGAGGTACTTCTTGGTGATTGGGTATGAGAGTCCTATTATAGTTGTAAAAATGGTTATGTTTATAGGTGGGCGTATGTCAAAAGATATAGCAGATGACATAATTATCAGCTGTTGGTGGTTATTTGTCATTTTTATGACTTATGCATTCAATGCTGCATATAATATAGGGCCTGAGACTTTAGTAAATGTTTAATGACTTACCCGCGAGCTTGATTTGTACTCCGTTTTGCTCCAGAAGAGTGACATTGACTCGGCTTGTCGTGGCATTGAACGCGTTGACTGTTATTGTGGCAGCCTGTCTCTTACCGAGGTACTCATAGAAGCCAGCCCAGCCAGAGTTTAAAGAGAACACATCTGCTGGAACTGCACACACATGAATACAATTTAGAATAAACGCGCAAGGCTGTACATTAGCATGCATGAACAGTTTTTCATACTGGCGGTCAACTTCCCCTTAACTAAATTCAGTCACACTTTCACTGGCAGACACTACTAAATGCAATCTTGACACTTATCTCAATGCTAAACTCAAAACTGTGTAAATTCAAATGAATCCCGGCTCAGTTAACAAGACAAGAAAAACGTAAAGGAACTTGTTTGGAACACGCTCAAGCAAAATAATGTTGTAAAACTAATGGGGTCAGGACCAGTAAAGTTCACTGATGAATGGTTGAAATGATGAAAGCAGTTATTATGGGTCCATGTAATTATTATTGCTGTACATTAGCAATAAAAATTGCATAAACATCAGCAGCTTTTCACGCTGGTGGTAAACTTCCCCTTAAGCAAATTCAGTGACACTTTCTTTGCAGGATACCTAAACGTGACACATTCGTAAGCTTTGAAAACTACATTTGAAAAGCAATGCCAAAAGTATTTGAGAACAGTTTATATCAGTATTCTGATATTTGCTGTTCTTAACCCAGCCGCTGCTTATTAAGCTCCATTTGGTTCCACCCACACTTAAAGAGAGCCCTTTTGTATCAAAGCCCTTCTGACAATCCAATATAATTTATGCCATACAGCATCTAGTATCATCTTGTGAATACTGATGTAAGCTCTTCATAATTACTCAGGTATAACTGACTCAGTTTTTATGCTTAAGTATGTGCTAAGTCCTTACATTATCAGGCTTAGTGTTACTATACAGTTCTGCTTTTTACACTCTTCATTATGTTTTATAAAGTTCCAAAATAGCCTTAAGCTGCAGGCATTATTATTCACTCGTACCATTATTCAGCCGGGTGACCTCAACATGGACGCTTCATGACAAATTGAAACCCAGGCACAATGGCCACAAAGAAGGCTCAGAAAAGGTTACGTACCCCGAATCTTGTTTTTCTGTACATCCGAATCTCCCTTTGACTTGCTGTTTATTTTGGGTCCGACTGGGAGATAGGAGAAATAATTGATAAGTTGACATTTTGCAGGTGAGCTCTGACACTCCTTACTTGCATGCACACAGATAATGAGTATTATTTAAAGCCTCCTTATTTTTCCCCACATAGAATGACTCATTTGTATTTCTGCATGTGCCATTTGATATGTCACTCTGGATGACAAGACCCTATAGGATTCCATAAGCCTAAGAGATGAAGCTCGTATATTAATGCATTCTTAAAGCGAGCAATGTCCAAAGTTTTAACCCCTAGGGTCTGGTTTTAACCTCGTAAACTCTGTCTGCAGGTCTAGCCTCTCCAGTCCACTTTAGACTGCTTGAGCGTTTTGACGGCAGTAACTGCAGTATTCACGGTAGTACCGAAAAAATGTCAAATGTGCAGTTTATGAACTTTCAATCAATACCACATTTCTGTGGTAGAAGTGGGAGATGTTCTGTTTCCATCCGAATTAGACTAAAAATGTCATCCCTTTTACCAGTGTCTTTTTCATTTGCTGACACAGGAAATACAGAAAAAATGTGCAGACTCAAACATGTCAGTACAGAACAGACACTGTATGTAAATGTAATCATAGGCGTGGCTTGGTAATTTATAATAACAATATACAATTATATCTAAATAGACTCTAGGCTTCTACAGGTTAAGGAGGTAAATCAAACAGTATCAGAAAAGCATCTGGAGCTGCTTAGTTTGCATATCGCCAGGTACTCTTTACAGTTTTAGGTCATGGGTTAATGTTTCTATTGCACTGAGCAGCACAGGTAGCAGTCAGTACCTTTGCAGACGGGAGGCTTGCCTGACCACTTGTTATCTGGTCTGCATGTCCTGTGCTCGGATCCCCCGGCCAAAAAGAAGCCATCCTGGCACGTGTACATGAGAGTGTAGCCCAGTGTCGGCAGGTCAATGGCCCTCACATCCACGTGATACGGCGTCTCGGGCTGTCGGCAGGCGTGTGCTACACAGGAGGAGGAAGAATCGAAGCATGTGCAGGGAATAAGCCAGGGAAGGACATAACAGGGCTTCCTGATCGACACGCAGCCGGATGACTCCCACACAAAGTCTTACTTAATGGGCCGCGAACGGAGCCGCGCCATTGGAGGGAAAAAGTTCTGGAACATGCCTTAAGTGCTGCTACCTTACATAATATATGAACCGGGTCTTCACACCTCGCCGTTAGTCGGCTCGTGTCTTCACGCTCTCGGGCTCAGACAGTGAAGGAGCTTTATATGAGTGAGGAGCCCCGAGGATTTCACGGAGTGGGCTGTCAAACTCGCCCACAGATTTACAACCCAAGAACAAACGGCTTAAACTTGACTAACTTCAGTACTTTCTGCTGAGGCCAGCAATCCTCACTTTTGTCCTTTCGGGAATCAGCCACTGCAAGCAACCATTTCCATCAGCAGCGGGCCCTTCTGTGCTTTTTTCTTGTTGTCGAGTCCATATGTGGAGCTTTAGGATATAATCACTTGTAAAAGATATAAAGGGGCCTGAGCTCGAGTGCATGACATGACTTGAGCTGCCTATAAACAATGGACTAGACTAAAGCAGAAAGCTGCATTAGCCACTGACCCAGCTACTGCCATCCTGTTTGTCTTTTCCTCTACTCTTTACTCAGAGATGCTTCTTCTCAAATTCTATGAAGAAATGCAGCTACATGGGCATGGGCTGACCAGCATATGAAATATATCCCAAAGCCAAAAATGTCCAACATTTTCTCCAGCCTTTCTCAGTGCCTTGCTCCGTATATATCACAGACTGACCAAATAAAGCCATGCGTTTCACTAATTCTATTATGAGTAAGGATATTATTAGGCATACCACAAGGCAACATAAAATATGATAAAATTCACAAATTTTAAATATTATCAATATTTGTGATAAACAACCCCTCTGCCAAGTTAGTATGTTATTGTTCCCAAGCAACTATGGTCTGCCGACGGAGGAAAAGAAAGCTCAGTCACCTGTTACTGTATATTTTGGTATTTTCATGAACTAGTTTCTGTTTTGTTATGTAACAAATGCCATAATACTGCTGCATTTAGCTCAGGTATTTTCAGCTTAGAAATAGCTTTTGCACATCAAATTACCACTGCAACAAGGAGTGTTCGACGTGATTTTCCAACATCAGTGCAAATAGCTCCCTACTCCCCATGCAGTACGCAACTCTAGCACCCAAATAGTGCATCATGTTACATTCATATAACATTCACCTATGCACAATTGCATGATGTGGGTGTTGAGCCCAGAATTCCATAATTTACATGGCACACTGTACAGGGAAGGAGCCACTTGTGATTCAGTGCGGTCTTAACGCTACTTAAGTTAGAAACAATGTTCATTTAAAGATAAGAACTTCTGTCGTATTTTTTCATTTTCTTCAATTTGCAGTTTTAGAGGGAATCATATAGTAAGTACTGGAAAGCCTGTTTAACCTACTAGCTGTTTTCCTAGCTAGATGGTCAGCCTAATTCTAGTTGATAAAAAAAAAAAAAAACTAGCTAGCAGTTCAGCTTAAAGAAAACCTGGCTCTTCAATTACCATTTCATAAGGTAGAACAGTGGTTTGCACGTTTCTTACCAACACACTCAGGCTGCATGCCACTCCAGGTCAAATTTTCCAGGCACGTTCTGGTAGTTGACCCTAGAATGTGATAATTCTTCTGACATTTGAAGAAAACTTTGCTCCCCACCTAAAGAACCACAGAACATAGAGAGCCATTAGAAACATCATACAAACAAATACAAACTCTGACCCATCCAAAAGTCTAACCCTTTACCTCAAATCCCTGAGCCTGCACTGGGCCTCCATACGCAGGGGTTCCGGGATCTTTACACGCGTTGTATGCTGGATCTGCAATTACATACTAAATGTTAATCAGCCTCCTAGAGTTACAAGACTGAAGTGATTAAAGGGCGCACTACATCACGACTACATCTGTAGGCTGATAATTACTCACCGATGCAGGAGGGCTGGATTCCTGACCAGGAGCCATCCTCCTGACACACTCGTCTTGGGGAGCCCACCAGCAAGAAGGGCGAGCGGCAGTAGAACGCCACCTCTGACTTGTACGTGAACTGGTTTCCTTCTCTGTAGCCTTCCGCAGGTGTGCCTGGGTCTCCACACAGCACGGCTGTTTAGGGCACAAAGATGATACTCAGTGCATGAGATAAAGTAACAAACCAGTAGTTGCTGTCATTTTCATTTTGTCTCTCTGCACTTTTTTGATTCATTTTTTACTTTCATACTAACTGTGACCACAGATGTAGGCACTGTTAACAGTATATAACTAAATAATATATAACTAAAATGAGAACATTATTCCATGTAGTTAATTGTGTTTTTTTCCACATGTCTTATTTGTCTTAATTGTGTTTTTTTTTTTTTTTTACACATCTTATTACAGAAATATGAATACAATCGATAATCTAAATTCATTTATTACTTCTTTTCTTTTTTTCATCACCAACATCCAGTGACAACAGTGGCTCCGGAAAAAAAAATACGGTACAACACTTCAGTATGATACTTGCACCTATAAAAGATAAAACCTGAGAAAGTGAACATTTTTGCTGTGGTCTCTTATTTTTTTCCAGAAACGTACATGATGATGTTGCAGATATAACAAAACCCTGTATCTCCAAAAAAAAAAAAAAAAAAACCTCTAAAAACAAAAAGAAAGTTACAAAAATGTACAGTAACATACTGTTGTAAGGAAAAGTTTGGGGACCAAGGTCGGATTACACATTCTGCTGATTTTCTGCATGAAAGGAAGTTAATCGTGCCTCTGTATAATATTACTTAAGTATGACATATTTCTGCACAGTTTACTGCACAATTAGTTATTTACTGAAAGTGTAAAATGTGAATAGCATCCACTAGCACACATTCAATAACAATAAATATTACATTAAAAATAGTCTGAGGCTGGTCAAGTCTGAGGATGGCGAAACCATATCAATACCTTACTTTTAAAAAACGTTTCTAAAATCACACATTTCTTGAAGTGGGTCAGGTTTGATGTTGATGTTTTGTATGTGCAGCTGCCTTTTTTTTGCCTTTTTATCAAGGGTCAATACTACAGGAAAGAACTGCACGCATGGCCTCAGTCACTAATTCATGAGAGGTATCAGAAAAAGTCTTGTGCTGTCACTTGTGTTGTGTTGCACTTCTTTTTATGGAGGCAGAATTTCTTGGCTGCTTGTTACTGCTGTGGAAACTATTGCGGGTTTTGTCAACAGTTCGCTCCCAAAGGCAGCAAACAACACCACATTCAGGGCTTAAAGCCCCCCCTCCAACACACACACACACACACACACACACACACACACACACACACACTTTTAACATGGATTTTTAATATTACTTCTGACACATTGTCAAAGACGTACAATCAAAACCTGCAGGCTTTGGCAACAGATTGGGGCCGTACACCTTGTATATCTTGTGGTACATGTAGACAGCGAGCACTGGCTGAGGGATATGTTTGTGTGAAGTTGACACTAGTATTGAAAATGTCAAAACCGTTTTGTGACCTGTCATTCACACGCTGTTGAAAAAGCCCACAACTCTCCAAATACAAGCGAACAGCCTCCTAAACAGGTCCAGTGACAAAACATCTATATCTCATTCAAGTCTTAGCAAAACACACATTAAAAGTAATTTGCCTACAAGCTTTCTTGCTAGTTCCAAAACTTTGTTAAAATCCCATTGCTTGAAATGAAAGAAGAACTTAATGTCAAGAGGATGCCTTGTGGAAAAAAAACAAAAACAAAAAAAAAAAACCCAAACATTTTCTTTCCAATATCACATGCTTGTAGTGAGGAGTAATCTATTATACTTACGGAGACACTGAGGGATTTCGCCACGCCATGTCCCGTTCCCCTCGCATGTGGCTATTCCAGGGGAGGAGAGCTGATAGCCTTCAAAACAACTATAGGCCACGCTGGAGCCCCACTGTAGATCGGAGCCCTCCACTTTTCCGTAGCGAATGGCCGGGGGCTGGCCGCACATGATGACTGCGGGCATAAATACATTATCATCATCACCACCACTGCCATTACCATCAAGACCTAAAGACACAATCCCGAAAGCAACCTCAGACCTCCTCTCGATTCTGAGAGTGACGGGTCTAAATGGAAAAGCTCCGCTAACGTAAGGGCCTCTGAGCTATTTATTTGTCATTTTCTTCCTTGATCATTATGTTCCATTTGCAAAGAGGGAGGGTATGTGTGCTTTTGAATCAAAAGGGGATAGAAAGAGATGATTAACTGGAATTACTGCCCCAATCCACAGCTCACACAGAGCGTGCACTGCATTTCTCATGCTGCACTCAAAAAAAAAAAAAAGAAAAGAAAAAAGACCGATCCGGGCCGGGTTCTCAGGAAACTGTATAGTACGCGCTAGATGCAGCTGTTGGCCGCCTGATGTGATTTGAGGATGACATCTGATAGCAGAGATCTTACATGTTTCACAGGTAACAGCCCTTCAGTGTTCGTAAGTGAATAATCCTGCTCGCTGCAGAAAAAAGAGGGGGGGAGGGGTGGGGCTGCAGTCAAAACTCAAGATCAACAAGACCAAAACATTAAAAGAGCTTTTGATGTAGGGATGCCAGCAACTCCAGTTTGCCACTGTGATATTTAGACTTTAAATGGTTCTCCTGGCACTTTTTCCCCCCACCCCCGCCTGAACAGCAGGAAAGCGGATGATGTCATTCACGATTTGCGACCAGTGATCACCTGCGTTAAACATCTTAAAGGATGCAAAGAGTTTCATGTGGTGAGCAAACATTGTTAGTTTCTGTCCCTACAGTCCATACAAGTCCCTGTGGTCCATCAATGAAGTTGAATTTTTAACAGTGGTGAAAAACATGCTATGAGCCCTAACCAGGAGGGGCAGTGTGATGTACTTATGTACATCCCATACTTAGGTACATTTTTTTTATCTTCGGTATTTAACTGAAGATACATTTTTAAGCGGCCGCAGAGATAAAAACCCCGACGTGAAGGACTGACCAGCTGTGCCGATCTTATAGGGAATGAATGAGGACTGATGGTCCAGTCATTAAACCACCACTACTTGTTCTCTTCTCACTAAGGCTAATTTGGCCAGTATTCACAAAGCATCTGCAAACAGCACTTAGAAAATGCAGCAGAGAAAAACGCCTGCATTAAGCTGTAAAAATTGCTGTGTTTGTCAAAAACAGCTTTATCTAGAAGAAGAGTGCAACACACACATGCGGCGGGCTACGTGAGACCGCTCTGTGGTTATCATTTCTAATGCAGGACTTGATTGCCATGGCAACACACAGCTGTACGCTCCCACATTATCCCTCCTTGTTGCCATGATAAATCCTCTGTTTCCATTTCTCTGTTCTGTGAGTCTCAGTAATATAACGTTGCTGATGATGTTTTTTTTTTTTTTTTTCTTTTCATACCTCGGCAACCCGGTTTGGTCTGGTTCCAAGAGCCGTCTTTAGAACAGCGGAGAGTGTCCAGGCCCGGAGGGTCCATAATGTAGCCGGGGTTACAGCGATAGCGAACAGTCTTGTTGAAGGTGAACTCATTCCCCATATATATTCCATTGGCAACCGGGCCAGGATCTCCACAGCTGATTACTGGAAAAAAAAAAAAAAGAAAAAAAAAAAGATGACATTTCGTTGGAGGTAGAGGCAGAACAGGACCAGCAGAAAAGAAAGCACAGGAGCCACAGGAGCCACAGGAGCCACATATGATTACCGTCCTTTCATTGCAGTTACCTCCCCTCACAAAATAAATTACGGTAATATGTATTAGGAAATATGGCATAGATCGCTTTCATTAGGACATTTTTTTTTTTTTTTTACATTTTTATACTCCCAAAGCAGATGTTCAGTTGTCCAGTTTTTACACAGCAAACGGTCTAATTGAACAGTTTTGTTTTAGAATGATATAGATTTTTATTTCAGAAATGTGTTTGTTCCCTTGAAATAACATATGTACAAAAATAATAAAAACAGAATGTGTGCTAGTAATTAATCCATGGAGGCCTAGACTTAGCATCATTTAATATCTTTTACTATCCTTTATTATCCTTTAACTGTAGATTCTGCTCACAAATCCATTATTTTGCAAGTACTGTAACTATCTATCAATCTTTCTATCTATCAGTCTTTCAATCTACTTAAAAAAATCTATTTATTCATTCATCCATTCATTCATCCATTCATTTATCCATTCATTCATCCATTCATTCATCCATTCATTTATCCATTCATTTATCCATTCATTCATCCATTCATTCATTCATTCATTCATTCCCAGAGATCACACTGCAAATGAATAAGGGTAAATAAAATAAAATACATTGTTTGCTCTTCAACAGGGCAGACTGATACTGTTTTAACAAAAACAGAAATCAAATAAAGTGTTTCACTGAAAGTTAGAGGCAACTGGCTATTTAGCACAAGAAGTCATAAATAATCACGTAGTATAGCAAAGCAAGCACATTTAACTGGCTGACATAATTTATGCTATGAATTGTAACACAGACAAAATCAAATAACAGACCCGACTGCTCGTTTGGATTATAAATTAATAAATTTCAGTCTTGGCTGATACACCCATAATTGTTTCACTCAAAAACAATGTACTAACAACACACTTTTTGTGCCTCTTTATTGCTGCACTAGGTAGCTTGATACAACATGACACGCTTGCATCAGATTGGGTTTGCAATTTCTTATTTAGAATTAAATGTTAATCTTGAATTTTTAAACTGAAGGTACATATTTATACAACAATGGAGCTAAAGAAAGGTAAAATATTGTCTTTAAGCCTGCAGCATCCCAGCTGTCTAAAATAGCGGCCTGTAGTGTTTGGTTACCGGGCAATAGCACGTTTTGTTCATGTTCTTACCTCACGGTAAGTCATACCATGTCCTAAACTTCCTCAATAGATCTGCATCATCCTGATGAAGAGCTGAATGAGGTTTGAGCAGGTTAAGAGAAGTTTTGGGGACGTATTTACAAAAAAAAATTTAATTGACCGTTGACGTCTAGTTTGTTAGCAACGTGAGCCTCTTAGCTCCAGATCTAGACTACAGATGCAAATTTTGGGCACCACCACATCTGTATACTAAATCTATACAGGGAGTCCTCGAGTTACAACACATTCCTTCGACAGTGATGTAACCCCGAATTTTGGTGTTAGTCGAAACACACCCTCAGTCATACGCTGCGTTAGTGCGTATTCTTCCGCCGCGCACAATCAAACTAGTCCGTAAGTACGAGGCTAACGCTGTAAGCCAAGTGGGAGTGAGCGTCATAACTCTAAACGTCATATGTTGAAACTGTTGTAACCCGAGGACCCCCTGTACACATTATATGGGAAATGTATGTACAGATTCAATGTTCATTAGATCTTTTGGCAAAGCATTCCATCAAAAAAAAAAAAAAGACCACCACTCTGACCTGTGCAGTCTGGGGCCGAGCCGGTCCAGGTGCCGTTGGTGGTGCAGTGGCGAGTGGTGAGGCCAGACGTTTTATAGCCCTCCCAGCAGGCATACGTTACTGAACTGGAAAAGAGCATGCCGTCGCTGAAGACAATTCTGGCGAAAGCTGGAGTTCCCGGATTTCCGCAGGAAACAGCTGGGGAAAGCAATGAAAGCGGTACGTGAGAAGGCAGTGCTTAATATTACCATCACACAGGAGCAGGGGAGCAGTGGAAAACAAGCCCTCCTGCTAAGGACTGGCACAATTATTCAACTTTTTTCAACACTGCGGCGGAAATTTTTCTTTCCAACTTATCCCTGTACAACACCAGTCAGAATATTACAGGGTTAATTAAGCCCTTCAGTCTTTCCCTTAGAAGGCCTGTCATTCAAGGATGCTGTAACACAGCGTCACGGATTTTAGGAGGCAAGTCTCTGATATTTCAATCCTATTTCTTGGGTGTACCATAAAGTGGCCCCAGCCAGTGACCTTGTGGGATGTGCACTGCTGCTACAGCTCATCCGGCTGCCTTCAAGATTCTTTAGATCTTTTCATGTTGCCACAGTCCTTCAGACGGCAAAGAGGCCTGTTAAATCTGACAAAAAATCCTGTTTTAAATGGTCACATCATGAACCCCCAACCCCATCAAAAGCCCATTAAGTATACTTTTTAAAGGGAGTGAGACAGGTCAAGTATCTGATAAAATAAGGCCATTAAAATCAAATACATTAAGATTTAGTCTAATTAGAGACTGTTCAAGAGTAATTTGAAGTGGCATTTTGGCATAAGGGCCGGAGCTGTAATTAAGCACATTAGATCTTCAAGCCTATTAGAGCCGAACCCTCAAACAGGGCTGAAGTGTGTATCCGAGCTGAACTTGGGGCACACACACTTGCAGGTTTATGATTATTTATAAGGCTTAAAATTACATTCGCATTTCTTGAGCTATTAATGCTCAGATTGTTCTATCGAGCGTCACTGAAAGAAAGAAAACCAGCAGGATCTCACGAATGTGTGTAGAATATCTGTCGTTTTATGTTCATGAAGTAAAATTAAAATGTTGCTCTTACAAATTGCACAAATTTGAATTTTCAGTTACTTCCAATCAGCAGTGCCAGTCTTAAATTTAAATGACTTCTCTGAACACTTTACAACAACAAACACATCCTGTGTACTGGACAAATGATAACATTCGCAGTTAGATCACATGCTTGTAATTGCAGCGGCACCATTAAGATAATTCAAAGGGCACAGGTCTTAAGTCTTAACTACTTAAAACTGTATAACCTAATAAGCATTATCACTGCTGTAATCAGTTCTGTATCGTTTCACTTCTGTGGCCAGACTTAACTCTACCTCCTGTAACTAGTCACTATAAACAGCGCCGCTTTAATAAACAGAGAAAAACGGTTCAATAAAGAGTTAATGAGATCTCAGTGGAAGGTGCGGTGGGGGAGGAGATATATTTCCAAACTCTGAGTCATTTTTTTTCCAAGCGGCAGCAGGTTAGTTTTCCCCCTGTGCCCTAGAATTTACATTTAGTACCTGGCCAGTGTTATTTGTATCCCCAGGATAGTGCAACAGCCTCTACCTGTATTCCTTCCCACGCTTATCCATCTCTACTGCCTTAAAACAGCCGTTAAAGCCCTTTACTCAATTATAAATGGCCTCTAAATAATGCATCTTATTGATCTTGTGTACACAGTCCATGGGCTTATTGTGTTCGGTCTGGCAGTGAAAACAAACAAAGGAATAAATCAGCGCTGAGACGAGAGGAGGTGCTGCCGGACAGATTTGTATTTAATACAGACTACATTCAGACCGCGTGCTCGCATCCGCTCCACATGCTTGTTAGCACCGTGTTCCACTTGACAAATAACACTTAGTAAGGGACATTTTTCTGAAGTACGAATTTATGCTTAAGACGCAAATGCTTGATGCAAATGGTTCTTTGAGTTGTCATGGTTCTGTACTCACTGTTACTAAAGAACACCTGAAGTACACAAGTACAATGCCTTGAATTTGCTTTTATAGTACAGTGTATAAAGTTAAATACAGTGTCTAATTTTTGGTTTGCCTATTTCTAAGAAAAGGGATCTTTTTTGCCTGGTACACCATGGCATAGTCTCTGGCATTCACTGTGAAAATAATGCCAAACATCCAGTAGCCTAATTATTGGTGTTTGTGTGATAACGCGCACTTCTTAGAGCAATCCTTTCACAAACCCTCGTTAGTTTAATGCATCATTACATTCTGCAATAATTATGGGGCTTTTTGTGCATCCTCTCAACTTGTGTCATTGAATTTACAAGCAACTGCTGAATTTTACAGCTTTAGGCATAAAAAAATCCACTTTAAAGTAGATACAGAACCCAATACTGGATAAAAGATGATCACAAGTCTACATTAGGACTTATGTGTGTGAATTCAAGCCTAGTTGGAAGCTGTAGGTCTGACTCAAAAGCAAAGACAGCCTGTAATGATTTACTGTGCTTTCTTTACCCATGTTTCCTGACTCTACAGCTGAGTGTGGACCCTGCTGTTAGCTGGGAGGCAGTGGCATTTGCCAGTTCAGAACGAATTAAGCACAAAAACGCACAAAAATGCAATTCTAGTGGTGTGAGCCCACTGTGTGTATGGAGTTGTATGCGCATCCTCCTTCCCTCCCAGCCAGCCATCTGTGACCCTTACCCTCACACACAGGCTGGGTGCCACTCCACGAGCCGTTCTGCAGGCAGGTGCGCTCTGATGACCCGAGCAGTATGTATCCCGCCTCGCAAGTGAAGCGCAAGAGGCTCCTCACCCGGAACTCTTCACCTAGACGAGAGCCATGAGGGGGGATGCCAGGGTCTCCGCAAAAACCTGGACTGCCACCTGAGAATCAGTTCAACAAAGACAGAACTCGCACATGGACATTCATGTAGAAGCGATGATGTACACACTTATAGGTTTAGGGACAGTTTTAATTTATTTTCAATTACGTTTCATCACAATGTCTTCCTTTTACTTGCTTCCTTTTCCAAGCATATATTTAAAAACCACACCGCATGGTCAAAAGAGTGGCCACCCCTCTTTCAGCTACATTTATTACTAGCAGGTATAAATCAAGCACATATCCATGCAGTCTCCACTGACCAACACTGTTAGTAGAATGGGTGATACTGAGGAGCGCAGTAGCACTGGAATAGTATACCACTTTGCCGCAATTAATGAAACTTCTGCAAGATCTGCCCTGGTCTCCTGTAGATGCTATTATCGTGCAACAAAATTGTCTAAGGGCAACAATAGGTCAGGACTCAAAGAGGAGGGATGCTGGAGGATGTAGGGGGTTAAAATGTCTATCCTTCGTTGACTCACTCACTAAAGAGTTCCAAATTGTCTCTAGAAGAAACATCAACACAGGAACTGTGCACTGCAAGATTTATGAAATGGGTTTCCATGGTTGAGAAGCTACAAACAAGCCTAAGATCAGTGCCAAGCATTGGCTGAAGTGGTGTAAAGTATGTCAGTACTGGACTCTAGAATGGGCATGTGTTTTCTGGGATGATCATGTTTCTGATGGATGAATCTGGTAAAGTTTGGTGGTAGATGAATAATAGTCAGCTATTTTTAGGGGCTTTGTATTAGGCTGCTTAGTTCCAGTGAGGGGTGGTGGAATAATTGTATGCTTCCAACTTTGAAGCAAAAGTTTGAGGGAGGTCTTTTCCTCTCCCAGTCCATAAAGACATGGTTTGACAAGTTTGGTGAGGAGGAACTACAGTGCCTGCACAGACCTCAACCCAGTTCAACACCACTGAGATTAACTGAAATGTTGTGAGCCAGGCCTTTTTGTCTGACTCACAAAAGATCTTTTGATTGAATGCGCACAAATTCCAACAGACTGCAAAATCTTGTGTAAAGCCTTTTCAGAAGAGTGGAGGCTCTTACAGCCACAAAGGGGGTGCCAACAAAATGTTGTAGCCTATGGTTTTGGCTCACTGAAAGAAGTTTAGAACAGCAAATTCTATTGGTTCAGTCAATGATGAATTTGATGGGTATGCATTTCAGTGCACAATAATACA
>JBBIGA010000146.1:7563621-7604359 GCA_037576975.1 Alestes dentex
GTTCACCCTGCGACCAGGAAGTCATGGGTTCAATTCCCAAGACTGCTAGTGACACCTCTGAGGTTCCCTTGAGCAAGATACCATCCCCACACACTGCTTCCCGGGCGCCGTGTTCCTGGCTGCCCGCTGCTTCACTTGGTGTTGTGTTCATGTGTGACAGAATGGTCACTTTCTGAGTGAACTGCATAACTTAACCTAAAGTATAGACCAGGAGTGTCAAGCTCTGGTCCTGGAGAGCCGGTGTCCAGCACAGTTTGATGGTTCTCCTTAAATCATTTTATGATGTACAATATCGCATTATTATGTGCAGTAGTTTTACAATGTAAAATATCTCTTCTTAAGTCAATATTTCTTATATGCCTACTGATCTGTACTACAGACAGTAAAGAACTCCTCACCGCCATTCGTTTCATTAGTAATTTACTTAACTGTAAGTAACTTATGAATAGCATTAATACCCAGTATTTGTGTACATAGCACAGTGTATTTCATACTGAGGCTTTTCTACTACATTTTTTAAATTTAGACTTTATATTTTATATTGTTCTTGTCAATTTCCTGATTTTCTGATTCTGATTCTCCTATACTGTATGAACTTCATACTACATTTTTCTTCTATTTAATCCTACATTTTTTTTCTGAAGACTTCTTATAACCTTAAAGACTTAAAGATGTATAACAGTAAATGGGTTATGTTACGTGCGCCCTGTATTGTGCTTCATTCAAAAAGCAGCATAGTCCAAAACTCCCTTTATTACAACATTAGCATCAATCATATGTAAATATCTAACTGTAAAAGTCATTTACGTGTAAAATTCAAAATGGGTTATTTTTGCTGCACAGGTCCCATATACAGACTGTATGGATTGAGATGTGAATGGTATATTGTGAAACAAAAAATAAAGAAAGAAAATGTGTTTTTCCATGATAGAGGCCCTATAGATTGTCTGATTAAATGAGAAATCCTGCTTTGTGAAATAATCCAGTGGCCTCTGACTGCCAACATACCAGAGCAGTAGGGCGGCGAGCCACTCCAGCGCCCGTCCTCCTGGCACTGGCGCGTAGCGTTTCCCACCAGTGTCCGGCCCTGACTGCAGGAGTAGTGCACCACTGCCCCATTACTGAACTTCCTGCCCGACATCACAGCAAAGGGAGGTGTCCCCGGATCACCACAGGATATGACTGCAGAAGACAGGGAAAGAAGGAGAGAGAGGAGAGATAGAAAGATGGAAAGAAGGGGCATAGAGGAAGTCACCAGACCTTAAAAAAATGATAAACAGAAAACCTTATAGGATTTACTGATTAATCTAACTGCACCGTGCACATTAATGAACACAAGAATCTATTAAACATCCATTTTGATTTAATTTTAATTAAAAAAATAAAAATAAAAAATCCACACAGTGGACTAACACAGTGAACCCATTCAGCACCAGTCTCTAACAGTCAGGTTTCCAGTTAATTGTGTTTATTGGTGCATTCGTTGTTGTACAACTGATCAATATTGTGCAATATTGTCAGAACATACTGTAAAATATTTCATATATTAAGCAAAAATAAGAGCATGGAATTATGGAATTTTGATGGAATCTTCATTACTTGCACTATTTTAATCTGCACACATGCAATTTTTTTTTTTAAAGCAGCATCTCTATGAGTATGACAGCCATTCCATGCCAGTGTCTGTTAAATTCCTACACAAGCACCTCATTCTGCTCATTTTAGATGGCAAAACAGTACATCAAAGGTAATTACTGCCATTTTGTTTAAGAGTGAACATGAGATTTGTTTTCTTCAAATTATTCTGGAAACACCGCATCGTTTCTCCTATTTTGATGTTCTGTCATTTCCTTTAAAATTATGCTTTAAAGAACAATATTTTTATTTGGAAATTAGGAGAAATATTGTCAGCAGTTCTTAAAAACTAAGGCAAGGCTGTTCAGTTCAATACTTGCACCTATAAAAGATAAAACCTGAGAAACTGAGCAGTGGCTCTTATTTAATTCCAGAGTTGTATATTATTATTATTATGACTTACAAGAAAATAATGACTAAAACACAGTGCTGTCAGTAATAATAATAGACATTAAAATAGTAGTAATAATAATAATAATAAGAAGAAGAATCCTTCCTCTTTTATTTGCTCTATTTGACCTGCTTACTTGGTTCTGTCTGTTTTAATGTGAATTTTTATCCGAGCCAAATTCTTCGTTATTTGTCTAAGCAGACCAGTGCTGATTCTGATTTTACAGTGACCATTCTGGCATTTTAAACACAGTCTTCACTCAGTGTCAGGTAATCTCCCGAATCGTGCCGCTGCAGCTCTGTTTTGATGGCTGCATCCACCTAGAAGAGAGCGCGGCAAAGGAGAGGCGGTGGCGGAGGCGTTACTCACGAAGGCACTTAGGAAGCGATCTGTCCCACAAGCCATTTGACTGACAGGTGAGCACAGACGAGCCGAACAGATAGAAGCCCCTCTTGCAGTGATACATCACACTGTGTGTGTAGCTGAAACTCTCGGGATAGCGCTGCGGAGAATGACGAACGGCGTTCTCCACGAAGCCCGGATCCGAGCAGTTTACCACTACCAGGAGAAAGGAGGGGGGGGGGGAGGGGGAGGGAAAGGGGGCACAAACAAAGCAGATGCTTAACGTCTGGAAGGGGAAAAAAAAAAAAGACGGAAGACACTAAACAGCAATTTCAATCAACCCCATTCTTGACTTGTTTTTAAGATGAGCTCTGGAAAGTGATTCCTTCCATTCCTACATACTCTACAGCAAATTCTTAAAGACATGTACTTTCATATGTATGGGAGAAACACATTTGATCCGACGTCTCTCTGCCTTTAGCACATTTTCTCAGTTTATCTGTGTGATTTTAGGTACTTGATTTTAGGCATTGAAAAAATATTAATTCTCCATCCCCGCAAGGGCCAGCAAGCATAAAGCCTTAAAGGCAAATAAATGCAAGTCAATACGGTGTCAGGATGAAGAGGAAGTAAAGCGTGTACAGCTGGCTGAATTGTCAGAAGTAACTAAAATTGAAACACGCACAGCTGGCCCTCTACGTAATTTTGCTGACAGCATCAGATTTAAGGCATGGCAGAGGAGAAGGCTTACTTTCTTTTCAACTTAAAAAAAAAAAAAAAAAGTTCCTAGCACATCAGTATGAAGGCAAATTTTCTCCAAGTCATGCGTAGCGTTCTTTTTGATCTGTGCCTCACGTGGGCAACGGTTTTAGAGCGCCTGGGTGTGTTTGGATGGAGGGCACTGACTCTTCTCAGCTGAGAGGACGTGAGCTGAGAGCTACTCAGGGCAGGCGGACAAATTGTGACACTCGTGATTTTGATGTCACTTTTAACCCTGAATCATACTGTGAGTTTCAAACACTGCTGTGAATAGGAAAAGTCAGAAGATCAGGCTAAAATAGGGTCCAACATTCTTTATCAGAATCAGAAAACTTTATGTAGTTAGGGTGAGACACTACAGGCCAAAATGATTATTTTGGGCCAGTCAATCATTTCTGGATATACTGCAGCTATAAGATGTCTTCTCTTAAACTGATGATGAAACAAAACTGACCAAGCTTGAGCTGAGGTTTTGCTTTAGAATGTGGGAAAAAAAAAGAAGATACTGAGAAAGAAACTATTTTAGGAATGGGCAACAGAGCTGGACTGCCCAGTGAAATGGCATATTTCGATATTTTAGTTCATTTCTACAGGAACTTTTAGTGACAGATGACATAATTGCACACATTGCTTTCTTGACCGAACACACATACATACAGTAATGTGCAAAAGTACTGTAAAATAATAATTAGAAACTGTTTAGGTGAGCAGTGAGTGTTTTTTTTTTCCCCACATTAATATTTCTTAAATATACTAAATAAAACTAAAAAGATCAATGTGTTCCTTGTGGAAGTTTGGTATTACTTGTAGTTACCATCAGAAACCCGGCTTCACTCAATCAGTCCTTCATTCAATGAAATAAAGTGAGCTATTGATAGAATTTCTCAAATCCAAGCAATGGCTGGAGACAGCTCACAAAATAGCAACTGCTTTTTTCCCCCCACAAACAAAACAAATAACTTTTACTGTTTTCTTGTTTGTTTGGTTTTTTTTTCTCAGCGTGTGCTTGTGTGTCGTTCTGAAAAGTTAACATTAGAACATCTCTCCCTCGCTCCCTCTCTCTCTTTCACACTCTCTCCCTCGCTCCCTCTCTCTCTCTCACACTCTCTCCCTTTAATTTCATAGATTGATAGATAGATAGATAGATAGATAGATAGATAGATATCAACCTCCTTGGCAGTCTCAGAGAATACTTGACTAGAAATCAAGTGTTACAATACGTGCCTCTGACTTGTGTTGACAACGAACCAAGACGGCCAAGTCATGTTGGTTCAGTGCTGTTTACAGCCATTGTCCTTTCACAGAGCACTGAAGCCATGCAAGGGAAAGAAAACAGCTTGCTACTGCCCCTCTTACAGCATGTAAAAGAGTGAAGGCATACCTTACTACTGCCCCAATAAATGAGATACAGTTAGACACGTGTAATTACACTGATGACATTACATGTAGCATGTAAACTACATGATTTTAGATGAATTATTTCTCACTCATTGTTCACTGAAAGAAGTGGAGGCATTTTCTCAGTTCCAATGACTTCTAATAGCTCCATTTGGGCTAATAACAGAAACACGACTCATGTTAAGTTTTAGCTAAATTGGACCTTAAATTGTGGCACTGAATGTTGGCAGCTTTCAGTCCTGCTGTATTTCACAGGTAGGAGAGAATACGCCAATTTCACAGACGATCTGTGGTTTTTGCAGGAAGGAAGTGGCGTGCTCAGGGCGAGAGTGGTTCAAAAGAGGCCAGGAAAGTTTTTTCTTTTTTTTTTTTTTTTTTAATTCCTTTTCCAAAAATGTAAGTCTTGAAAAGCTGTATAATTAGCAGCTCAAGGTTTCTGCAGCAGCATTTTAGGGTGTCTGTAGAACAAAGAAGTAATAAAGTTTTCACTGGAGCTGACAGATTAATATTAATATTTAATATGCGCATTCATTCCAATAAAAAAAAAGGCAAAATATTACGGGATTAAAAGTCAAGAGCTTCAAGAATAAGTTCATAATATTATGAGAAAAGTAGAAGGGAGAAGATGCAATTCTATGAGAGCGGAATGATAATATTACAAAAACAAGGGTGGAATATTTCCACCGTAATTGGCACTTGGACTATCTCAGCACTGAATGTGCCTCTTGGCATAACAAAGAGTTCCAAAGAGGCTCGGGTTTTTGATAGGAATGACAACAACAAATGGAGTTATTTCATTCAAATTCACACATTTCTCTGGACTGAATCCAGCTGCAGAGTCGTTCACACTGGGTGGAGCATCTGCGCGGCAGTGCCAAAGAGTCGCATTTGGTGCCAAGTGCAACCGTCAACCCTTTCATCTAGGAAGTAAGATAACTTCACAGCAAAACCCCCCAGACAAGGCTTCAGTTTCGCAAACCCTGGCTGATGCTTCGTTTTACGCGTGCTGTCAAGTGTACCTTGCTGCATGTTGCATTGGTTCCACAGAGTTTTCAGGGACAACAAGACATATCTCATCACACCAGGTAGGTAGATACATCCTCGTTTGTTGTCACGACCTGAATTCATCTGACGACCATCTATAATTTCCTAAACACCTATCTGTTGTAATTGAGCGTTGTGGCAGTGATTAGTCCTGTTTCATGTCAGAACGCTTCTCGCGGGTGCATTCTGATTTTTGTAACATGTTCTTCGTCACAAAAATACATTTGTAAATTGCTTATTGTCATGCGACTGCAGCTTGGGCTTGATCGCAGACGCTGCTTTGGCTCAGACAGCACCCAGCCCACGCCCCCTCTCTGTCAAACAAGCTACTGCGGCCAGTGGGATAGTGTTCAAGCTAGTGTCAGTACCGAGTTTCTGAAAAGTGCTTTGGTACTCAGGAGAAGTAGTGAAGCTTCTTACCCTTGCAAACGGGCAGAGGGTTACTCCACTGGCCGTTCATTCGGCACTGGGCCCGCGCCGTGCCATGCAGGATGTAGCCCGTGTTGCAGGAGAAGTTCACCACGTCGTTCAGATTAAACTCGCTCCCATTTGTGCGCCCATTCGCTGGGTTTCCAGGATGGCCGCAGGTAATGGCTGTGGAAAAAAAGACAAAATTATAGGACATCAGTCAGTCAGATGGTACGATGGTAAGAGATAAGATATGATAAACCTTCATTAGTCCCGCAAGTGGGAAATTTGCATTACCACGGCAGAAAGAGGACAGTACAAAGTTAAGAGCAGCAAAAACAATAGAATAGGAGCTATACAAATGTGTAATACAAAAAGTACAAAAAGTACACTATACAAATAATACAGAAATATAAATATAGACATTTGCATGGTGTGTATGTGTAAACCTATATAAGTATGTATATATGTACATGGATACATGGATATATAAGTATGTATATATGTACATTAGACTTTAATATTTAAATGGTTCTTTTCTCTGTGTCTCTGTGTGTCTTTGCAGTTGTAACATAAGCAATTTTCTTGCGGGATCAATAAAGTTTTCTGTTGCTGATACTATTCTGCAGATAAGGGCCAATTATTAACTAAGCCCAACACCCACATTTAAATCCATGATGGAGCAATGTCAAGAAAAAGAAGCAGATCTTCCCTTGAAAGCAGCAGAGGTAGTTATTTTTAAACCCGGTAGACACTTACGAACACAGACAGGTGCTTGCCCTGACCACCTGTGGTCTTGCTGGCAGATGCGAACAGAGGTTCCGATGAGGCGAAATCCCAGGTTGCACTGATAAACCACCGTGTCTCTGTAGCTGGAGCCGTCGCCGCTGATGTGACCGTTGGTGATGGGATCAGGCGAGTCACAGTGGCCGGCTACGACAAAAACGCAACAGACAACCCACAGTTACAAGACTGCATCATTAACGCCCATCTGCAGGAAGCTAAAGCATGTGTGACGGAAACCACGAGCCATGGTAAACAGCGGCTGGGCGAGAGAGGCTATAGGCCTGCTTTCTGTTCCGCAGCAGTCAGCGGCTGACATTTTGATGAAACACCCTTAGTGCTGTTTGGTCAAGCAGCGGGTGATGCGGCTAAGGGTCAGGGAGTGCGCTCTTCTAACACTGATGCATTTCAGTTCATCTGCCTTTGCTGCTCACTTAAGGATTCCTTTGTGTTTACAGCCTCCCAGCACAGCGAATCAGAAGAAGAGGGCAAGGGATTATGCACTGCAGAAGGCGCATCAGATGTCTGCTTTGTCTTATGGCTTAGTCTAATAATAAATAACTCAAAGCCACAATCTGCTGCTTGTCAGGCCAATTGTTTGTATCAAACTCGTCGCAGGCTGCTGCTGATTTTCAAAAGAATGGTATTTAGATATGCTGCCCTTTTGCTCTCTTTTGAAATTGTCAAGGAATGTGTTCATTTTAACAGTTACTTTTCAATTAATATATGCACACGTTTTGTTTGCAGAAAACATCCAGTGTTTATTTGGGTCATGCAGCTCCTAGAGGCCAACTTGCCTTACAAATTTCATTATTTTTAGAGAAATCGTTAATGGACTATTCCCCAACAAGTACTTTGTACCGACCCACTACAGAGGGTGCCGTGTGGGGCTACAAGCATGTCAAGTTTCATGTGGATTGGTGAAGCGAAATGGTCAGCAATCGTGAGTGAAACTGTCTAGGAAAAATAAATAAATAAAAAAAAATGCTGCACTGCAATGCAACAGTAGCCATAAAATTCTAAATACGTTACTGCATTATATTCTATATTTCCCCACTAAACTTCATGTAAATCAGACTGTCTTTCTCAGAAAGATGTATACTTTTTGCCTAAATAAAAATAAGTTTTCTATTCCAAACTATTGTTACACACTGAAAATCTTTTGGCCCAAAGGTAGTTTCAAGAAATGAGAGACTATATTACTTATGTGTGCAGATAAATTTTGCGAAGCATTTTATTATTCCTTAACTAAGACTTGTCGGTTGTTTCTTTACAAAGAAAAAAGGTAAGATCTAAAAAGCGTTCTATTCAACACATTATTGACTTAAAGCAAAGAACTGCTTATTTATTTCTTAAAATCAGCTAAAAATGTAAGGATCAAGTCGAAATTTTGAGACAAAAATAGTGAATAAACTTTCACTTGATGAAAGGCTGGATCTACCTATTGTTGAGAGGAAAAGACACTTTAAGTCTTTTACTTAGACTAATTGTATCAAACAGGCTACAGCTGTCTGGCTTAAAGAAATTTACATCATTCTTTCAACCTTCAACAAATGTTACAGTTTTTAATGTACTCCTATTTTCCATTTGCTTGAGAAAATGATTTTGTTCAGGGGAGACAAAAGAAAAAAATATCAACAAACTTACAGCGATATCATTTGAAGCTCCATCGCTAACTGTCATGCTAATCCACTGAAACTTCTTGCACTACACCACATTGATCATTAGCATTTTAGAAAGCAGAACCGTAATGTGTGCAATTAAGCAAAGTGCAGTTCTCTGTCCCATCTTAGGAAGCACCACTTTTCACAATGTCATCATAACGCTAAACTGCTGCAGTCATGTGGTTCACTCAAGTCATTGTAATTCTCTGAATACCATCTATGAGTGCTTTGCAGTTTGGCTCGTAGCTACAGACAGCCAGTCTGAGGCAGTCTGTGAGGTGTCTGTCAGTAAGGCAACTCCTGTACTTTTATTTGATTATTTTCAACTGTGAAAACACCATTTCACAGAGGAAAGTGGATCTAAAGTAGGCACTCACTCTTAGTGCACTCTTAGGAGAGGAAACTTCTCTTCGCTGACAAGTCCCCAAAAGTCACTGTCCCTTGATCTGGCTTTCAGCTCTGTGTCATTTTGCAAATCAACCATCTCCATGTCAGCTTCACTTGGCGAAGCAAATACTCCCTGGAAGTTGGCTGCTACCTCTTCTGAATAAACGAGGCAGGAACGGGTTTGAGACGAATGAAGCAATATCTTCCATGACGTGCAACTCACCAAAACGCCAACTGAAAGTTCTCACTTTGTCCAGGTGAGCACAGTACCGCTCAGGGTGAAAAGCATCCCTGTCTTCGATGGCCTGCGACATTTTCTCCAGGTTGGAAAAGTGTGTCAGCCTCGCCTTTTTTAGATGTGTGGTCCGAACGCTGGGTTTGGTCTTGAACACATTCACAGCACTTACTGCATACACTTACAGGAGACTGTGTACCACCACTGAGTTCCTGAGCAAGACCCTTAACCCCAAGTTGCTCCAGGGAGATTG
Organism: Alestes dentex; assembly: GCA_037576975.1. Lineage (NCBI taxonomy): Eukaryota > Metazoa > Chordata > Actinopteri > Characiformes > Alestidae > Alestes > Alestes dentex. The sequence continues at coordinate 7,572,921 of JBBIGA010000146.1, forward strand.
TCCCCTGTAGGGAATGGAAGTCGCTTTGGATAAAAGGATCTGCTAAATGTAAATGGTTGGTGAAGTAGATAACAGTGCTGCAGTAACCTGCTCTTCTCTACGTTACGAATAGGTGCTGGGAGAAATCTCTTATCCTTGCACGAAGAAACAGAGGGTGGTTCACAGGTTCCCTCAGAGAGAGACTCATATCAGGAAAGCCAAGCCTGGAGGGCTCTGTTGGTTCATGAAGGTTTAAGTTAAGTAGTGGGATTTAGTGTGTGTGTGTGTGTGTGGGGGGGTGTAAATCATACAGCACATGTCCATCTTGGTTTAAATTTCACTTAAAGCACGTTCTCCTAATTTAAAATGACTCGAACCAGCTGTCGAAGCAAATAGGCTAGGGAAGACTGATATAGGAGCGTGGGGTTTGATTCCTACCATGGGTGGCACATCACACTTCACCAATAAGTGTCCTTGGGTAAGGCTCCTAACACTACATTCATTTCTGTGATACCCAAAAATTTGTAAGTTGTAAAAGCGTCAGCCAAAAGATGGAGCATATGTCGAACTGTCCCTTGTGGTTCTCATTCCTTGTTCAGAGAAACATCTTTATTTCAGACAGCAAGTCAACAAATCACTGCGGCAATTTTACCTTAACTCAAGTACTGGACATCAGCATGGAAAAAGTAGGTCTCCATGAGTGACATTAAGCTCATCCAACAACGCCTTGGATAAGTGATGCTGACTTTCCCAGCCGAGGCCTGCTTATACATGTACGTAGTCAGGAAAATGAGGGACATGATGCCAATGTACTGTGAAATCAATAGTCGAACCAGTCGTCACTAGTTTATGAATGGGGATGTTGATTTCACAAACAAATATCTTTCATTTTCTTCTTTAAATGCAAAGGAATGAGGAACTCCTCGTGTTCAAATGTTGTAGCATTCTGGAAATCCATTCCGACAAATACAATAAGCTAAGTCAATTACATCCAGGGATTCATCAAACTGTAGTGACAAATATTCACAGAGTGACAAGTCCTTCAACACTTGTCGATCCATGTCCTCTGACAGTGACTTGACCCTCCTTGTCACTGTTGCAGGGCCAAGCAGTTCACCGCAGAGTGTGATTTTCTCTGCAGTAATGACAATTGCTTCCTTGAATAAATTGCCTTCTGTAGAAGACTTCTGATGCTTCAATAGCAGCCTCATTTTGAACAGCAGGTTTTGTGAAAAGTGATTGCTGGGCTTTCAACTCTGATCTCAGCTTGTTAACTTTCCAAGCACAGGCTGGGGTCTTTGGTGGGTAACTGTCGTTGAACTGCCCATGTTTGGTGGTTGGCTGGTCCAGATCTATTATTTTCTGGAGCTATATTCGCCACTGACAGGCTAGTGTCCGTGGCTTTAATCCATTTAGATTAGGTATGTGCAATAAGACCATTTTTAACATTAAAGCATTCATAAAACTGACTTAATAGGATGTCATAATGCACTTGATAACCCGCAATTTAACTGTACTTTTTAGGGTAATAGGAGACTAAAGTATTCTGTAGAAATATACGGCAGAACTATATCTGACAGTGTATTTCATTTCTCAGAAACGCAAAATAAGAACATTTTGGGTTACCGTGGTAGGCCTTCATGATGATCTAAAATAAGGAGTAACAGAGACTACTCCTTCATATGAGATGTTCATATGAGATGAGAAAAAAACTTTTGACTTAACACTGGAGCTAATGCTACAGCTAACACCAAAGCAAGTCAGTATCGGTGCTGATTGTTTTCAAGACAAGATCTTTTCTCTTCAGAGGATTATGTGCCAATATAAGCTCACTGAGATAATATTGAGAATGGAAGACTCTTTGTTTGTTTCTGGTCCCAGCTGGTATCATTTGGGAATACAGATGAATTACATTTACTTTAGACTTACTAGAAATACAGGTGGATTGCAAGAGGAATTCTAATTAACGTCTGCTTTATTCGATTGCTGAGATGTGCATTAAGTCATCCAGAGTGGTTTGAGGTGAAATGGATCATTGCAGAGAAACTTATCAACCCAAATTTCTTTACACTGCCGGTGATGGTAACCAAGGGTCACGATGTCAATGCAAACAAATGTTTATTTTGTATCTTAATGATCAGCGACCCTACATATGTCTTCCAAATTTTGTACGGAATGTTAATATACAAAATAGTGGAAATTTCTTTGTAATTTTGTCCTACATCTAAAAACTATCATAAAAAATATTTCAGTCATGTAGTGTATTTATCATTTCATGATACTTCATGTTTCTGCAGGTAGATTTTAGAGGCATTAAACACTGTGGACGCCTGGTTCCTGTTACCGCTATACTGAATAATTCTGACTTGGCAGGTTTCTCTAGAATGACTCTGATTTACGTCTTAACTTAAAAGAAATGTCCCCTATAGCTAATGTGTGTTTTATAGTGGAAATATACATACAACATTTGCATAATGATAAAAACAAAAAAAATCATGATACAGCCTAACGATTATATTAACAGTAACAAATAATTGAACATCGTGACCTACAATGGTTCACTTTGCATTTTTTGGTGCCCATAAAGACCCCTTTGTTTAAATATGGTAACACTACTGACTCTTGCATTGGAATGTAAGTCCCTCGCCCCCTTGACCCTTTCGGCAGAGTTTTAGAACGTTCCGGGTTTTGAGCTCCCTGAGTGTGTTTTTGAAAAGCTCAGTGGCACGAAAACGCCTGAAGTTCTTCTCTTACCCAGGCATTTAGTGTCCACTCCACTCCAGAGGCCGTTAGCCTGACACTCCCTCACATGAGAGCCAACTAACGTGTAGCCCGTGTTGCACATGAAGATTGCTGTGGCGCCGAAAGTGGTCAGGGTGCCCATCTTCTTGCCACTGGGAGGTGAGGGCAGCTCCCCGCAGGAGATAACTGCAAAGAACACAGGAAACTCAAATCCACTGTTTCAAACAGCCAGGGAGATGCTTAACACTTAGACATGATCCTAAATGCTATTCCTGCCCACCGCGACAACTGCCTGCACAAAGAAAAGAGGGGCGTGAAAGAAGGCTGTCTTTTTTCCATACTGAAAGCACAAAATCCACCAAATTTTTTTTTAATCTTTTGCCTTGCCATTAAATGTAATTAGCACAAAGCCCGGTTGTGTGATTTTCTTAGAAATGGCACAGTAAAAAAAAAAAAAAAACCTCTTCCAATTTACTTTATCAGGAAAAGACGCGCTGGCTCTGCTCTGCAGTCCGATCACGCTTGAACCCAGGTGAATCAGCAGCTACTGTTTATCTGAACTCCAGCTGAACTCTGCAGTGGTGTGCAGCACTTTCAGGCTCAAACAGTATAATACACTCACACACACTTTTGTCAGACAACAAAGGAAGTGGCCATGCGCAGATTCCTCATTGACTTGTTGTGATCAAAAAGACATCCAGAAGCTCAGAAACAAGGTCCGGATTTCTGTCAAACTCATCGTCTAGAGTGGGTAAACACATTGCAAAATGAAAGCTTTCTCTTATTCGCATATTTACATTCGCTCCCTGACCTCTAATTAGATAAAGCACATTCTGGCTGACGGCATAATCATCGGAGTGCTGTTTACCCAGCCCGTCTAAGAGGAGGAAACAGAAGTGTGGTCGGAATAGCTAGCTGGTGTGGCCCAGGCCCCCCCATCTTATGCCCGCATACCAAATCCAGGGGATTAAGCTCGGATCAGTGCAGAAATAAAGCAGGCATGGTATGGAGAGGGGCCGGATTTCCGACATATTAACTATCCTAATGAATTAGATTCATAAACACACAATGGATGGCATTCAGTAATTAGCCCGAATGAAATCTAGTCTTAAAGAAACATCAAAAGCCTTGCTGGCAAATTAGTCAAACAATATGGTATTTTCTTTTTTTTACGGGCTTTCAATAAATTAGAGTGTGGAAGGTAATGTCTGTGCCTATGTGTGTGTGCACTGCATGTGCATGTGTGTGTGTGTGTATGTGTGTGTGTGTGTTGTGTTTTCAAATCATAAACTAAATGTCAGGCATAAAATGAAACCTGACAAAAAAGGAGATACACGTTTCTGTTTGGACAGAAGTGACTGTGCCATAATATATTCAGTAATAACAAATAAATAAATATCCAGAATGCCTTATGACTCCAAAGCTTGGGGTGTTAGTGTGTATTTGGCACGTAAACATGATAAGGTATAAAACCGTGTGTGTGTGCATATTTGCGGAAGAGCCTCCTTTGGTGTGAGCTCACTCTTGCAGGTTGACTTCTGCTCCAGACCTTCCCAGGTTTCATTGGCCAAGCACTTGACAGTCCTCCGGCCGTCCAGGTAGAAGCCAGGAGTGCAGCTGAGCATTATCTGCGTCCCGAACTTGTAGAGCGAGCCCGAGATTAGACGCCACACCATGTGTTCCGAAAGCATGCTCTCGATGTTAGGGCACTCAACCGCTGAGGAACACAAAGCCAAGAAAGCATTAATGGAAAAAGCCCATGTGAAGTTCAGTCAGCAGACCTGGGTCGGGTAAAATAACATAAGTACACCTCATTCTCCAGGAGGCTGACGCACAGTTAGCTATCTTTAGATTCCTTTTAAACGACTAAATCTCTTTGAGTCATTCTGCTGCAATTTAGTCGTTTAGCTGAATTTGAGATGCGCTGTTGCATTAAAGCTTGTGCAGACACCCTAGCGTACCCCCTTTATATAAAGTATTTTTAGAGTAATTTGTAATTGTACACTATATAATTTGAAGGATATAGAAACTAGACAAATTACATCCTCTGCAGAGAACACATTTTAATTCACAGTTACGCAGCACTGATTTTTCGACACGAATTTTGGCCTGTGCCAAGGTCATGACACATTTTGTAAATATATATGTTCGACTATGTTCAAGTTTGTGAGTAAGTAGAGTTTTTGCACAAAAAACTGCAAACAATTTTGTCCCCTGTCAAGTTTATTTTCTTTTAGAAAACCAACAAAATTTGACCAGGAGTCAAAACACTTGCACATAACTGCATATAGTAACGCACTATAGTGAAGTCAGTGTAATTTTTTCAGAGGGCGCTTGCACATTTTCAGGACCATGTCCTGTGAGATCATGCTCATATTGGTTTTCTTCTCGTGCTCTGAGAAGAATATTTTGCAGTAGTCTGATAAGAGATAATATAAGTGGAATAGAAGCAAATATGCATGGAGCCTAAAAGTGGACTAAAACTACTTTTTGACACCATCTGGCTACTCCTCCATTTGTGAGTCTAAACATCACACAAGTTGCATCTCATTTTCCTCAAGCGTCAATTGTAATGAACATCTCTCGGATGCTGACCTGGGGATGCATAATACGCGGCCATTATGCTGAAGGCACCACAGGCATATATTAGCCCCGGACCGCTTCAGGGGCCACTGGTAATTCAGGTCAGAACACGGGGAGGGAGGAGGACATGTCACATCATAGCATTTCTCTCGTTTGAGTGCCAAACCGTGAGAAAAAAAAAATCAAGTCATTATTGTTCATTTGGCCAATTACCTGCCCTACATTGTTCTCAGAGGGGGGATATGAGTGCTGGCTGCACCAGGCTCAATTAAAGCAGCGGACATTTGAACATGCTGTTGGCATGGAAACGGGAAAAGTAGGGAGTGGCTCACGTAAGCAGCGAGGAGGACGGGCTGCGTTGCTCCAAGTTCCGTCTTCCAGGCACACAGCGAACAGCAGGGAGGCGCTGTCCACCTGGTAGCCCTCGTCACACTGGTACTGCACCTTGCTGCCCACGGTGTACTGCAGGCCATGGAAGGAGCCATTGGCTGGACTCTCTGGAACACCGCACGAGATAGCTGCCAATGGAAACACAGTTAATTAGGGTGTCCAACATGTACACACACACACACACACACACACACACACACACACACGGTTCAGTGTTAGCTAGCTGTTAGCCATACATGTTTAGGGCTATTTTATTCCAAGGAAAAAAAAACCCCATAATGATTATTAAAAAAAAGGAAAAACTGTGAGAGGGTTCTAATGCGGGCATGAAACTGAAAGGGCCGTCAAAGTGGTGACTTCCAACTTAAAAAAAGAAAAACAAAAGAATGTGAACACAGCACAGTGTGAGCAATGTTGAATTCTTTCTCTGCGTTTCACCAAGTGAAGCAGCAGGCAGCCAGTGGTGCGGCGCCCGGGGAGCAGTGCGTGGGGTTGGTATCTTGCTCAAAGGCACCTCAGTGGTGCTACTGGCAGTCCTGAGATTCAACCCCACGACCATTCGATTGCATAGGCAACTCCCTAACCACCAGGAAACCAGCTACCCCATTCGTAGTATGGAGCATGTACTTATTACATATATTTAAGATCAAATCTGTACATTGCTATTGTTTCTGAAATAGAACGCACTGGTTATTAATTAATGTTCTTCTGTCTCCTTAGTCTAGCTCTCCTCCTCTGAAACGGCACAGCAGCCAGAATGCTCTTTTTACACTCCAGTTCCACGGATGTTACTCAGTTTTGTCTAGTACCTTGCAGGAATAAAAAGTTACCTAATCACAGTTTTCCCAGCTGTTGGCTTGTGGATATTAGAAATCTTGAATAATGAGTAGTGAAAACACATTCTGCAGTCATGCAGTCATAAGCTGTTGCACAACACAGAGAAATCTCCTAACGTTCCCCAGCTTTGTTCGTGCAAGGTAACTTCTCAAGAACATTTTTCCTAAGAAGGAAAAATTCTGAGGACTAAAGGTGAGGACTAGCACCAGCATCCTCCAGGGCATGTGAACTCCTCCATACCTCTTCAAACTGCTGCTAAAACAATGTCTCTGGGCAGCTAAACATGAGGAGAGCACCAATGGCCAATTCTGTTTCATCAATGAACCTGCACAGGCTAGCATCGCACTGAGGGATGATGGTACAGGTAGAGTCATCCTTTTGCTAGCTTATGTTCTTTCTTATTCATTTGTTTATTTTTACCAAACCTAAATGAATCATTCCATCAGAAACATGAGGTGTTTCTGCCACTAATATAAGGTTAATAAATATAGCCACCAGGGGCGCCGGAAGCATTTTAATGTGGGGGGGACGCATCGGTCTACATCTCGCCCGGGGAGGGTGGGGTTGTGGGTAATGGGGTGTTGGTGCTCGTGTGCAAAGTCTTGACCATGGTTCGGGCAGGTGGGGGGTTCTGGGGGGTTGGGGCGGTGGGGTGCATGCATGTCTCAGCTTTTGTCTGGGAAATAAAAAGTGGGGGGGGCGAAATGAATGATTTTGAAAAGTGCTTTGGCGCCCACAATAGCCACTTGTCCTCATTCTCACTCTCATTCCTAGTTCCAACACAACAACTTCCGTTTGCATCCCAATACAAATACAAACAGCGGATCCCTCATCACCTCCAGTCATTATGGGAAATGAAAAAGCCAGAAACACAAAGCCCAGTGTGCACCACTTTAGCTTTCCTTCTGCTTAATAGGGGTTAAATTAGGAGCATGACTGGATCTGTAATAAAAATTAAAGACACATGCAAGCAAACAGATGTTTCCTCCACTCAGAGAAAAGCAATGGGACCAATTAAGGCGCTCTTGTGTCAGAGCGGATCAAGGACTGGTCACTGCGGAGAGGGCGTAAAAAAAGCATGCCCCGAGCCCTCTCTTGCTCTGAGCTGACCTCGAGACCGACTGCTTGGATTATTCCCACCATTTAAAGAAATGATTGGCCTTAATTAGCTCACATTCTGGCTGTCTTGACTCCACAGATGGGACAGAGCCAAGTGTGGTCCTCTTGCTACAAGGTGGGGGGAAGAATATTAATGCTGTAACCCTCCAGTCCTCGGTGAGGTGTCATCCAGCTCCTCATGATTACCCGTAATGAGACTTCGTGTTTGAAACCTTGGTGTGGTGTCTTTTCCGGGAGCGCTGGTGAGACGTTTTTGGCGGGAGATGACTGATTGAAATGTCCTAAAACACAGAAGCCTCAGGCATCGTCTTAACAGCCTAAAAGCTTTGGATTAACCGTGTGATTGCATAAGCCAGCTTGCAGATTGCAAGCAGAGCGCTGAGGAAATCACACCAGTTGCTAACAAAAGATGACATTTCCTCACAAACATGCCAGTCCATGATTGCATGTTGATTGATGATAATAACCATCTTCAGACTCGTATGGATTACAACCATGTCGGAACCAAACTAGATAATGGGAGGATCAGCGCTACCATTATAATTCCTTGTAGCCAGAAAACAGCTGTGAGAGGGAGGGCGGGAGTGTGTGTGTGTGTGTGTGTCTGTGTGTGTGTGTGTATGTGTGTGTGTGTGTGTGTGTGTGTGTGTTTTCACAAGCCACATTTCCTTTCTCCAATCTCTAAACAGGTAATTGTCTCACATAAACTCCTTCAAACAAGCATGCACAGAAAACAGTCCCCCGAAACAATTAGCCCTGCATAAATTTTAGCCGGCTCCCGCCTTTATGCTAATACACTGCCTTTTCTCTGCAACTTTCCTTGCTAATGAACATACAGAGAGGATTCTTTCTGTGCTGTTGGTGGGAGGGCGGCGGGCAGGGAGCAAAGGAGCACAGGCGGGGGGACACAGTAGCATGCAGGGCGAAGTATAAAATTAGCCGTCCAATGAAGACGGGGAGACAGGCATGAACAATGAAATTAAAGGAGGCCGAGACACATCAAACACATTCGATTACAGTTCTGTCTCAGTCTCGCCGTGACTGAATACTTGAATGACATTGGGACGAAGGGCGCTCACGGTGTTCGAGAGCGCTGCTCAACAGAAGGATGTAATGGAATAGGCACGTCCTGCGTGACACATGCTGTCAGACACCATGTCCAAAAGTGTTCAGACACCCCTTCTAATCAGGGCCTACTTAAAGGGCCCATTGCGTATACTTTCAAATTGCATACTCCATGAAGATATGAATATAAACTTAATTCTATCAATGTAATACCGGGATATGTAACTCTGAAACTATACATTCAGGTCTCAAATATGTCAGTAGATTCTGAATATATAAATGTAGCACCGAATATATAATTATAATTCTTGAATATAAAAATATAAAGCAATGTAAGTCCATGCATCCGTGACGCAGTCGGTTGTCACGTCCACCATGGTCTCTGTTTCATTACTACAGAATTTTGGCTCATTGATACATGATCAACATGGCAGGTTCATGCAATTATTTTACCAAAGTCATTGTCCCGTTACAGATTATCTTTAATTATACTGTAACATTTGTGTTAAACTTGTTTTGCTGCTCACTCAGTATACTATGCAAAAAAAAAAAAAAAATTAAAAAATTAGTCAAATAACAATCAATTCTCATTTTATATATTTATACATTCAGAATTACATTCATACATTCAGGATTATTTTACATGTATTTTATATTTACATATCCCTAAACATACATTCAAAGATATTCAGAGATATATTCACACAGTCTGGAATTTAACTTAGTGTTCTAAACAAAAACAACAAAGCAAAAGCATCTGAATACCTTTTTCATCTCGCTGCATTTTAGTGTAAAGGGTAAAGGGGGGATCTGGCTGACGCTCTTATCCAGTGCGACTTATATTCATTAGTTACAGGGACAGTCCCCCTGGAGCAACTGAGGGTTAAGTGTCTTGCTCAAGGACACAGTGGTAGAAAGTGGAGGGTTTGAATCTGTGTTTGACCCACTAGGCTACTACCACCATGTCAATTCAACTATAATTTACTCACTATACTACGCTGGGTTTAATATTCAAGTTCCGTTTTGATATCTGTACGCTCAGATACCCATGCCCTTTCAGTTCATTCAAGTTTTCATCATGAAGGTTTCTGTCTCAGTCACAGTGTGTGTCTGTTGCGACTATACAGCCTGAATGTATTTCAGCGGCATTACTTTGATGTTAACAGGCTAAGTCTGGGTCACAGTGAAGTTAAGGTGCTTTTTAGTGCTAAACCCTCTTTCCCTGAAATGTGTCCCTCCTATTTTGGAGCATGTTTAAAGACTGACCTCCGGGTGAGGTGATCTGGAAGTAGTGAGGTGGTGTTACTCTTTAAGGTATGCTCATTTCTGCCGTCTCATTTCTTGTAGAGAACTGTCCTTTGCAGTAAGAAAGCACCATTGAATGTAACTGGGATGAACTAAAGCACCGCCTGCATTATAACTGGCTAATATCAGACTAATGCTCTTGTGGTGGAATGGAAACTCCCTACATCTAGTGTTCCAGCATCTAGTGTAACGCTTAAAAGCTGATACTGCAGCAAAAGAGACTCTTATGAATACCCTTTCAGGAGAAATATTGGATGAGCAGGTGCCTGGATTGTTCTGGACATACTGGTCCTTATTGAGCAAAGGAATGCACAGTCACACAGGAGAGTGGGGAGTAAGGAAACATCAGGGGGATTTACCTTGGCAAAGTGGAGCCGGGGCGTCCCACTGGTACAGGCTGTTGGGATGGAGTCTGCATGTGGCATTGCGCTGCCCCACGAGTCTGTAGCCTGCGTTACAGTAATACTGGATTCTGCTGCCAGGTCGCTCTCTCGTCCTGTTGATCACTCCACCATTTTTGGGCACACTGTTGACACTGCAGTATGCCGCTGCAGTGATTGGACAAAAAGATAAATTCAATACTGATGTGGTTAATTTAGGAATAAAGTCAAAGCATTGTTTATTTAAACACAAGAGCTCTGCAACACTCTGTAGCGGTTATTTAATAAACAGTTATTTTGAAAGATTGCAATACAGGGACGAAATGGACAAAAGTATCCGGACCAAAGTATTGGGACACGGGACCATTACACTAACAGAGACTTTAATGACATTGCATTCAAATTCATGGACTTTAATATGGAGTTGGTCCCCCCTTTGCAACTATAACAGTTTCCCCTCTTCTTGGATGGCTTTCCACAAAATTTTGGAGAGTTTCTATAGGATTTTGTGCTAATTCATTGTGTAGAACATTTATGAGGTCAGACACTGATGTTGGACAGGAAGGCCTGGCCCGCAATCTCCGTTCCAGTTCATCCCAAAGGTGTTGGATGGGGTTGAAGTCAGGGCTCTGTGTGGGCCAGTCAGGTTCTTCCACACCGAAACTCATCTGGCCATGTCTTTATGGAGCTTGCTTTGTGCACTGGGACACAGAGATGCTGGAATAGAAAAGGTTCTTCCCCAAACTGTGTCCACAACATTGGAAGCATGGCGTTGTCCAAAATGTCTTGATATGCTGAAGAATTAAGATTAACCTTCACTGGAAGTAAGGGGCCTGGCCCAAACACGGAAATATGAGTGTGTCCCAATCCTTTTGTCCATCTAGTGTAGTATTGTTCTTTTTTGCACCATACGCTGTCAGAAATGATACCTTGAAAAATGAAATCATTTTAAATCCAGTTGATATATCTAACATTTCTTATTATTAGATTGTTAGAATATCTGAAGATTATTGAACTGGTTTCTACACATTTTAATTGTTTAAAGTCATTTTACCAAGTGGATCATCTCATTATAACTTGAAACCAGAAAAAATAATTGTCAATAAAATGAGACCTTTTTCCTTCATAAATTAAGAAAACAGCAATAAGGTTTATTCTTCTCACAAACTGTTCTCAAAGCAACAGAAGCAATAATGGTATGAAATGAGGACGGTCAAATACGTATACATTTGTATATAAAACAAAAACATGTGGTGAATTCAAGTCACAACAGTCATTGCATATTGTAAGGCATAAGTGCAGCCACACACTGCAAGCAAATTATAACAAGATGGAATGCAGCAAATAGTAAAGGTAGTTAATAAATTCAGAGAATAAAAATAAAACACATGTACTTGTTAAGCTTAGTTTCATGGATGCATGACTAAAATGTAAGTAAGGTAACTTAGTTAAGCTCATTTTAAAATAATTTAAGCTGACTTATCGGCATGCAAAAGTAGAGGCTTGGAGCTAATCTCTCTTCAGATGAATAAAATCAAGTGTAGCATCATGTTAACTGAGCTGAGCACGTTTGCCCAGTCTTGGAAGAGAGTCTCTAGACCTCATAAAAATCCCCATGCAACAGGGCTTTCTAATTTAGTTTAATGAAAACCCAATGGAGTGTTTAAGGAAGGAAAGAAACGGCGCGCAGAAAGGACCTGAGCCTCCACTCCAAGTGCCATTTTGCAAAGATAAAGTGAGATGGAGGCGCATTACGGCTCTCTGTTCAACGGTTCTTCATTGTTCAAAGTGTTTACAAACTCTGCAGCCGCTCAGAGGGCTTCCTGAATGATTATTTGTCGTGCATGCTGAGCTTCCATGTGAGAGTAGAGGCTTCCCAGGGTAAAAATCACATGCTGCTCTCTGTTTCAAAGAGGGGGTTCAGGAAACAGGAAAATGTGGAAATAAACTGGAATAATAACAGGGCATGGAACCGAACAGACAGAGACTCAGAGAGAGAGAGAATGAATGAGTATGCGTGTGTATGCGTGTTTGTGTGTGTGTGTGTGTGTGTGTGTGTGTGTGTGCGTGTGTGTGCGTGTGTGCGTGTACGCACATAAAACACTGACAGAAGAGACGGAAAGGAGAGAGATGGAGAGTAATCATTGCCACCGGGGCTTTGTGCACAACGTATCAATTTCAACCAGGCCATTGGCCGAAATGTCGGTTTGAGGCATGAGATGCGGTGGCTATTTGGCAAAATTCATTACGGAATCTTTGACCTCCATTACGTCAGGCCCGTGTAACAGCACCCTGAAGGTATAAAACGTCTGGTCCTGCCCTAATGAGGGCTAACTTAAAAAAGCTGAATTCCTCCCCCTTTTTGACCCAAATTGGATCCAAACCGAGAGCCTTGGAGGCCGGAAGCTTAGGAAGTAATCCACCCTGACACTGAAGGCAGAAAAACAGAATCTGTTGTCCGTTGCTGGTATCTCACATTTCCTGGCCGCCCAATACCAGACCGCTCTGTTGTGCAACAGTATCTCGGCATTATAATGAAGCACGCTGACATGTCCCGTTCCGAAAGGTACATCTTCTGTTTTCAAAATATAAAAACCGTGGGTTATAAATATGGACATGAGGTACAAACCTGTGTAGCGGATTTTGAACCCTCTCTTGTTGGTGGCATGGTCGGTTGACCATCTGAGATAAAGCTGGTTGGTCTTGCTTGTGAAATTCAGCTGCGTCGAGTGGTTTCCGCTAAGGGCCACCAACAAGGGGCTCTGGCCAGATGGTCCTTAGAAACCGAAGAAGACAACCACAACACAACAGAGTTGAATACTTTAGGCAGGACTTATTCTTGGCTGCAGTGAGACAGAATGGAATTTCCACATGGGCTGAAGCAAAAGGTCATGAAATGTTTACTAGGAGTGTGTGATATATCAGACGTCGATATATTATTCCCAGTTATTATAGCCCCAAAGGTATTAACATTATCAGTCTAAAACTGAACAATGATTCGGGCTGATAGGTCTATTTCCTGTTTGTGTTTGCATGAGTATATTTGTTCGTCTGCAATTATCTGGGTAGCACAGTGGATAACACCACCATCTCGGACATGGTAGCTTCATTTCCCTTACAGGCAAGAGCACTACTGTCATGTTAGTGTCAGCGCTTGAACAAAACTCTTAGCACTCTATAGTAATTTGCATACCAGATAAATACATAAACAATAGTTATTTTGTCTGATGTAGCTGTGTTATGGCTATGTAAAAATAATCTATGGCCACAAGGTCTTTAACCTGTCTTATTATCACTGAAAATATACCCTGTAAAAAAACTGCTGTAAAAGTATTGCCCATAAAGTACAATAAGCACACATTATTTTACAGTGAGACAATCGGCATAACCAAACAAAAAGATATTTGGTTATTATTTACTCAAATTCTATAGCATTCAAATCACAGCAACAACTGTAAAGACACATTATGTGGTATATTCCTGCACACCTACAGTAATACTAAACATATGTTTACAGTTAATGAGCACAGAAAGTTTAAAACCACAGTAAACTAAACAGATAACTGAAATTACAACAAATAGTTATTGCTATGACGGTGAACTCAGTAGTTACTACTTTATAGGACACAACTATAAGTGATGTTTTCTTACTAGTGTGAGCTACCACAGTGCAACCAGTGCGCTTATATCAGGGGTTGTTGATCAGTATACCCCTGCAACGCTGTGACCCAATTTCTGGGGAATACCCACAGATACGGGGGGTTAAAGGTTTTCACACATCAATCTACTGACTCCCTCTCCTATGTCTTCTATCTACTTCATCATATCACAGTTTTCTATTGTTTCTAATGCATTTGAACGTATGTACTGTGTTTTCTGTTCATTCTCTTAATTTTTTGTGTACTCTATAACTGTCAAGACTGGAAATGAGTTCCTAGTTAGGGTAAACTATGTTGTAATTTACTGTAAATTTAGAGCATATATTTACAGTGTATGAATTATAATGTTAACTTTTTGAAATGCTAGTTACTAGTATAGGTATCGGCCATACAAAGCCTTAATTGTCAGCTATCATATCAGCCCGGGAATAGCAGTGCATCCCTAATGTTTAAAGTTTACCGTCAAAGATCTCTAGCTCATCAAACTGCTTCTCGCTCTGGAACATCTCCACGTAAATGGAAATGGTGAAGGAAGGTGTCACTTTGATGATCCAGGAGCAGGTCTGGGAGTTGGGATAATTTTTTGGAAAGCCTGGGCTCAGGATCACCCCGGAGGACATCGAACGCTCCTCGTTTGCAGGACACTGAGCTGTCAGGAGGAGGGGGAGCGTTACATGGATTTGTAAAAAAAAATAAATAAATAAATGCTGTGATCAGACTAACTCAAAAAAACACTGAAGAAGCCAGACTTGCACAGTTGCACAAAGCAGAGCCTCTTGAGTGAGGTTTGAAACTGTGGCTGAACATGTATTACACACTTGTTTCTCACATACACTTGTTTCACCTGATGTGGAAAGCCCTACGCTGATATATATAAATAAATAAATAACTAAAAAAATAAATAAACAAAAAGTTCTTTTTTTCCTGTTGCTAATATGCCTTGTGGGCTCTAGGGAGGTAGAGCACGAACAGAGAAAACTTGTTTCCTTGTGGTACTGCAGAACAAGTGCACACACATCAAACTCTTTGGATTCACTACTGTTTGTTCACTATCTCTGGAGAACACATTAGCAGCTTTACGCACTTGGTGGGGCTTTATATGCCACATTACTCTTATGGTATAGGCCCAAAAGGCATTAAATGCTTTTAAGAAGCTTTGACTGCAGATAGAAGAACTCAATGTCAACATATTTTGAAGATGCTTTCAAACACGCAGCAAATGATACCTGTTACATTTAGGCTGCAAAATCCAAAGACCAGAAGAAAAAAACACGCACAGATAGGAAATGCCTATATTTATTCATAAAGAAAATACTGAACTGGGTACTGCATTGTTAGAGGTTCAGCACCATGGACAGCACCCGTTCTATGGTACCCACCCTAAAGTTTGTAGACACCTCTTCGTCTAATGTTTCTTTTGAAATCTAGGGTCTTAATGGGGAGTTTGTTCCCCCTTTCTCAGTTGTAAGTGCGAAGGCTTTACAGAGAGTCTAGAGAGTCCTGTACTATTGGCAATGTTTTTCTATGGAGATTAGTGTCTTAAAGTAGCTGACTGCACTAATTAATGGGTTGTCTGGACATTTGGACATAGTCATAATCTCACACCAGAATGTAGAATCACGAAAGTAGCTGAAATCTTTCTAGCCTGGCTCGGCTGTCTCACATTGTTTCTGGCCTGTTCTTATCAGTTCCCTTTCTCCGCTCTAATGCTGTGTCCCCTATCTGTGAATACAGCAACGTTCTGCCCGAGCACTGAGCACTGATGATCCCTGACCCTTTTCTGTCCTCCTATGTGTTGTCTTTTTTCCATGGATCAGTTATTTTATTTTCCACTTGTAAGTAATCACCTCAGCAGGTATCTCTGTTGTGTTTTTAAACCTGACTTTGAACTTCATGTTATCATTTACCTTCACACAATGGGGGAGGGCCCTCGAACTGCAGGTGGGAGTTGAGCTTACAGGTGAGCTCGTCATTGCCGACCAAGGTGAACCCAGGAAAGCAGCGATATCTAACGATGTCACCTGTCGGGGAAGTAAGGGGGATAACGTTGAACCATCCATTATTTTTGCCTGTCTTTAAATTTTTCAGATAGTCTCTGTCATTTTCTTTGCACAGTATAGAACCTGGAGCTGAATTTTAAATGTGTGAAAGGTGCGACACACACATAAAATATACATAAAATTAAACTCCTGCAGTGTCATGGAAGTCATCTGAAGGAGCGTTACGAGGCTTTTCATCCGCTGACATGCACTACATATTTAATAATTTCTTGTCAGTCGGAAATCCCATCTTCCCTCAGAGGAAGCCCCAAGTGTAATTTCTGTGTCTGGCATCTTTCCTTTTTTACATTTCTGAAAATGAGTGATTCAGCTAAACACGTATTCAAGTGTGTTGGGTCTTGACAGCATCATACATACCAATTTCATAGTCTTCATCTTCATATAATATTTCTGCTTCCTCTACGGTGGGGGGAGGGGGGCATTTTTTAAGACGATACGCTAAAAAAAAATTAAAAAGAGAACAAGGTTCTGAAGATCTTTGCCTGTGTCATATGGCACTGCCTGCACTTGACAGCATGCGCACAGACCAAAGCAGTTTGAAGCCACAGCATGCATGTTTGATATATATAAATATATATGTTGCCTTCTATGGACTCAGGAGGTTACAACGAAAGCCCATCTCATTTTCACACTAAAGAATTCACTCGCCTGCATGCTGACACTGATATCAAAAAAAGAGAATGAAAGAGGCTTCTATTTTGGACTTGTGCAATCCATTGAAATAATGCTGATATCATCAGAAGCAATTGCCATCATGCCGCCTTCTGTTTAAACTTCTCTTCGGAGAACTCTTTGCATGGTATGTGTTGCTTTTTACTGACATCATTCTTAACAAATATTTTCATTGCGAACAGAAACTTACCATGGAAATTGAGGACAAAGAATCCACTCGTGGAGAAGTCGCTGTGAAACTTGATAAGGACCTGATTGAAAGAGCTGTAAGCCGACTCCAGGGCCGTGTTGCCACTGAAGATTCCAAGCTGTGGGTAGCTTTGCTCTGGGCCGTCCCTGGAAGAAAGTAGGCACACCATTGGAAATACATTACAAAGTCCTGATTCTTGCATTAAACGGTTTAATAATGCCTCGCCATTTCAGAGTGGGTTTGGGAAAATTGATTTACTCTCAAATCTATGGCACAATTTGTGCTGACTTTCATGTAAAGCTATTACATTACAGGCTGCTTTGAATGAAAACAGCAAAAACGATGACTTAACAGACTACTTCCCTCTTTTAATAGCTTTTGAAGATTAATGGCCTACATAACTAAGAAAAGGGCCAAGATAGGGGGTATTTCTCCATTGCTACACATCTTTTTGATCCACTTAGGAGGACTTCTGATTATGAGACACAAATTACTTGTGTTTTAATCAGGCACTGAATACTTTTAAGCAGAAATGTCTCTAATGTCATGAACAAGTCATACAAGTTGTAATTTCCACTGTTTTCCCACACTGCTTCAAATGGTTAATTAATATGTTCGGTCATTTACATGTATTGAGTTCAGTTTCGCTGCTGGTAGAAAGTAGCAAAAATCAGCAATTTAAGTAGTCTGAACTCATTTTTGTGAAGTTCACAGTTAAAAAGACCTCAGTTCTATCCAGTTCTATTCTATTCTGCTTTCTTTTCAATAATATACTTGAATATATCAAGTAAAATACATTTCATTCGAACCTTTCTACATAACATTGACATAACAATGATGTGTTACTATTTTTAAAAAAAATCAAATATGCACAATTTTCCCCTCATGGTGTCGATCAGCCAAGGCATGTATGGTATCCAAGATTTTTCTGTAGTTTTGACAGGTTTTTTTTTGCAGATAACAGCATGTCACCGCAGGTTTATCTGAGATTTGAATGTGTGAAGTTTGGATTTAAAGGTGTGAAGTTTTAGAAGTGAAGTTTGCATGATGCTTCTTTTACTTGTCAGCTATGATAGCCTCAAAGCATGTGCAAAAAAAAAAAAAAAAAGAAAAGAAAAGAAAAAAGCAGTCAAACACAGCTTGGCTGATCGATTACGTTTGGGCTAAGACGATTTGTGCAAATAAAATCCAAAATCTTTAATAATCTTTAATACTGGTCAGTGGAGCATGCTCACCACACAGCAATGTAGTCGTTGACGGGCTCGGTCTGTAACAGTGTGAAGTTGATGTAGACGCCGTGGCCGTGAGGCACGGTGATGAGCCACATGCAGTCCTGAGAGTCCGGGTACTCGTTGGGATATCCAGGTGAGAAAATGGTGCCGTTTGGAGCCGTCACGTTGTAACCGCAGGGCGCTGCACACAAAGACAAATACAACTTCAGCACAAGCGCAATGCTCATCCATCTTACTCTGAGCAATAGCCGTGGCAGACGATCAGCGGCAGGAAACAGGACATCATAATACTAATGATGACAACGTCAGGCAGGGGACCGCGGCCCGTCTGTTCTAGAATGATCAGGACTATCAGACGATCGTGGGACAAGGGCTAGAGGGGTCCTGAGAGTCTGAGCATGGTGTACAAAGCTGAACAGAGGAAGGCAGCTGCCTCTAATGCTTGGAGACTGACAGAAGAAGAGGGAAATGCGCAGTGTTATTGATTGATTAAGGACCAAACAGCTTTCATGCTACATTGTGCTTACTGATCATTTAGACTAAAATTCCGACCTGCTCCCTGTAGCCTGGGTCCCTACTGGATCAGTCTTCAAGGTGCTTAATTTGAAAGACAGCTATGAAAGGAAGAAACAAAAAAACCCCACGGTGGTCCTTGTAGTGTACCAGTAACGCCAAGGAGCAACACTTCACTTAAAAAAGCATCGTTAAAAAGGCCTTTGGGAGTGCAGGAGGGTTGGATAATACCTATTAAAGTCTGCAAATGGTAGGCAAATGCTCCTTTTGAAAAAACAGTGAATGCAAAACTACATTGTGAGCCAAAGCTTGCTTCAAGATCAGTGAGAGCATACTGAGCGAAGGAAACAGAAACAAAGGTTTAAAAGTCTTTTTCTCACTCCCATTTACCTTCACATCGAGGAAACGGATGGTTCCATTTCCTGTTGGTTCCATGCTGGCATGTCAACACCGAATACCCAACCAATATATATCCAGGGAAGCACTTGAAAGTTATGGACTGGCCCGCATTGAAGTCGTTATTGGTGAGGTACCCGTTATGAAACGGATATGGATCTTGGCAATTCTGCAATTGATATGCTGGGGAAAAAAAAAAAAAAATTACCACAGAGAATGAGTCTGTTAATCATCTGCAGGCAACTGTGTTTAGACAACGCAGGAAAGTTTTGTGTGTATCAATCAAGTAATTAAGATGTTGTTTCAATGGTATTACGAGTGATTAAGTAAGATTAAGTGAAATCTGTTCTGGCCCTGCATACAAATTCCTCCTTTCAGAGACCTGAAAATATTTCATATGCAGTTCTTTCATTATCATCCATCACGAGCGCGTCCGCCTATTCGCCGTCTATTTTTTGGATATCAAAACACGTCACTGATTTCTTTTCCCAGACAAACATGCAGCTCATGGATGGAACGAGATGTTTTGAACTCCTGAACTTCCATCAGGGTGGAAAAGAAAAGAAAATACAAGGGCGGCACGTGAACTAGCTGACCTGCGAGTGCAAGGCACGGACAATGGCTGGTTATTTTTATCAAGTGTGCATGCACTGTCCTATTGATTTCAAAAGCTTTTAGGCACGAGCTGTCATGATGGAGAGCCCCTCCAGTGATGTTAGACAGAAGGATGCTGGAGATGCTTCTTATGATCAGAGGAGCCCAGATGCTCCTGGATAAGAGCCTGTCACTCCTGCACTGATGCTGAATGGACGTGATTTCCAGGAGCTCTGACCGTAGGGATGGGCTGCCGATACTTTTGACTTTCTTTTTCTGTCTGATACCAAAGCTAGCATCCTGATATCAGTAAACAGTACCAGGTAAAATGATGCAATTCAATGTCAATATATTTTCTACATGTATCACAGTGTGTTTGTTTATAAGAAGCATGAATTAATGAAATGAATAAGGCCATTCTTTTTAACACTGGTGCTCTCCTAATGTTCCAGAAAACTGACATAGCTTGTTTTGACTGGAATTGTTTGTTCTGTTAAAATCACATCGAAGAAAAATATACACAGTACTGTAAATGTTCACCAGACAGAAGCTGTGAATCCATTCCTGCAGCTATTTTTCAGATTGTTCTTTCACAACAATCTAAAACACATGCCAAATAATACATTAAAGTTACTTTTTTTATACCTCCAAAACTTTTAATACGTCCAAGGCTTTTCTACAAAAATCATTTTGTTTACATTAAAAGGGGGGTCTTTGTCATCCCTACAATCTAAACAGGTAACTGCAGACATCAGTAAAATATTTCAATAACAAGAGTTTTACTGAACTGTTCAGTCTGCACACGCCCATTGTACAACCCATTACTGCAAAACTGTGTTCCTTAAGAAATAACTGGAGTTTCAGAGGTGTTCAGTATTCAATAATTAGAGCGAAAGAAGAAAGTATAAAGCCACCATTTGCTACTTGTTGATTTTTAAATGAATTGATTCTCAGGGAAATGTCAGCAACAAAAGTATGAATGCAGCACTGATTTGCTCATCCCTATGATACACTGATGCTTAAGTCTTTCGTGTCAAAGCACAGCAAGTCAGGAGCAGAGCTCACCTTGGTAAGTGAGCCTGAAGCCAGGGCGGTTCTGCGAGTTGTCACTGTAGAAGTGGATGACTGTCTCATGTGTGGTGCTGAGTAAAGGGGGTGGAAGCAGGCTTCCACTGTATTGACCAATCAGAGAGCTGCTGTGCTGGGGACCGGTACGGACCTCCAGAAAGTCATGGTTGTCTTCTGATGTGAAGTTGAGAAACAGGATGTGTGCTCCTGTAGAGAAAAAAAGAAGCGGCTCACAATTAAAGCTGTATGAAATGGCAAAAAAAATCTGACAATATACAGTTAGAGGAACCGAATATTCCCAAACTTTAGCTTTTGTTATTAAATGTTCCCGTGCAAATATCCACTTCAAATTTACACACAAATGGTCTTCCTTTTGAAGGTTCTCTACAGCTTACTTTCTATTGTTTGTAACTTTAATACATTTTCAAAATAGCGCACTAGCAAACTCTCCGAACTATAATACTAATTTGTGCTGTTATGAGTGAATGGCTACACTTCTCCCTCCACATCTAGCAAGAAAAAAGGGACACATGCACAATGTGTGTACTAGGTATGTACTAGGTATAGCAACCACTGAAGGGTTCCGTTTCTAATATCAGACTTATATCAGGACACAGTGGAATAAATCAGTTTATGAAACAAAAATCCTTTAACAAAGATTCTTTACTGATGGTAATTCCCTGTTCCCTGTTATTTTGTCACCCAGGCCTCATTAGAATGCCTAATATATATGAGAAGTGAATGTACTAAAGCAAATACCCAAATGCATTTTGCTTTTCGTGCTGGAACAGGGCCTGGCCAAGAAAGCATGATGTGGCTAAAAAACACTGAGGGCAGCCGGTGTGCTGAACTGCTGTTAACGGGCAAAGCTCCAACCACTTCTCACTCACATCAACACCTGCGGGGAAAATTCGCACAGCCTCTTTTGCTCATTAATTGCCTCCTTATGAACTGTGAATCAGAGCGAAAACTTGAGGACAGGAAATATTTAAAACAGAACCTGCTCCTTAAGCATCATTATAAAACCATTTTTAAAATCTATTCTGCATGTAAAATTGTTAAACATCTTATTACACTGGTTTCCGAAAAAAAAAAAAAAAAAAAAATTCACATTGATCTATTTTGGATCTCCGTTTATTGTTTGACTCTTTCTTTCTACCACCTTGGAGAATTGAGATCCTGGCTCTAATATCCAGATGAGTTTGAAAGCCTTTATTATCTGGATCAGGTGTGTCAGATTAGAGCTAAATTCTGCAGAGTAGTGATAGATCTCCAAGACCAGGGTTAATCATCTTTGTTTTCAATCAAGTTACCATCCAAAACCATTGAGAAACCACGAATCAGGATATATAGAAGCAGAATGTAGTTTCGCAGTATTTACTGAATTTCTGATTCTATATGTGGGCCTATTTATCAAAATGAAACACTGAAACAAAGAATATCAGTCAAACACAGTAAGCGGAAAAAAAGCGCCATGAAATGTCACTCCAGGACAAACACCAGCATCATCATTCACAGTTAGCAGCTTCTTCAAAACAGATTCGCATTTGGACCACTAAGCCTCCTAAAGACAAAACATTTTTCCACACAGATGTGACATTACTTTTGACATATTTGGGCCATATCAATTTTAGAGTGGCCATTAGTTGTAGTATGAAAGAAAACACTTTCTTCTTCCTGTTTGGCTTGCTCACACTGCTGTTGTTAATGGTACGACTATTCAACAATTCATTCATGTAACATGTATTCAGTAATTTGAGGTGACACTCCAGACTGCTCAAAGACAAATGAGACACAAAGGCCAAATGTCAAGGTGTAGTCTTCAGTGAAGCCTGTTCAACAGTGTTCAACAGAGTTACTCTCTTCTGACAACATGTCTACGAATAAAAGCTGTTTAGCTGGTCCAAAAGTGTTTTCTTCTTTCAAAAAAGAACCTTATCACATTAAATAGTGATTTTATGTATCCCATTATACTGATAATTGTAGTCTTCTTCCTGGCTGTTCATCACAAACCCAACGTATTATGTGATTTCTTTTAAGAAATCAGGAGAGCGACGGAGTGTGCTGGCGAGTGCAACACACTTTTCTTACAATCACAATCAATTGCCTTGTTAACATCTGGAATGGGTCTTTTGTTCAGCTCTTGTCTGAGTGGCGGGGCTGCAGAAAGCAAATGCAACCAAATGACTCCAGCTCAATGAGGCTGGAGAGCTGAATTGACTGCATATAATCTAGAAAGTTGAGATAAATAAAACAGCAGAACAAGCCACTGCTGCCAGGCCAAACTGTGGAGAGTAATGTAGCAGAAAAGGAGGCGCTAGGCCTGCTCCGAGTTTATCAGAGCCACGGCCAGGATGTTGACAAGTGCAATCTTTATTTAAAGAATGAGTCCTCAAACGAGCGACGTCCAAACCGCCATTTTTCAGACAGATGTATCAGGGTAAGCTACTGATGGATGGACCTGCTCTGTGAATTCGATCAAGTTAACGAGGAAAGGCCAATCAGTGGCTTTGTTTGCTCTAAAGTGGAAAATGGTCTGAATGCTTTTCATTTACAGCCACACAAAGATAAATCATTACTCCAGCAAGCCCTACGAGTGAAAAATGTTTTTCAAAAGAACACCAGATCTTGACTACCACAAGGCTCAGAGCTCAGGGTGAGAACAAATTGGATGATTCTCAACCACAGGTACACAATATTTAGTTACATTTACTCAGTAAAGGGGAAATCCATCAGTTTCAGCACAGTCCAAGCGTTAAGACAGTAACAATGTCATTCATGTCAAATTTTTTTTGAGAAACGTTTTGAGTCAGAATTTTTCACAGGGATGGTGACAGTAGCCAGACGTACGAAAAAGCCAATAAAAGTTAACTCACGGAAACTCTTGAAATAGTTAAAAGGACCACGTCTTTAATGCCTGAGACATTGTTTCATGACAGTTTTGGTCTTTACATGCTGAGCATTATAAGGCAAAAAATGTGCTCATTTAACATTTCTTTCAGATTTACTACTATTTTACAATTACCAGCATCACATATAAAACATAATTAAATGAAATCAGAGGGTTAAGCATATTGTTTTCAAATGATACATAGGATGCGCTTGCATTGGTGGTTCGGTGGTAATATTTTTGTGGGACTTATAATGGGTATTATTATCTTATCTCATTTACGTCTCTTAAATTATATTAAATCATAAAATTGCAGGCTAGTAAGCTTTATTTCTGCTTGCAGGGGTGGCAAACAGAAATAAAGCAAGGATATTCATCAGAAATAGGGGAAACCAAATGACCAGGAACAAAACACTTAACACTGAGACGAAAAGCAAAACACACTGAGGCCAACAAAAGAAAACAGAAACCTACTAAAAAAAAAAACAGGAAGGTACAATGACAAATTCAAGGCAACACCAAATGATGC
This sequence comes from Alestes dentex, assembly GCA_037576975.1. Taxonomy (NCBI): domain Eukaryota; kingdom Metazoa; phylum Chordata; class Actinopteri; order Characiformes; family Alestidae; genus Alestes; species Alestes dentex. Next base: position 7,597,124 of record JBBIGA010000146.1, read on the forward strand.
ACAACAGGGAAGCGGAGTAAACAGGGACATTGAACAAGAAACAGCTGGGAATAATGATTTCAAGGACAGGATACTGACAACAGACCCATTGGAACATTGACAAGGGAGCACGACAAGGATGACATAACAAAGAAACAAGGAAAATGAGCACAGTTGGAGTGAGGAAACTATGACAGTCATTTACATTTAGCTGTTTTTTTGGGGGGTTTAGTTTTATTCCATTCTCTTTTTTTTTTTCTCATGTTGCCGCTGCTCATTTTAAGCCTCAGCCCTTTATTTAGACCAAAAGTATCCCAAAATAGAACATGGCTTAACAACCACCAGTTCCTGTTCTGGTAGATCGTAGTAATGCATGGGCTGACCCGTCGTCCCATGGGTTGACCAGTGGGTGGGATAGGTTTGGGTCAACTTAGAACATTTTGTGGGTTCAGATGAGCTGGGTCAAGAAGTGACAAAGCCGTGTTCCAGTTAAGTTATAAATATCACACAAAAACATGGCGGGTCGGGTCGGGGTCGTTGATTAATGAATATTTTTGTGGGTCGGGTGGACTGGGTTGGCCCTGAGTGCAGAGTTGTTCAGGTGCAGGTCAGAAAAACTGTGGAAACTCTGGAGGTTCTTTAAACATGTGTACTTCACTCGCACACATCTCAAGAACCTTATATGACACCAATGCTTTTAAGAGTTCACTCAGAGCTGTTTTCTCTTTTCTCAGTGTTTTATATTATTATTTGTTTTCTCCGACTGAAGTTGTTTTTGGTGTTTCTGAGTTATTACTTTAAGGAAGAAACAATCATTTTACTTGAGTGTGGTTTTAGGCCATTCTACCTATCTCTGACCCCAGTTGAGTGCTCAGCTATGGGTGGTCTTGAGGGTGATGTCTAATGCCATGGCCATTCGGCTCACAGCTTGTCTTCAGTCTGCTTCTATGAAACACTGAGGCCGTCTCTCAGACGGTTATTTCCCCCAGCAGTAGTGTGCTTTATGCATTAGAAATGTATACCCTTAATGAATGTAGATTACCTATGCAATAATACAAAAGAGGGAGTGCACACAGTGTGAAGTCTTGGCACTAGTTTGAAGAGAAAGAACTCTGATCAAACACTACTGAATATAAATGGTACTAAATTAAGTTGTGCAAAATTAAAAGATCATAAAAACATCAAACAAAACTACACTGAAAGCATTAATTCACTCATTTTTGGCAACATCCTAACTAGGGTCATGGGTACCCAGAGTCTATCACGGGGCCAGTTTACTCACACACTCACATCTATGGTCAATTTAGAGTCCCCAACTCACCTGACGCGCATGACTTTGGACTGTGGGAGAAACCGGAGACCCCGGAGGAAACCCACGCCACCACGAGAAGAACATGCAAACTCCAGAACCTGGATTCAAACCCCCAACCTTGGAGATGTGAGGGCCCTTCTTATCAAGTCTTCTTATCAAATCAAAATTCAAAATAACTACAAACTTAAGCTAAAAGCTTGTCAGAACTAGGTAAAGATTTGGGTAACATATTTTAACGCAATATCGGTAGCTCACAACAAAATGAAAACGTTAACTGAGACTGAAACAGTTAATGGGAACTTTCAGCAAGTCGAGCAGTTTCTCTACAGACTGCACATTTCAGTTACTGTCTTTTTAAATAGTACAGGAAGGCCCATACAGCTCACTTTTCTCCAGCTCCTGATCGCATTCCTCTTTATCTGTTTAACCATCTTTTTGATGGCTTTCCTAAAGTCTTTTTAATGGTGGACCACCAGCACGATACGATCCAGTGTAGACTGCTTCAGTGATTGCGCGATTACAGCGGGGGCGATCTGGTTTGTCACTTGTTTGTGTCTCTTACTGTTAGGCCAAGATGTTATTCCTTGTAATTCTTTCTGGCAGGCCTGTTATTTCTAATGAAGTTTGTTGTGGCTGTTTTTAGCAGCTGGTTGTCATTGCTGGGTTACCGGCAGAGGCAGAGTGATACTGAAAGAGAAGAGAAGGTACTGGCACTCTGAGACGATCATATTGTTCTATAGCTTTTGTTTTTTTAACAGTGCTGTCCCTGTAAAAGTACCAGAACAGTAGTTTACAATTTTACAGAATCACAGCGGCATATATGGTTCGATATTAATGCATAAGGCACAAAAAACCCCCCCATTAATCCAAGTTGATTCTGTCAATACAGCCTCAAGTCCGCTGATACGTTCATGAGGTGAAGTGCATTAATTATTTGACAACAAATCTGCTTACTGAATGTCAGGCCAATTGATTTTTAGTGGGCTGAATGGCACCACGCGAATCGCAATGTGATTCGCCCTCAACCTTGGCAGTTACTAATCCAGCTCTAGTGAAGCGATGTGTGAAAGATAAGTCGGTATCCCTGAGGAGAGTGTGTTTGTGGCCCTGCAGCCAATCTACTCGCGGCGGTGGCTCATTTGCTCTCAGCAGGCTCACCGTATCCGATGGGCAGGAGGATCCTCCAGGTGCAGTCCAGGTTGCCAGGGTAGTTGCCCGGGAAGCCCGGGCTCAGGATCACATTACTCATGTCGTGAAGAGTCCCTCCACACTTGGCTGATTCATACAAACACATGAAAAGGACCGTTGTCAAGTTTCTCACCATGAATTTTTCACGTTGGCAGCACGAGCAAGAACGTCATGCATGGGATAATATTTTTTTCATCATAGCTGCTGAGTTATGATGTGCCACACAGGCACGTGTGTGTTTATTGCACTGTCAGCCTTCTCCAAGGCATATGCTGTCTGGCACCGTTTGTGCTGTGACTGACTTTTTTTTTTTATTGTGCCTATTCTGCTCCGCCCCGCACTTTTTGTTATTATTCCATGTACCATTCATGTTGCCTAATGAGTAAGCTTTTTCTTATGCTGGAGTGGTGTGGTGTAAATAAAGTAGTAAATAAAGGAGCTGAACTGAAATGATCAAGGGTCTTACCGATACACAGAGGAGGCGGATAGTTCCAGCGTCTTACAGTCCCTGGCATGCACGTTATGTGAGAGTGGCCCTAAAAGAAGGTAAAGACAGATTGTGATTTTTATGTCGTTTTATAAGTGCAATATTATTCCCAAACTACGTCTGTAGGCAATCTATTATTGCCCAATAGTCAGTGGCTATTTTTACGAATTAAAAACCATATAGCTATGACATTCGTTTTTACATGAAAAGATGGAAGAACGGAAAAAGCCAGTATTGTGCAAAGTGGTGGTGATGGGAACATGACATCCAAGGTGTTTAATGCTTATAAAAGCTACAACACCGAGAGTCATTGTGGTACTATAGCTTTGATATAAGGCTTTGTCCTTAAATCTATTTTTTTTAAGTCTGATTATGGCAGAGAGGTACATACAAGTAAAACAGTTTTCCCTCACTATAGTAAAAAAATGGTTATAACTGTGTTGTAGATATCACAGCCTCTGGTTCCTATCACCTGAAGTCAGTCACCACAAGTCAGTGACTTATTCTGCAATGCACCATTTGACATCAAATCCCTGTAAAACAATCTGGTTTAGATTTTAACAACAGAAGTGCAGACACATTTTTGAAAAATGGCAGAGTTAAAGCAGGTGTGCAGGTGGCCAAATTGAACATGGTGGTGCCGAGAACTGGACTTCCTGTGTTCCTCCCATCTTCCCATAAACACTAACTGTATAGTCAAATCATTTAAAACATAATGCATATTTGTAAGATGTTTGTACATTAATGCAAGAGTATGTGTGTGTGCGTGTGTGCATGTGCGTGTGTTTGTGCGTATGTGTGTGTGTGTGTGTGTGTGTGTGTGTCAGTGCGTGTGTGTGTCTCAGTGTGTGTGTGTCAGTGTGTGTGTGTCAGTGTGTATGCGTGTGTGTGTATGTGTGTGCAGGTCTGTAGGCGTGTGTGTATGTGTGAGTGTGTGTGAGCATGTGTGTGTATGTGTGTGCAGGTCTGTAGGCGTGTGTGTATGTGTGAGTGTGTGTGAGAGTGTGTGTGATAGGTGTCTTACCTGCAGGACGTATCCCGGCTCACAGCTGAATGACACCACCTCGTTCACCATGTACCGATCGCCACTCTTTATTCCATTGGCTGGCACCACGGGCTCCGGGCAGGTGGTCAAACCCACAGCTGGATGAACAACACACAACACAGCGAGGGAAAGAGAGGCGTCAGTACATTGTTATAATGCAGGAAAAGCCTCTAATGTCCGTCCAGTTCTACCTGAATGTATATGAAGTAGATTCCCATATTAACAGGTTGATTCTGTAGCCTGGGACAGACACCTAGACATGTCCTTCAACTGTCTCCTTTAAACAGGCTGAGCTGAGAGAGGGAATTCTGTATTATATCAAATTCTAAGCTGGGACAATACCATAGCGATGCTTTCGGTGAATGGAGTAATAGAGGAGGCTTTCACTGCCGCGTGTGCTTCAATTGTGACCCTGTGGTGCTGCGGCAAAAGTGTGATTTTAAAACAGTAATTTCTTTCAGTATCGTCAACACAGAGCAATGTTCACATGCAATGTTCACAAGCGCAATAAAAAAAAAAACAAAACGGTACACACACTCGAATCGGCTTTTCAGAGACACACAAATAGTTGGACAGACGGAGTGGGGCGTCTGCAGTTCTGCGGCTGGTAAACCGGTCTGTTGTGGTGAAGGGAGAGCTAATCTAAAAGGCAAAGCTCTCAATGTACTGGTCCATCTACGCCCCCATCCTCGCCTGTGACCACGAGCTGTGGATAGTGACTGAAAGTATGAGATCGCAGTAGCAACCGGCCGAAATAAGTTTTCTCCACAGGGTGGCTCAGCTCTCCCTCAGAGATAAGCTGAGAAGGTCTGACATTTGGGAGGGACTCAGAGTAGAGACGCTGCTCCTACATGTTGAAAGGAGCCAGCTGAGGTGTTTCGGGGACATTGTGAGAATGCCACCTCCCGGTAGAGGTTTTCCAGGCATGTCCCACCAGTATGAGGCCCTGGGGCAGACCCAGGACACACTGGAGGGATTATATTTCTCGGCTGGCCTGACCCGGTGGAGGTGGCTGGAGAGAGGGAAATCTGTAGTCAGTAGTTTGGATATGCTTACTCACAGACTTGTTTTCCTTATTTTTACTATTTTCTGCATTTACGAGTATTTAAAAAGTGAAACAAATCAAACGGTGTACTTCAAATTCTACAAATGAAGCCTCTTGATGCAGGCCTTGATGCAGCTTGGCAGCAGATTGCCACCTGTAATGCTTTTTCAACAGTAATGTTGCAAAGTACTAAATGGGAGGTTTTTAAAAAATCAATGTATATGTAAAACTTTTTGTACATATACAGACATGAACTTACATTTTATATTTGTCTTAGAAACCCACTTTCTGCATTTTAGCAGAAGTATTTAGATCAAAAGATCTTAAATTCAATCTCTCATCAAGGGTGAAAAAGGCGACAAAGTTGTGACCCCCCCCCCCCCTCCTTTGGGGGCAGAGGTTATCATTTGTTTGAACTTATAACTGTTTGGACGTGGATGTTGTCATTTGTTGATGTGGCTGTGGCATGGCTGTGGAGGTTTTCCTTTCACTTTTAAGAAATCAAACAGGCCCTGTGTCACTACAACCAGCAGCTGAAGGAGAGTATGGCAGAATCGTCACTGAGAAACGCTTAAACCCTTTTCTTTCACTGCACTTCGATGGTCCCTTATGAAACACAGTGACTGAAGTGATGACTGATTACTGAGTTCAGATTACACAGCGCAGGGAAATAATTTCGACCATTTCAGCCATTATGTTGTGTTATAGTAGGTTCTGTACCTCCCTTGAAATAGATAATGCCATGTTTCCAGTGTACAGGAGAAGGAAAACTGAACATTCCTATCTAAAACCAGTGTCACTTAGGGATGACATTATTTAATCTCACAGTTGTTCTAGAGCTGAGCCCCTCGGTCAAAGTGCCAACTTCACCTCAACGTACGGCCCTGATGGCTCCAGTTTCTTTATGCTAAGGTAATATTAGCAAGGCTAATACGATCATAATCACAATAGGTTATTATGGAACACTAGACTAATTCATGAGACAGCTGTGTAGACACTTAGCTAAAAATGGGCCTACATTAAAAACTGACCTCCCAGAGATGGCTCTTCACTCTTCACTCTCCTTAGATGCATCGCATGTGCCAAGCTCAGAGAAGCCAGGAGCTTTTTTCGTTTGGACAGACCTCCTAAATCATGGATCTCATTTCATTCCCTGTAACTCTGTCTGACAGATTACACCCCCCCCCCTCACCCGATTAAAAAAAAAAAAAAAAAAAGATCTGCAAAAAACACACACATTACCGGTTTTGGATCCAAAAGAATGATTTTTTTTTTTTTTCCCACAAAAAGGTGACAAGTTTGCATCCCTGATCCAAAGTCCTCACTCCTCAAGTGTTTGTACTTTCATTTAAAACTGCTCACATGAGCAAACTGTCTGTGTGAAAATACAAACTCCTTCTGCGCTAACAGTGGTTATATTTGGGAATCGTAATGGACGTTGTGGTCAGTAATTCAGACTTGACATTTTATCCTGTGTTCGATGCTCAGCCGAGTCGCTATCTCAGCCGAGCTGATTGTTATTATTGCGCCAGCATGGGCCATTACACCACCAGTTCAGAGAGCCTAATTGGACTCTCTCTCGACAGAGTGTGCCATAACTCAGGGTTGCCTTTAGAGTTCACTTATTTATGGTGATTTAGAGCAGCGAGGCGGAGGAGTGAAAGATTCCTGCGGTATTTTCGGAGCAATGTGATAGGCACAATGGCAGGCATTAAGATAAGGGAAGTGCTTAATGCCTTTTGGACGGGGGGCATCACTCTGTACTATGCTGCTTCAGTCACTAGCCACTGACCAGCTTTCTAAATGGATGCAGGTGGAGAGGCAGACAAATTGGGCTGTCCAGGTGAGTGGACTTGGGATAGAAATAGACAAATGGGCAGCTGGGGGAAGTGAATTAGGAGAGGTGGCATATATCAGGGCCAAGTGGACAAAAGGCCGTATGCCACATGCACACTCGGAGGCATTTATGGAGACTCAGAAGGCCTGATGCTATCAGAGTTCAAGCCACGGGCCAGGACCCCATTTCAGAACACAAAGGAGAAATTAAAGGAAAAAAAACTTCGATCACGCCGCACTCTTGAAGGATGTTACCGGCATTTAAGAAACTTTTAGGCCAAGTTTAAAAATGCTGTGGGATACAGAGTGAAAATACAAACTTTCAGCAATTACAGTTTTTTTTT
>JBBIGA010000146.1:7614118-7642749 GCA_037576975.1 Alestes dentex
ATTGTCATTTTGTTTTGAGTGAGCAACAGATTTGTTTTCTTTGAAATACTGCATCATTTCTCTTATTTTGATAGTTTTATAATTTCCTTTAAAATTATGCTTTAAAGAACTATATTTGGAAATTAGGAGAAATATTGTCAGCTGTTCTTCAAAATTAAGGCAAAGCTGTTCGGTTCAATACTTGCACCTATAAAAGATAAAACCCGTGAAGCTGCACATTTTTGCAGTGGCTCTTATTTTTTCCGAAGCTGTATTTAATTTACCATTAAAAAGCAATATGCATTCATGTTTTGCACCTGTATGACTCTTATATAAATGATCACTCTTCTGATTGGTTGCCTTGCATACTGCCTCATTTTAAAAGGCAGTTCAGTCTAGCAATCCAGTTCAGTTTTCTAATGATATGTGCCCTTTAACATTGCCATCTTTCTGTCATTTAGTTTTCTGTTTTGTCTTAATTTTCTTCATAATGACTCTTAAGGCACTTATTTCACAGTGCATTTTACAACCTTGTAGTTAGTGGGTGGGGCTCTGTGCTGTTTGCCAGAAAAGCTGTAGTCCTAGTAAATCAAGCATTAGATTCAGTTAATCTAACATTAATATTCAGACGCATTCTGAGCGCATGCTACATTCACATCATGGTAGATTTTGTTCTGCTCTTGTGCTCATATAAGCCAGAGTGTAGACACAAGGTACATGCACCTAACAAAGTGGCCAGGCAGTGTATGATTGAACAGCATCTCAAAAAAGGCAGCTAAAGATGGCTACACTATGCCCATATGACATGTAGCTTATTTCTACTTTTCAAAGCTTGTGACGGCATGACTCATGCTGTTCTAGTCAGTAGTAGGCATGTATTAGTCCCAGTGCATTACGCTGATGACTGAAGCCTGAAAAACGCTCCTTTGCGCTTGAATGACTTGACTAATAATTTCTGGATAAGGTTTGACAGCTCCATAGAACTCCAGTGTTCATCTATTCAGCACTCCTTCACTTCCATTAGCATCACGATGATCTGCCACATTTCCAAGGCCCATGAGATGAGCATGCGATGGGCCTAAATAGATTTTGCCGGATTGAATATGGTACATTTAGAGCACCGCGCTACATTATTTGCCAACAGCAATTGTTATGACAAGGAAATACCTCTAAGGAAATATCTCTATTAGCAATGAACAGCTTAACAGTAGGTGGTCCTTTCCGGAGAAGGGTGAGGAGCGCTCTTCCTGAGCACATAAAAGTAAACACTCTGGTTAAAGCTTTTTTTGGTATTTCTTCTGTGATCATTTCTGTGAAGAGAGGGCATGACCATGTGCGTCCTTGAGGAGGACCTTAAAGATGCAATAAATAGCATTTTTGTGTTGCGCTTGTCAATCACACTGCAATCTTGTGCCTCGCCAAATGGCTTGGCAAGAAAACAGGTAGAAGCAACAGATAACTGCAGAAAAAAAAACCCCCATCCTGTTCAAGTCCCAGTTTAATTGGTGAATCTTCACCATGAAGTTCAGAGGCAACTAGAAAGTAATGCCTGTAAACAAATTTAAACTCGGCCAAAACAAACCAATCTGAACTCAGCTTATTAAAGACCATTACCAACACGTTAGAAAAGCATAAAAACTAAGGAAACAGCAACTATCTGATATAAGAAATCAAGGAGTTTGACTATCATCATGCTATCAGTATGAAATCAGACATCAAATGCTGGTTTCTACAAGATTTATTGGTTTTAGTCTGAAACCATTGGCTTTCTTTGAGATAATGAAGAGATGAAAGTGAGGATGGCAGGGTTAGATAGATGAGTGCTTTCACTATGAAGTGTGTTCATGCGCTCAGGGTCAGCACTTGAATCCCTCTTTAAAATCTGGTGGATGTAGCTCAAAATTTGAAGAAAAGGGCTTCAATGGGAGGGCGTAGAGATGAAAGAAAGGAAAGCAGGTTTAGAATCAATAGAAATCAGTATGAAAGATGTATCATTGTACTGAGATCAATATAAAATACTGTTGTGCTTTGGGTCAACAGTTGAATCTTTTGGTATTTGGCAGCTGTAACTTAGAAAAATGAAGAAGCAATAAATTCAAATTGATTTAAATACAAGACGTAGGGATGAAGGATTGAACAGCTGGATTAAACTGATAATGTCTGTGATTAGAGGCGCCTCGTGTGACTCAGAGGAAGCATACGCCAACCCTCGCCCTCCCAGTGTTGGAAGTATTGTGTGATGGAGGGGGCAAATGCCAACTGGGCATGACTAAAACAATGGGAAGATAATTTCAAGGAGTATAAAAAGGAGAAGAGGCAAAATGAGAAGAGGCAGTAAAGTAAAAGTAATATATATATATATATATATATATATATATATATATTCTGATTTTGATTAGAATTAGCTCATTTGTTTATTCACTAATAAAGAATGTTCTGATTAGGTGGCAGCAGCCATGAAGACACAGAGTAAATAAAATATGTAATTATCCAATAACATATTTTGTTAACAAAAGTGTTTATTTCAGACTTTTGAGACTTTCGTTACGTTTTCACTCCCTTACTAGAACTCTGTCGATCAGTACTGTCAGAAAACATCTACTTTATCAGGAACATCCAAAATGTTCAGGCCTCCCAGTGGCGAGTGCACTGTGTGATAAGGGAGTCCTAAATAACATGCAGGAACTCACCATGATTCTGAGATTTTAGTATGAGTGTGGTGCGTGTAAGGGCAAAACATGGAGGGGTTTTTGACTGTAGCCTAAAAGCAGTAAGAGAAAAAAATAGGAAAAGAATGATAAGAAGAAGAAAGAGAAGAACAGCAAGATGGATTTCAAGTCAAGTTAATTATCTACTGTGGCTGGAAAATGAAATAGCACTGAACTGGCAGTCGGTGACTCAGCAGTTTGAGATAGTGAAGTGAATGTCACCAAAGGCCAACAAACCAGGCCAAAAAAAAGGGCTGAATTCTTGCGAACCACCTTTTTCGTGAGGAATCCCTTTACTGTGTAACAGATTTAGGGTGGAATGCTCCTTTAAGAATATTCTTCTGTTTTAATGGGAACACTGAATTAGCGTTGCTGTCTGCATTTATATAAGCGTGCACCTTCTGAAAAGGGTGAAAAGTATGACTTGCCCAGCAAAACAAAAGTATCTTGCTCTAAATAGCGTCTCTTAATAGACAAATGTATCATAGCAAGCTGTCCAGATGAGGTAAGTAATTATAAATATATCTTTGAACAATAACAAAAAAAAAAGACCTTGCAAAATTGTAATTGAATTGGGATGTGATGAGCTGCAATTAATCCAGTATGATGAAAAGAAAGGGGAGACAGGAACACAAAACATATCTGACAGTTTAATTAAGGGTATTATCCTAATGGATTTGTGACTAGAGGAAGAATGAAATGGTTGATTGTGACGAGAAAGCAGGCGCGAGACAAAAAAGCTGAGCCGACAGGCGACGGACGAGAGGCCGGCGCACTTTAAACGGGCCACCGAACATCGCGCCAAATGCCGCAGAGTTGGGAGTTTTGAGTGTTTGTGAACGGCTCTGGGCCAGCGCAGTCTGCACAGTCAACTTTAACATAAGGAAGAAATGACCGTTTATCCCTGGGTGAGCTTGCATGATCACAGGAACACATCAGGTGAACTTTCCGAGTGCTTTCTGGGACGGGCAATCGACAGGCGGCGCGACGCTTGACGTGTACCGGGAGAATTAGGAATGTGGGGAAAGAAAGCTGCGCTGGAGTCGGTGTGAGATCATGCCAGGCTGAATGTAGCCGGAAGCAGCCAGCTCTCCCCAGTGGAGTGACCTTTCGCTAGTGCGCGAGTGCAGGACCGGGCTGAGTTCAGCGCAGGCATGTTGAAAGTGCTGCTGTAGGCCTGGCCACAAATCCCTCCACTGGGAGGAACAGCAGAGAAAGATTAAGCCTCCCCTCCCTCTTAGGAGGACCTTGTCCTCTCCCTGCATTCCTGCTGCGAGTGTTTTTGCTTCGTTTTGCTGCTTTACTACGTGAATGTATTGTAATAATACAATCCACTGTAGATCAAGCTTTTTATTTCCTGTACAGGAAGAGAAAATACGGCTTTTCGGAAGATCCTTTACTGTTCTGTACGGCCGGTTAACACTGGAGTACTGTACATGCATTGTGAAATCAACGACACGTGCATTAATGCCATTGTTTGCGGCAGTCATAATATCCAGTCTTTCAATTAAACGCACACAGCTGTTTCGTTGTGGGAATCTTGTTGCTGTAATTAATTGGGACGAGGAGAAAGCAATACGAGGCGCCAACTGGATCCCAAAAGGTCTCTGGAACTGATACAGCAATTCGTCCAACTTTTAAATGAGGGCATTCATCTGTTGAGGATGGCACGGGGGCGGCCTTGGCCTGATCCCAGCTTCACTGCTTCCACAATTTCAAGGGCATAAAACCAGTGTAAGAGAGTGGCGGCGCGCTTTTTATTGTGATATAAAAAATAATGAGCTCGAAAGAATGACACAATGTGGAGACGAGCACAGTCACCATGTGCTGCCAGAATGGACTGACTACTGGAACAAGCCATTAAAAAGGGCTTAATGAAGAATTCACGTACCTGAAAAGCTGCCGAGCTTCGGAGCAGTCATGTCACCGCCGTCATAGATCTCTAAGGAGTCCCAGTTGTGCTCTGTGGCGAAGCTCATGACTTGGATCTGGGAGGCGGCCAGGAAAAAGACTAAATATTAGTTAAACAACCAGGCAGCGCTACCCATGTTGTAGTTCTAGAGTTCTAGAGTGGTGTTAGTGCAAGAGGCCTCTCCTGGCTTACTGTCTTCATGAAACAACAATCCGATATGATGAAATACGTCAATGATCAATAAAGACTTTACTTTTAATCATAATCACAATAAACTCTTCTTCCAATTTCTATGTGTAGACCACTCTTCATCTATGCATGCTGTCAAGCAGTTTGTTTGCAGACAAGTGCAAAAAAATGATTCTAACATGCAGAGATGAGAGAAAGTTTGTTAACGCTTAGACCGCAAGCGGCACAGAGCCAAGCCGGAAGCACAAGAAATGGTTTATTTGTCATCTAACAGCAAAACAGCTCCTCATGTGGAAGCTCCCCTGATTTGTGCTGATGCTTAAGGTGTCAGACGGCACTCTTTTGTTGTGTTTATGCAAATGAGCTGAGCAGCCACTCATCAGATTGTTGATATGTGGTGTGGGAACTGATCGTGTCACGTATAGACTAGCATGCTGAGGTACACCTAGACACGAGAGATAATGGATGCAAAAGCAAGTAATACATTCAGAGCACTATTATGCTGAATTCAAGTTTGGAAAACAATATTAGGCAGCTTTGGGATACAGAACTGGACTGCAGCTCTGTGTTGTACACTTTCCTCTTGGCAAATTAACCTGGTTGTGTTTTCGTGACCCCGCAAGGCGGCCAGCAGTTCAGGGAGGCAGTTTGGCTTGCTGTGATGAAAATGAAAGTGTTTAAACTGTGCACAGCTGCTGCGGAAAATAAATCAGAAATTAAAGGACAAGCTCCAAAACTAGCACGGGTTCTCCGTTTACTTTCATCTCTCCATCTCTCTATCTCTCTCTCTATCTATCTATCTATCTATTAATCAGTTTTCTAGCAGCTGTAGTTAAGCAATTGGGATGTTTCAGTCCACTCAGCACTTCTAATGTAACTTTACATTTCAAATAAATAAACAAATAAATAAATAAATGTGTTGAAAATGATGAACAAGACTCTAGAAGATTTTAAAATAATCGTGAAATGTGTCCAGCTGTATTTATGTTGTAATTAAATTCATTATAAATCGTTTTTAAAAACTGCAGTGTCATGCTCCGGGTAGATAAAATGATCATGCCCTTTCATAACAACACAATTATAGTATTGTGTGAGTTATGACTGAATAATTGCTTTCTCACTGAATTCTTGAAATATTGAATAGAATATGTAAAAATCAATTTCAGTCCATCCACACGAGTTACTACTGCAAAACATAATACAAACTGGTAAATGTGGTAAACACTTCTCATAGATTTAAACATTGCTCAGCCAAGAAGATTTTAGAGCCAGAAGTACTCACTTCATAACATGGTAATGTGCAAAAGGGTCTAAATGACGACTCTTGCTGGACTGCAGCCAAAAGCAATGTTGTGGCAGCATGAATCTGGAATTAGATCATGCTGGCTACTCATCAGTGTGAGGTGATACGATGTTATTGTGTTGTATGCAATGTCTTATTGGTCACTGTAGCTTGATCTTGCTAAAGCTTGGCTCTGTGCAACTGCTTCCAAAATAAGCCCATGTTATTTACTGTGCCGCCATCTGCACTGAGCCTATCTCACAACTCTAAAATTAGCTGGTGTAATTCAGCAGTGGGGCAGGTGACTGCGAGATGAAATGTGCTCCAGTCTGCCGTGTTGCTGGGCTGCGGCTTTACTCCTTCTGATGAGTTTCGGCGCGGCACCTCGGCAGTACTTGCCTGGATGCCGGCTCCTTCGGTGACTGCGATTTTCCACACACAGTTGAGGCTATTCCCATAGGGCTCAGGGAATCCAGGGGACAGGATGGTGCCTCGCCTTTCTGTAAGATTCCCACTACATGGAACTGCAGAAAGGGAAGGAAAGCAGAGAATTGGACGAAGAGCAGGAGAGACATGTTATTGTCTCACCCTTAGGCGATGCGAATTATACCCATCATCCCGCTAAAACTTCCTTTTTGCATGGTTAAAAAAAAAAAAAATTTCTTTCTAGAGGCACTTGTGTGTTCACAAAAAAAAAAAAAAAAAAAAAAAAAAATCTAGCAGAACCCTCTCCCCCTTACTTTGGCTTTTTAAGCCCATGCGGAATGAGGAAGTAGCGCGTACTTGAGTTTCATTAATTCTACTGAATATGGAATGATGCATATTTCATGAGTTACTGGAATGTGCCGATGGGCAAATCTTTGCCAAGAGAGTTCAAGAGGTGAGAGCAAATGAAGAAAAAAAAAAGAGAGAGAGACAGAACTGAAAAATGCACATCAGCAAGTGTTTTAGAGGCTCCAAAAATCATGTCATCGCAATCTGACGGCGAGTGGGTTCCGAAAGAGGAGTCCAGAAATAGGCCTGTGGGCTATAGGCGAAGCAGAGCAGAACCTGTGGACAGAACTGCTGTCAAGCCAAGAAATTTAACCCAGCGGCCTGACATTCGAAATCCTAGTTAACACTGCCATTTTGCCCTTAAGCCAAAACACTTAGCCCAAACAGTTGCTCCAGTGCTGCCAGGGAAATGGCACATCTCCGTACCCATTCTGGAAAAAAAAAAAACAGTTCTCAAACGGTACAGAATCATAGCATTAATATGAACTTCAGTTTGCAAAATCATACCCTTTAATATAGTGCTTAAGAATGCCGTCTTTTCATGAGAACAGAACACTTGGAATACAGACATTCTTATGTTATGCTACAGTCACTGTATTCTGTACAAACTGTTAAACCTGTACACACTGAGATTTTTGCATTTTAAAATGTTACTTGATCAGTATTTACCGTTCAATCTATTTTGGACACAAAGGAGCACTCAGAGGTTCTAAATCTTCATTATTTGCAACCTCCAATGTAGTGGCCAGTTTCAACCCACTCTCCCTCACCCTCATGATGCTACCAAGCCTGGCCAGCACTGTGCAATGGGACAACGGGGAGAGGGAGGGCCATCCTTTCCACTTAAAGAGATTGAGGCCACTGGGAGGCCAGGGATGACCAGTGCTTAGACAACTGCACCACACAGAAGCTGCGCCATTTTGCCTTTTAACATTTAAAAGAAAACAAAGGTGCTGAAACCTGGCTTAGTAAGTGAGAAACACGTTTTCTTTCATAAAGAAGCTTTCAATGGATGGCTCTTTGAAAAAGGTTCTATAGAAACTGCGGTTTGTTCATTGAACTGTACATCTAAGCCAAGACTCACTCAGGAATATTCATTTTCCTCCAACCCAATTAACTTAATTTACTTCAACGACTTGAACGAATGATACGTATAATGGGTGTCCAATCTCATCCACAAAGAGGCAGTGGTGCTGCAGGTCCTCATTTAAAACAATTAGGAACACATCAGATTACACGTGTTTAATCCAATTGGTTTCATTCTTCAGATAACTGCGCATGCGAGCTCCTGTTAAGATTCAAACCTGCAACTACTCTGACCTCGTGCAGGTAAGTCTGAACACCTATACGGGCATATACGGTCAATCAAACCCATCTGGATCATGATACTCTTCTTAGACAGAGGATTCCTGAAGACTCTGTTCAGCAGTGGCCCGCTGGAATGGTGGGCCACATGGGAAGTGGTCTGAGCACGGGGTCAGCCGCCCTACATTGCCCCGGAGAGAGTAAAGGCTACGTCCCTTGCTCAAGGCTGAAAGGACTGTGCAGCGTAAGGTCAGTGTTCCGGCTGAAAAACGCCACCCTCATGTCCTAACAGTTAAAAGGCCTGCCGGCCTTTCAGCTCTTTCTGATTGTGCGTTTTGAATTAAAGCATAAACAATGCTAAAATATTATTCATAGAAAGGTGGACAAAAGCTTACCTATGCAGGTGGGGATGGTGTCATTCCATTGTGCCAAAGCATTGGGGACAGCGTGGCACTTAATAGCTTTGGATCCCTGGAGGAGGTATCCTGGGCTGCACTCGAAGCGGACAATGGAGCCGGCGGAGAACTCGGAGCCGATCCGCCTGCCGTATCTGGGCTCCGGGATGGAGCTGCACTGGGTATCACTGGTGCGCGGCACGGCTAGACGGACACAAATGGATTTCTAATCAAAATGGAGCAGATGCGCCGTGTGGCACCTCATCCACTTACAACGTACGAGCCTCCTTTATTTCCCATGTATTTCAGATGAAGCGCTGTTATTGTAATTACAAAAAGGCGAGAGCTGGCAGGCCCCCATGCATAATGAATCAATATGAATGGGCAGCGGAAATGGACCTTTATACCAGGGGCGTCATGCACCCAATTTTCTTAAGGGGAGAACAATTTGTGGGGTCTAACAGATACATATGTTGTACTACATGGATACAGTCCAGCTGTTATTCAAAAACAGTAGACAGGACACACGTGGAAATGTCTTTGTAGGAATGAAATAAGATGACCAGTAATAATGGTAAACATTAAAAAAAGAATGACGCGTCTACGAAGAGCCAAAGCGAGAATGCTAACAAACATATGGTGTAATTCAACGCTCCTTATTAATCACATGTAAGGAAACTGTAATGGTTCAGTCGATCCTGTATTTATGTCTGTTAATACACAAGCTGACAAGTTTATTATGAGGTGATCATTTTGTCTGTACAGCCTTGCTTGGCAGAAACAAACCATCATTTGTGGACATTGAAACCAACAGAAAAAAAAATCAGATACCTTGAAGATAGAACATATGCAGAATCTAATACAGAATATAAACCAAGTGTAAATGTGATTAATTGCATATAATTATATTGCATAATTATACAATCATATGTAAAAATAGCCCTGGTCAAACTGTGTGTTGTGCTGAAGTAAAAGTGAGTTAAAACATTCAGACGGATAGCGGGAACACACACTTTAAATCTGTCATTTTCCTAAAACTTTGGCGTAACATATTGGAAACATAAAATAGAAAAATCTTTTGCGCGTGCAATTTGACTTATTTCCCGTATTTTACATTCAACAAATAAATAGCAATTATGCATTAAAATGTGCACAAGTGTGTTCTCTGTGGAGGATGTGCACTTGCTTTCACTTAGAAAACCAACAAATCATGTAATTTGCCCAGGGGCAACCAAACTCATGCACACGACTGTGTAAGAAGAGGACTGCACAACAACAACAACAGTAACGCTTGCCCTCTAAAGGTTATTTCTCTAAAAATAATAAAAGGTGATGTGTCCACCGCACTTGAATAGGCACCAGACCTCTGGATCTAAAACCATGGCGGAGCTGCAGTGCTGTATGGACGTTTTAGTCGGATTCTGATGCTTTTTCGTAACGTGGAGCTTTGCGGCATCTTTGATGCCGCCACTGCTTGTGTCTGACTTTCATCTGATGCTTGTGGATGTGCAGAAGCAGGCCGGGAGGACTCAGCACCATCGCTCCGCTGCCTCCATGTGCCAAATGAACTGTCCTAACTGTCAGGGAATATTTCTCACGCAACCCCCCCCCCCCACACCACCCCCCTCGCTTACCCGCATCCTATGCCGTGCGCCATAAAACGGCGAGGAGAGATAAAAAGAGACAAAGTGTGCATGCTATGGACAGCTATATGCATGCGGCAAAATCTGCCCATGAAAAGATCCCTAATAGATCAGCCGTTTTTTACGAGGCAGCTGACAAAGACAGTTTTAAAAACGCATGTAATTCACACATCTCATTTATGGGCTCCTTTCAAATCGGAGGGGAGAAGGGGAATGGCGTCACGTGTCCCACTGTGCTTTGTCAGCGGCTGAGTGATTGTGCTATACATTTAATTTACATTCCTTACTTGTACATATGGAGCTACATGACCCAATCGATAGCTAGTTACATTTGTTATGTTTCCAGAATTCATATAAATTTGACTTGTGACAAAAACTATGGCAAGGTTCTCTTTGTCTTCCTGCAAAACTTTAGCAGTGGCTGTAAAAGACTTTTCAAAGCCAAAACATACTAAAATATCACCTTTTCTACTAAAAACACAAGAGCAGTTTCAATTTAAGGTTTAAAATGTTAAAAAAAAAAAAAATTCACAGAACTTCTTCGCTTGAGATGAGTGAAAAATAATCAAACGGAATGTAAGCAGAGTTGTTTCGGGGCATATACGCTCATGTGGGGCTCCGAGGGAGCAAATTAAAATGGTGCCTTAGTGACATGTGCCCCCAGGTTCTGCCTTGGGAATCACCCGCAAGGATCCCACCTTTGCTACTCTCATAAGAACCACTCAAAAAATTATCCCTCCATTCTACTTCATTTAGAGGTAAATGCTTTATAAATTGCATCACGGTGCGGCCCCCCTTGTTCATTTGGCTCCATTGTGTATTGGTTATGACGCCGTGATTGCAGCTGCCAGCTCCTCCAGCTGAACCGCTTGGGTCGTTTCCCCCCCGGAGGCTCGGCTCAAGCATACTGATGAACACACCAGGCTCCCTGAGACCCAAGACCCTTTAGGGCTGAATTATACTTCTACTTTTGAGAATCTGCATGTGTACACTGATAAATACATCGAGAGGAAAAGATACATAGCAACAGTTTCTAGGTGGATTTTAATCCCGAGAAAATAATGTATGTATTCCCACAATGTGCAGTAGAGCCTACACATTAACTCCACTGCACTGCAGAGTATGATATTTGAAGATGCAAATGGGACAGGAATGCAATTCAACCTATAAATAATAGCATATATCACTATACATGTAAAAAAAAAAAAATGGAAATGTTTCTCCCAGCACTTGCGTGTCTCTGCGTTACAAAGTATGTCTCTTTGTTTTAGCATCTTGAAAGCTAGTTGGTCGGTGTTGGTTTAGATAGCTAAAGATAGATAGATAAAGACAGTTCAAGACAAGGATAAGTAAGATTAATGTTCCCTTATTGTCACGTGTGAACACACCACAGCATACAGTGTGAACAATGTGAAGTTCTTTCTCTGAATTTAACCCAGGGGGGTTGGGCTGACACAAACGAGGGGCGCCCAGGGAGCAGTGTGTGGGGACGGTAACTTGTTCAAGGGAACCTCAGTGATGACACTAGCAGTGCTGAAAATCGAACCCACAACCTTCTGATTGCAGGGGCAACTCCCTAACCACTAGGCCACCAGCTGCCCCAAAACATCCTTTGGATATGTCAGGACTTTTTTAGAACCAAAATATCTAGGATTTTAGTTTACTTGGCGACTTGGTGAACAGCAGGCGACATGTCTTTCCCACTGAAAACAACATTTCTCCTGGACAGGCACCATTAGTGGCATCAGGTAGTCCAGCTAATGATAATAATGTATATGAAAAAGCAGAGCTCCTTAACACACAGGACACACACTATCCTGTGCAGCAGTGGTGGCACCAACGTTCTTCCTGGGGTACTTGGTTAGATGAGCTGATCCAGATTTTGGTCAGAATGCCAGCTTTGAGTCTTTTGGCAAGCCTCACCATTAGCAGCATTAGTACACAGACACCTCTAAATTTGCGAAAACTGAAGTCGTTTCATTTGCTGTTTAATGTTAGGTGGTAATATGAGCCTGTTTGAGTGAATAATAACTACTCCGCTTCAGAACACTTTTATCTGGAAGCTTAACAAGCCAGCAGTCAGCTGGCAGGTTCAAACTTTGCTGGTCCATCCAAATCTCATTTCATCAACTATGAAAATTTTACTATGGACAACCATTTCTAACAACACCAGAGCTGGCATTCACAAGCCATCTAGGGAGTCGGAGTGCTGATCTAGACGCAGTTTTAGCTCAATGACCATCATAAATATGGAAAAAATCTGACCCAAGATAAGTCTTCCTTATAACTGCATTGTGATTATTTTTTCCAGAAAAGATTTGGGTGACTATTGACTCTTAGCTAGCGATGTGCTCCTCTCAGCTCCAGTTCTAAACCAGAGAAGCAAAATTGTGTTTGTTTTTTTTCCTAAACTATTCTAGAATACCCAATGACTTCCTTAGAACAGAAGCCATTTGATGTTGAAGCAACTGGCCACGGGTTCCTACATTATACGTGTACTTTGTGTACAGTGGAAAAAAAGGGCTGAAATCAATGTGGTAATCGACCGTACAAGAAAGATCCCGTCGAAAAAAAACGTGGAAGCGCCCCTTTAAGCGCTGATGGATGCATAGTGTGTGGTGCGCTGCAGTTGAGATTAGAAGATTAAATGCGGATCTTTGTTGCCTCTTTAAGGTGACCTGTTATTTCAAGAGAGGTGAGGGTGTGCGTACCTTGGTAAACAAAATGGAATCCCCTGGCGGAAGGGCCACTCTTAGTGGTGAACCTCAGCATGATCTGGTTTGAAGTGGCCAAGGGCAAGGTCTCTCCTGCAATATAGAAATATGCCAAATAATCACGTTTAACTCCCTAAGTCCAGCACCCCCCACCCTTCCCCTCCTTGGAGTTGCATGTGGCAGCAAATGTAGTGTAATAAACACAGTGCTGAGCTACTATATATGACGGATGGCTTAATAACCAAGTGTCCCTCCTGGACATGCTGAAAGGCTGGGGAGTGAGGAGAATCAGCGCTGAGACGTCTACAGATTGATAGCCAAAGAAAAACCGGGGCTGTCTCTTGCGCAGCAAAGTCGAGGCCATGAGCCGTGGGCAGGATCAGGCTGCCAAAGATGCTTTGCAAGGGTTCTTTGACCACAACTTATAAAATACCACGTCTGGGCACCACCGCTCAGATGGGCATTCGACATGTACAGGTGCATCAAAACACTTAAAAAAATGCACATCAAGCAGCTGACCAGATTCTAGCCGTGGTCGTAAACCCCACCCCAAAGATGCAGTTTTGCGAGCCTTAACGTTCCTGTTAGTCTCAGTAAGAGAAGGCGGGAGTCTAAAAATACAAAACCCCACAAACAGCAAGCAGCACAAAAAAGGCAGTGTAATTTCAGTGATATGGCTGATAAGCAGACTGCTCGGCTGAGCCTGCAGGGTTAAAAGCTCTGGTGTGAATAGACGGGCCTGGCGGGATTTCTGGCCCGCTGGGCTCAGCGGCTCAGACAGAAACACTGGGAATTTACAGCACATCTTTGGGGGATTATATTGTTGCACGACAGACCATAAAAAGCAGAAAGTATCAAAGTGCCATACAAATAGTTTATGTCCGATGGCCTTCATCAATCCTGGGAAGAATGCGGAATTAAGGGCCGACTCCCTTTAAGGCGGTTTAGTACCTTTCGCCTTTAATGGTAATACCAACAATAAATCCGCACGAAGCCGCGTCTGAAACAAAAAAATTTTATTTTTATAGGAAACTGTGAGGAATTAACAAAATAGCGGGCCAGGGCGTAAAAATGACAATGACCCAATGAGCAATGAATTAACAAGCAGACTCGCCGTTATGAAAAATGCGCATAAAAAAAACCCAGTGTCGGGTTAAGACCGCTCAAGCAAGCTGCCGACCGGTCAAGGATTGGTCAGTAAAATGGACCCATGCACTGGAAGTTTAAAGTAAGTGAAAATGATTAGCGAAACTGTGCTACAGCAACGCTCCCACAGGGAACGTATTTTCCTCCCTGAACGAAGCCATTAAGTCTCGCTCATGACCTCCTTTGCTTCTAAATTGCATGCACTTAATTGTCTTTCCTGCTTGCTGCAGAAGCCGTATGTGCCGGTTCATTCTGACTTTTTTTCCCAGCTCCCTAAAGGATTTGTGCATTTCAAAGTGAACGCGAAGCAACAACAAACGCTGAGAACAATGTAAAGCTATTACTTACCGGAATGAGAGCCGGCCAGGGAGCTCAGCAGCCGGGCGTTCTGATTGGGTCCATCAAACAGCTCGACCGAGTCATTCATGGCTGTCTGGAAATAGGCGAATTGTCCAAAGACCACTGAGGAGACAAAGAGAAATTGCCCGAGCATGTCACTATCATATGCACTACAGGGGGGGGAGACTGAACCTAAATACAGTCCCTAAACATTTCATAAATTTCACTGCAGTCGCACTTTCCTCAGGCTGATGGCTTTACGTGTGAATAAAAAGTGTTCATCCATCAAGCATCCATCATCCGCGCGCTCTGAAATGTGCATTATCTCACTGCACTGTGTACCTATAGTCGAGGGATGAAAAATGAATAAGCTCTGGTTGAATCTAGTACTACACATGAAGGTCAAACGCTGTGACTTGTTCACTGGAGCAATATTTTGACAATGTAAATTTATGTATTTGGGACACACTCTCCATGTGGTTTCAAACACTGTAAAAGCAAACCGTTAAATGGACGGACAAATGTGTATAAAAGTCAACAGCAGCAGCCACGTTTAAGCCTGAACGTTCTCTTCATTTTTGCCCATTTTTATAGGCAACGGTACTGAACACAGTGTCAGAACCACTTGATTAAGTCTATTCAAGCTTTGACCAGCGAGCTTCATCAGGTGGCTCTAGCAGATGTACAGTCAAGTGCGACATTTTTCAAACCTCCGGTCTCATAACATTTGGTCGTTTTATTAAGCGAAAATAAGTACATATCTTTTACAGATAACACACTTAAATACAACATTTTTTTTCCTGCAGATGTTAGAGCATAATTTCTATTCATGTGCTGAATTTAGCATGTAAATAAACAAACAAACAAACACATAAATAAATAAATACATGTGCCATAACTTTGCCAAATTACATATTTGATGTTTTGCCCCCACTGTATTAAATTAAGCGAATACACAGTAGTTAAAAATTAAAAATGTACACAAGTGTGTTTCCTAAAAAGAACATGCACATCAACAAAATAGAGCATCAACAAAACATGACATTTGACTGGATAGTTTTGGCACTCAGCTGTAGTTTACAACCTAAGTAGCTGGTGTTGCTATAAGTATGGTATATAGCTTCTATTACTTTAAAGTATTTTCCAATAACGTAGATACGTCAGTTAACTGCAGGGCTGTTAACTTACTTGTAGGCTGTCACACGTATCATATAACTGTCTGATTGTAATCATTCGAGCTGATTGCTATATATCTTCAGTGATGTTCACACAATCAGACGTTTACATCACTCCAAACAGAATGAAACAATTACCAAGACATTATATATATAGCTCCAGAAAAAAATGAGACCACTGCAAAAATGTTTTTTCTCTTTTATAGGTGCAAGTTTTGAACTGAACCGCTTACAAAATGTCCAATTTCCAAATAAAATGTTGTTCTTTAAAGCAAAATTGAATAATTCAAAGAAAGCACATCTCTTATTCACTCTTAAACAAAATGGTAATAATTAACACTGCAAGCGGAGAGTGTTGATTACAGCAGTGTTTTTTTTTTAATACTTTTCCTCGTTAAATAAGATGTGATTCAGGTGATCACTAATCAGTACCTCATAGAGCAGAATGAGGTGCTTGTGTGGGAATTTAACAGACACTGGCATGGAATGGTTCTCGTAAAACTGAAGAAGCACACTTTGGACTCCCAGCATCTTAGCTTATAAACTACATTTCAGTTAAGCTGTAAATATGATATTTTTCTGCACTCCATGTTTAACACAACATGCTATGTAAGCTGCTTAGATTATGTAGCATATGGCTATAAGGCTTTGTGCAGGACAGTCGCTGCAAGTGGACTGCAGATTCCAGATGGTCCGACTTTACACAGCTGTGTACTGACTGTTGGTGTACTGTGTGCATAATGTACTGGCCACATGTCACTGTTTCTTACTTGCTATACATGCTCTTCATGCTTTACCACTACTTTTGCACCTGTAATGCATACAAAGCACACTGTACATCTCTCCTGATCAATGTTAAGGTGATTTAAAGCTCCTGGGAGTGCCAGGGGTCACACACACATGGTGGGAGGGGGGCAGCGGACAATTACAAACCCAGGGCGGTGTGTGTCAAGAAGCCACGGCCCAGGTGAAGATAACTTCATTATTTCTTCTTTAATTAGATATTTGCTCTCACCTCCAGCATGGGGCCTCCGGAAAACGGCCCAAGGGAGCTGGCCCTGCCTCTATGTAAATATCAGAGCTGGATTTCCTCACGGCCCGCAGGCTTTCCATCTGCAAGGTTCCCACGCTGGAGCTTTACTTCACGCTAAAAGCTGTCTCAGGTAATTTTGCTGTTTGCATGGCCACCTCTAACTGTTTAATACTGCAGACATGAAAGAACCTATTGTAGGTCTGTGATGGTCTATACCAAAATTACAGCTGCAATTAAAGCATTATATTTGAGACCCATCCATTTTACTAGAAGAGATTCTGTGATGTAATTTGTGAGAGACTGGCTGATTTAGGTCTTATAATATGAGTGTTTGATTTCCCCCAACGTAGTACAGACACGGCTGAGTCTATTTTTTACGTGTAGGAAACAAAAGGTATTTAATGGCTCAAATGAAAACCTATACATTTTGTCCTGGATTTTTTTTTTTTTTCATTTGAAAGAGAAGGCAGTTGAATTAGGAATTTTGCCACAGAAGTCCTATACGCAAGCTAAAACACTTGCATGCTGTGATGCGCGCACAAGACTGGCAGCGCCTCCCAAGGTATCTCCCCACCAAGCCTTCTCAAGGGTGGTAGTCGTGTGGTTGTGGCAGTTGTAGCTTACAACTGGCATAGCTGGTGTTGTTCTAAAACGGTGCTGATATAGTTCAGCTGTCACTGTGAAATTTAAGACCAGCACAGCCACAAAGCGATAGATCAAGCAAACTCAGCGGGGCTACCGAGCTCTAAAGCGCACAGCATGTAAACATTACATATCCTCTGTTGCATCACTCGCTACAAAGTTACAAAATGAATCTCGATGTAACATCACAGCGAGAACTGTGTCAGAACTTCGAAAAAGGGGCTTCCACAAGTCTAAGATCACCATGTGCAATGTGGACAGGGCGGTGTGTAGCACGCAGCCACTAGACTCCAGAGTGGAAACGTGTCCTCTGGAGTAATAAATCATGCTTCACTATTTGACAGTTTGACTGATGAATCGGGTTTAGCAGATGCCAGAAGAACATTACCTACCAGAATGCACAGTGCCAGCAGTAAAGAGCGCTGGTGGACTAATAATGGTCTGTTTTCCAGAGTTTGGGCTCGGCCTCTTAGATTTTGGCCAAGGTTAATGTTAATGCTACAGCAGGGCGTTTCAGACAAATTTATGCAGCCAACTTTTGGCAACAGTTTGGGAAGGCCCTTTTCTGTTCCAGCATGTCTGTGCCCCTGTGTTAAAAGCGAGGTCTAGAAGGACAGGGTTTGATGTTTCTGGTGTAGAAGAGCTCAAACGGCCTGCACAGAGTGCTGACCTTAACCCAGTTCATTGGGACGAATTGGAACGTCGATTATGAGTCAGGCCTTCTTGTCCGACATCAGTGCCTGATCTTCAAAATGCTCTTTTGACTGAAAGCGTGTGAATTCCCACAGACACACACGATCCTGTTTAAACGAGTGGAGGCTGTTTTAGCCACAAAGGAGGCGGCAGATCCTTATTCGTGGTCTTGGAATGGGACGGAACTCACATTGGTGCGTTGGACAATTGTCCACCAAACTTTTTTGTCTATTTATTGTCGAAACATTTGCATTTTAAATACATAATAACCTTTTAATTTATGTGAATCCAGGAAAAATCTATATGGGACAAAATGGATCAGCTCTGAGATATTTTGGTTTTTTTTACAGCGAGCGATAGCATGCATTTTGTGAACACCATTAATTTGGGAAAATCAGCATTCACGGGGTTGAGCAAAAAATTGTTTTAATTTTTAAGAAAATGGGTAAAGAGCCATTGTCTTCTGAGCTCTCCTGCACCGCTCACCGCAGTTCAAACAGCCAGCAGGCAGGGTTTAGATTGGGCGGCATCCCCAGTTTAGCCTTTTGCCATGAATATAATTATTTATGAGCGATGTTTTTTCATTATCTTGTAGCATTTCAGTGAATTTACCACCTTATTAAAAACGGAATTTATGCAAAGGTGCAAAGTAACGGCAATACAAACCAGTGGGTAATTACAACATTTGCAATAATAATAGTAATACCACCACCAAAACAATAATAAAAATAATAAAAAAAAAACAATGAGGATAATTTCCATAAGTCAAATGTGTCTTCAGCTGTAATACATTTATGGAATATTGGAATATTTGAGATAACATTCAGTAGAATATTCAAAAATGAAAACACTTAATTGCTGCGGGCCTAGCGTGGTGAATATGATCTGCTCTGCGTTTAATGTGGCCCGAGACTACAAGAGGAGGCGAGCGTGAATGAAATGAAACTGCTAGTGGGGCAGAATCAAAATAAGACCACCAGGAGACTGTGTTTACTCACCAAACTCTCCAGAGACTGTGATGTAGTAAGAGCAGGTCTGGCCTGTAGTGTAGTTGTGTGGATAGTTCGGAGAAAGCACAACTCCCTCTGATCCCGTGTACTGACCACCGCAAGGAGCTAAAAAAAAAGAGAGAGACGAGTGTTAACAGCCGTGGCTCGCCATTCAATATGTCACGAGACAATCAGTGGACGACTTGGATGTCGAGAGAAAATATATTCCTAACACCATACCATCAGTGGAGTTCAATGAGGAGACCATTCAAATGTAAAATGACTAGGACAGTAAGGAAGCTAATTTGCTCTTGATGACCACTTAGTCTGTCTTGTGCTGGAATACCATGCCTTAGGCTTGTCTATATGCTCTACACTAATATTGTTCCAGTTTCTTAAATGTCATATCCCATGCATTCGCTGTACAGTGTCGACTTCAGAGACAACTTAATTAAAAAAGAAAAATCCATGAATAAAGTGATGGCCTAAATTGCACTTGTTAGGAGAGAAAATGAGTCACTTGTGCTGCTCGGTGTTTTCCTTTCTTTTTTTTTGCATTATTATTATATAATGTACACTGTAAATTGCACACAGTTTACGTCAAGCACTCTTCATAGCTTAAGTACTTCCAGCAAGTTTCGATCTCAGCGCAGCTCCAGATGTAATGTGGTGCTTTATGGACAGATAATACATCAGTGCAGCCCGTACCCGATAGACCGTGTCACTCTAAAACTCATACTGGATGAGGCGAGCCAATAACAACAGGCTGGAAAATGTACTTACCTATCTGAATTGCTTTAGTAATGATTTCATGCTTAATTACTTTTGTGTCATTGCCGCTAAAATGACCAGCAATTAAACCATCGCAATTGCTCGACCAAAGTGTAGGGAAAACACACTGCAGCCAGCGACAGGTTTTCAATAATGCTCATTATGAACTCTTAGCTGCGTAGTTATCATTGTCTCTTGGTTGACATTTGACTTTCGCTAACACCTTCGATCTTCAGCTGGGACTGCTTCAAATGAGATCACCCACTGCTAAACCCCTCAGTGGAAACGAAATAATCACTGATCAGGATGTTGATGCCTTATGTCTCACAGAAACTTAAGATTTGACCGGATGGATACACAACGATAGACTAAGGGGTAGTGGGGCTGGAAGAGCAACAATCCATGGACAAGTCCTAGGTATTAATCAGAAAACAGTTTAAACATTCACTGTCTTAGAATTATTTTTCTTAGTACAACCTTTCCAGACACAAATAAGACCTCTTTTTCACTGACTTCTAGATACAGGCCACAACGGCCGAGACAGTTTTCTGATGACATAAAGAACACTGAAATCAGCATCAAGATTCGGTGGGATTTTACTGAAGTGAGTGCCGTTCATTCTGTTTTTCAGGGTTTGGGCTAGGCCCCTTACTTCCAGTGAGGAGCAATACTAATTCTTCAGCATACCAAGACATTTTGGATAACGCCATGCTTTCAACTTTGTGGACGCAGTCTGGGGAAGAACCTTTTCTATTCCAGCATGACTGTGTCTCAGCTCACAAAGCAAGCTCCATAAAGACATGACTGGATGAGTTTCGGTGTGGAAGAACTTGACTGGACCACACAGAGCCCCGACCTCAACCCCATCCAACACCTTTGGAATGAACTTGAATGGAGATTGCCTGACTATATAAATGCTCTACAGAGTGAATGGGCACAAATTCATACAGAAACTCCAAAATCTCGTGGAAAGCCTTCCAAGAAGAGTGGAGGCTGTCATAGCTGCAAAGGGGGACCAACTCCATCTTATTTATAACATGCATTTGAATACAGTGTCATTGTTGGTGTAATGGTAAATACAATGTTGGTGTAATGGTCATACTTTTGTCCATATAGTGTTTGTACATCCACCCGCTTTGTGTCAGGTGTACGTCAGTTTCCTTGAAAACCTTCCAGATTTATCAACCCCAGTCATTACTCCATCTGGTCCAATAGCACTGGATGACCTAACCAAATGCTTAGAGAACACTTTTTGATTCACATTAGATAATGTGGAGCCTTTGAGACATAACATAATTAGACAAACAAGTAAACTATCTTAACTTAAAAAAAAAAAGTGTACAATTTCAGTACAGTGTCTACAATTGCAATGCCTATCACATTCAAACTAGTTAACTGAATCACAAAATCATGGGTGCAGTATGAAAACATAAAATGCACTTATATGTATATTTGGAGTTTCAAAAAATTGAAATGACCTGTATACAAAAAGGTAAAAACGAATTAACAAACCTTAACGAAAACTACAAAGAATGCTGGGAAGCTCCACTCCCTCTTTACATTATTTTGAGATGCTCAGTACTGTACAATGTACCCGTCACTTTCCCAATATGCTTGCAAGTACACACTCAAATTCTGCAAAATCCAACATGTTTAACTTCTTTGACAAGTAGCTGGACCTGTTTCTCTCAGAATGCCCCGTTCTTTATGACAATCTGCTACATTTAATGAGGCAAGTTCATATTGCATTTTATACCTGCTATAAATTTATGTCATTTCTTTCCAGTATAAAAGCATAAAGCTTAAGGGCTCATGGCAGCTCAGTCCAAAAAGCCTGATGTTATCTTGAAACTTCCCGGGCTATTGTTTTGACTGATCAACATGTGTGACGGGGTAAATGAGAAATTTCAATGGTTTGAATGAGAAATGTCAGTTTCGATCTCTCGATGGGGAGTTTTTTTAATTGTTTATTAGTAAACATTCGTGCCAGTGGTTTCGAACACCCAGGCGGACCAATAATCCCCATACAGGTCTTCTCGTCAATTCAGGGCTCGGTGACTCGGATGCAACAGGGAGATAATGCATTAGTTTGCCTGTTGAGTTTCAGAGCAGCTAGCTTCAGCCGGAATCAATGACAGGACCTTTAAATTGTTTCCAGGCCAAGACTTAATGATAAAAGACAAATGACAAATGGACTTGAGGCAACACTACTTGACAGCTCAGTGTTGACAATTATGCAACTATGCTACCTTTACTAACATTTTCAGCAACGCCTACTGAGGGTTTCTAATACCGCCTAAGAGTTTGGGCTTTCTATACTGGATCTTAAATCCCTGGTCAACCCAGCTTGTCAGTTTCTTTCAAACTAAGAGAACTCTGATCTATGACCCCCCTCACACCCCCCCTCACGCGCGCCCTCTCCACCTGTGATCTCTCTCTCTCTCCTTGCGCCTTTCATCCCCTCAGCCTCTGCTCTTTGCTACGATGATCTTCAATTGAGATTCCCTGCACATCAGGCCTATGCTAAGCTTCTGGGCTCTGGCACACACTGGTCTGCTCCTTCATCTGCTCACAATGCCTCCATGAGCACAAGGCAAAGGGGGATGAGAGAAGGGGGTAGTTGTGGGTGGACAGAGAAAAAAAAAAAAAGCCAGGGGTGTCAAGAATGCAGCTGAGGTTTCCGGTCGTATGCATATCAACCTCCCTCTTGCACCTTTGATCACATCACCGTCACTCGTGCTCTCCTTCTGAAGCCTGGAAGTGAAACACACTCTTGGATGCGCACACGTACGAAAATGGTGTGGACAGGAACATGATTTTAATGAGTGATGTTGATGACTTCATTCAAACATATGTATAACTGATCTTATTTTTTTTTGCAAACTTCCTCAGGCAATGGGGATTTTTGGAGCGTTCCAATGAAAAAAAAAAAAATGGACATGTGTACCGTTAATGTGTGCAAACATAACTGGTTTGAGAATAGATGCACCAAAAGCAGGAAACAGCACCGAGAAGTTTGTACACATCTGCTTATTCATCTTTTCTTCTGAAATGGAGGGTATGAATGAGAAACGCAACCCCCTTTGTCACAGTAACAGCCCCGACTCTTCTAGGAAGGCTTTACACTGTACGTTGGAACAGGATTTGATTGCATTCAGTCACATTCAGCCACAAGAGCATTCCTAAGGTCAGGTACTAATACTGGATTAGTGCACAACCCATCCCCAAGGTACCGGATGGAACTCGATCTTTCCAAAGAACACAATTCCACTGCTCAACAGCCCATGGCTTTATACCCCTCTAGTAGATGCCGGGAACTGGGGATATGACCTTAGGTTCACGTTCCAGATGCTCCAGAACATCCCACTCTACTGGCAAGGATTTTCTATGGAGGAGAAAGAAGCTAGCTCGAACACCTGTGTCAGCGAAGGCCTTATTAAGGCTTATGAAGCTATTCGCTGTTAATTAACTGGCTGCCTTCTGCTACGTTAATGCAGCTAAAGTGAACCAAGCGCTTTGCAGAGGAATTGTATTTATCATAAAGTGAACAACCTTTTCCCAATCTGTATAGAGTTCAGTCTGGAATGTGCTCTTTTTTTTTTGCCTCTTATCGATTGCTTAGAAAATACCATCAGCAAATCACCAATTACTTCTTAT
This sequence comes from Alestes dentex, assembly GCA_037576975.1. Taxonomy (NCBI): domain Eukaryota; kingdom Metazoa; phylum Chordata; class Actinopteri; order Characiformes; family Alestidae; genus Alestes; species Alestes dentex. The sequence continues at coordinate 7,637,465 of JBBIGA010000146.1, forward strand.
CAATATCTTAGTCAATCAATTTGTTTGCGAAGTTGAATGTCTTCACATCAATAAACAATGGGGAAAATGGTGACGTATAATACACAGGTCAATATTTGAAAATACTTTATTCACCCTAGATGTTATGCAATAAAATACTAAAAGGCAACCAGTTAATTACTGGCTACTGGCTTGATACGGCTTAATAAGGGCACTGCAGAAGCACTTTAACAGACTTCTAAATTAAATGTTGCCTTTTTTATATTTAAAAAAAGTCCTTTAATTTCTATTTTATGGCAGATCTGACAGCACGTCTCCACTAACATTATAATGTCTTTCTTTGCTAGGTTTATCAGTAGGATGCAATATGCAGACTCATTTATACTCATGCAGACCTAGAGGTTTTGAATGATTTCCCAAGTTACTTACGTATATGTAAACTAGGGCTGTAACAACGCATAGAAAAACTGTGATATCACAGTGTACACTTGACAATGCACATCTTGCACGTCTGATATAACTGCGTCAGTTTTCCATCAACCTGGACCAACAACCCATACACAACCCAGCTCAGCACACCTAAAACCTGTATTGTTACACTCCTAATGTGAAAGCACCCTGGGAATCATTGCAAATTTGTTTTCTATTTTAATTTTACATTTTCGCTTTTATTTTCCACATTGCATTTGCTGTGCGAATACCTTCACCTAATAAAAGAGCCAAAAATACAGAGATTTCTTTTTCTGTGAGGAGGAGATCCAAAGAAGAGGCCGAATTTACATTTGAGAATCTGTTTCAGTGTTCATTATTTTCTCACCACGCCTTAAAGGTCTTCCTTTGGTTGTTTATTTTAATTTACTCTTTTTTTATATCAAATAATGCGCAAAGAAGTCTGCGCGCTAAAAGAAGAGACACTTTCTAGCTGAAAACGGTGCTCTACGTGTGCCTTAAAAAAGCAAAAGCTTCCCGTAATTACTATCGAAACCTCTCGAATTAAGGACGCTGGATTTTGACATTTTGTCCCCCTTTAAGCCATTCATCTCGATACTTCAAACTACTTCCTCATCCATATTAAATGTGCATATTGAATAACATGGCTCTTCCCACTGACACAGTGACAAGACTGAACACTGACATTAATAAAAGAAGCGAATTTAAGTTTTTTTTTATTATTATTTGACGCAGACCTTGGAGACTGAAACTGGCAGACTCCTTCAAACCTCACATTGTTGCAAAATAGATTGTCTTGTTGCATGTCACTGGCCTTTTTGATGCACGCTCGGGTTACAAAGCCCTCGATCCGACATGTCTACGGGACGAGCCAAGAGATTTAGCCAATATTTATGCGGAGAGAGTGTGAGAAAATGGGACATATTATCATCTCTGCTTCAGCTTCTTGAAAAAAGAGCCACGGCAGCTGTCAAAAAAGATCAAAATAATGTAACCTACATACACTAATGTGGAGCGCATGTGGCACAGGAGCTATTCTTGGATTTGGAGTTAACAATTGATCAGTGCTGTGGTCAAGTATGGCACTGGTTACGTGGTAAAGTGTATCGCCCAACATCTTCTCATCCAGTGCGTGTCACAGACTCTCACTGAGCACAGTTTCGATCAGCAGCTTCACGGTGTTTGCTGTTGCGTAAGTGTGGTTCCCCGCAGGAGAGGGATCTCGTCTGAACGCAGGCAGGCGATTCATTACGTGTTTGGGATGACACCTTTCCTCAAACTGTCCACCCCCACTCCTCACATATTCTCCAAAAAAACGTTAAAAACATATACACCATATGGCCAAAAGTATTGCGACTTAATTCTGTAAGTATTGGGACTTCTTAATTATCGTATTCAGTTGGTGTGGAAGAATTTGACTGGCCCGCACAGAGCCCTGACCTCAACCCCATCCAACACCTTTGGGATGAACTGGAACAGGGAGCGCGAGCCAGGTCTTCTCGTCCAACATCAGTGCCTGACCTCATAAATGTTCTACAGAATGAATGGGTACAAATTCCCACAGAAACTCCAAAATCTTGTGGAAAGCCTTCCAAGAACAGTGGAAGCTGTTATAGCTGCAAGGGGGGATAAACTCTGTATTAAAGTCCATGCATTTGTATGCATTATCATTAGAGTCCCTTTTGGTGTAACGGTCAGGTGTCTCAATACTTTTGTCCATATAGTGTATTCTACATACTGAATTTTTGAAAATGAACGCTCCTCATAATCTCTAAAGAGCGTCAGTTAAAGTTGGCAACAGCATGTCCTCTCTGTAGCACATGAAGCCACCACACATACACTTAATTACATTTTACTAGTCCACGTACAAGCTCTTTTGAAGTCCAGGCTGAATGGAGTCTGAAGTCATGTTCACCACGATGAGCCTTTCATCCTAGAAAAACATTCGATCTGAAGGACAGAAGTGAAGCTCCACATGCACTAAATGCAGTATTTAAGGGAAAGAGGCAGAACAACTTCTGTAGTCAGGGTTTGAATCCTAAGACTAATTGTGGCACCACTGAGGTACCCTTGAACAAGGTACCGTCCCTACACACTGTTCCCTGGGCCCTGTGTTCCTGGCTGTCTGCTGCTTCACTTGGCGAATGGGTTAAATGCAGAGAAGAAATTTGTGCCGCTCACTCACTACGAAACCAAACGCCCTTAATTTTACCTCTTAAAATTACCTCAAGTTTTGATCTTAATTTCCCATAAAGGAAATTAAGGAAACTTAAAGGAAAACATGCACAGATTAAGGCTGATTAAGGGGTAAAGCTACTGAATTTTCCCCTCACTTTTTCAAATTTGCCCCTTAAATAATAAAACCTAAATGTATGCCCTGAAGATTAAGGCGTTTCATCTAATTGTAAGGTTAAACTGAGGGGTCAGTTTCGCAAATTGACGGCCACTTTATTCAAATTAAGCACATTTACCAGCTCTTCAAATGACATGCTAGGTAGTTTTGCGGTGGTTTGCCTCATTCTTTTAAACACGTTTACTGCATGCGGCTTCATTCTGTCCATCAGACAGAATGGCTTTTCACAATGCAAGGCTTGTTATGTAAAGCCACATCAAACCCGGTGCCACTGCGAGCTGCAGAACGGCATTGTAGTGATGACTCTGGCATGACGCTGCAAAGTAGAAATGAAAATGTTTTTCTTTTCCCACATTAAGATCGGTTCTGTTATTTTTCTTAGGCTGAAATTTCACGAGTCGGCAGCCTCAAGTCTGGGTCGAGAAGTGAGTTAAGGATGAGTCACAGTCGTGAGTCAATCAATGTGCATCTCAAGTCACTTACATTTAGTCCCCAACTCTGGTCCAGTCACAGTTTTCCTGGCAAAAGTATGACTAGCCAGCTAGATTATCTAGAACGCGGGAAATGTAACACATAGTCAGCTAGTTAACTAGTTTGCAAAATAACCATCATGATGCACAATATAAAATTGGTTAAAAAAAACATAAAGCCCAGATCCTTACAGGGTCAGAGCCAGCTGATCCAGAACTGGTACGAGGTGCTCATTTTAGTAATTCGGTTGCAGAGAAGCCTTTACTGCTGAAGTGGTGCATCTCTCAACAGAGCTGACCAACAGAGAGCAAGACTCAACATGCCAAATCCTTCGCGACTCAGTATTCCGGGACCTCATCATTAAACCCTGCAGCAATGACACAGCTAATCTAGGGCTGGCCCAAACAGCATTTTTCAGGCTTTGAGTACAAACGAGTACTCAAATTCTGCTAAAAACAATAATACAGACATTTCATCATTAACCACCATTTTAAGAATATATGAGATCAAAACAGTGAGGTTGTAGATTTGTAACAAACAGTTTTATGCATTATTACATCCCTTTATCTTATTACATCCCCTTTTTCCAATGGACATCCCAGAAGTTCAGGTTTGCTGTAACTGTAGATCAGATATGGAGACAGATGAGTCTTACTGGATTTCTACTCATCTAGACGGAGCACCTAGAACGTGGTTCTTTCAAGACCTAAAAGTCAGTTCAAGGATCACTGTTTAGTCATGTGTTTCCCAACGTCAGTTCAGCTAATTTACTGAGTGCACAGTCAAGTTCACGTTCTAGTACTTTCAAACTAAATACATATAGATGTACGGCATTTCATTCTACATAGAAATCATCGGAATTGATTCGTCACTCTGTCTTTCCGTGCTCAAGGGCTAAATGAGTGACCTCATTTAAATTTTATTTAACGGCTAAAACTAGAGTCAAAAAGATGATTGTGAATTCAGCCAATTCTCTTTGTCTAAAGGTCGCCTGCAAGGTTGTTATAATGTCTTTCTCGAATTTATGTCGCTACGTTCTTTTACGGAAAGGGAGTGTCTTAAAGGAGATGTTGAGTCTTTAACTAACATTACGTGGGTATGACATGATTTCTTATAGTCTTATATGAAGTCCACCATTTGTTTAAAACGGTGAAAAATAAGCCTCTTACTGTGAAGGGCATATTTATTAGACAAGCACAAACCCATACAAGCTCCACTGAGGATACACAGATGCATTACAGGTGGAGTGATGGCGGCGAGGAGGGGAGAGCTGCAGCCTATCCTATTTATTATACATCGATTTATTGAGTGGTTATTATGAATGCATCGACTTATCTATTTGCTAAGGACAGAAAGTTGGACAGGCAGTCAATGGGCATGAAGCCACTGGTCAGCAGCGAGTGCTGTCTGGGGCCAGGCTGGACGCAGGCGAAATCCAGCACTCCATGTGTTTAGCTCTTGCATGAGCGTCATGAGAACAGATGCGGCACCACCTGACCCACTCTCATCCATGGATACAGACAGACGAGCCATCACTAGCGCATACGCATTTGTGGTCCGGAGGGAAGAGGCTACGTTCATATTATAAGCCTTATTGCTCAATTCAGGTTTTTTTTTTTTTTTTCTTCAGATCTGTTTGACATTCATGTGTGTAAGTGACCCATATCTGCCTTTAGCGTGAACGAGTCGTGCCCTGAAACGACCCCGCATTAATCAGCTTTTTAACTTTGCATGAACGATCCACATGAGCCACGGACGAAAAAAAACAAAAAACAAACCAAAAAAAAAAAAAAGGCAGATCTTGCAGCATAGCAAAGATCGTCAGCTCTAATCACCCCTCAGCTGCTCATGATTAGGGGAGAAGCGGGAAAAGGCCACATGTTTTATTGCCTCGAAAAATCTGTGTCACACTGAAGAAAAAAAAACAAAAAAAAAAACAGGTTGTGCCATTTCAACCTGGTACTGAGAACACACCAGAGAGAGAGAGAGAGAGAAAGAGAGAGAGAGAGAGAGACAGAGAGAGAGAGAGAGA
>JBBIGA010000146.1:7645902-7656331 GCA_037576975.1 Alestes dentex
CCTGGTACTGAGAACACACCAGAGAGAGAGAGAGAGAGAAAGAGAGAGAGAGAGAGAGACAGAGAGAGAGAGAGAGACAGAGAGAGGGAGAGAGAGACAGGACCAACAGAGGAGACAAGCGCATTGCTGTATTTTCACAGTTTAAACAGAGACAACGGCGCACATAGAGGCACAAGCGTAGACCAGTCTCCAAATCTAAATGACTCCGCACACTGCTATTCCCCAGCCATGCCCTCACTCAACCTCTGGGAGGCGCCGTTCCACCACTCTGTGCCCCACATACTCCCCCTTACAGAGCCATGGAAGATTCCTCATTCACCAGCACTGAGACAGTCTTTTAGTTACTATGGAAACGAATAAAAGATCTGTTTGGGTAAGAGGAGCCGAGAAAAAAAAAAAGTAGAAGAGAATCCTTCATTATTTAAAGGAATCTCACCCCTTTCTAATTAGTTTTGTTTAAAAACCCAAGGAAGTGGCTTCGAGTGCATCAGCATTCTGAAAGAACAGGAGAGAGAGGGGGACAAAAATCACAGCCACGTACATGTCCACTCACTCCTCACCGGGCCGTGAGTCCGGAGTAAAAGAGCAGTTTCTTGTTTCTCTCATTAAACTGTCTCGAACAATATTTAAAAAAAAAAAAAAAAAATCCACCAGATCACCTTTGATGAAGTGGCTCACGCTTGCTGAATAGGCGAAGTTACACGGCCATACGGGTGCATTATCGATTTTCGGGAGGATTTCGCACGAGAATGTGCAGACAACCCTCAGTCATGGCCATAGAGGAAGGGGGGGAAAAAAACAGGAGAGAAATGTCTCTGGATGGATTTTTTTCTTTTTTTTTTTTTTGCCTGAGCCGACCGTTGCGGGAGCAGAGCTTAACATTCAAATGGAGTCCCTCCTTGTCTCCCTCTTCCTGATCTGCATATCCGCCACAAGACTGCCTGCCTTCTCTGCCACTCTGAGCTCTGGGAGAGGGTGGGGGGGGGGGGGGGGAGGTGGTGGAGGTGGGGAAGCAGACTCTTAAAGAAACGCTGCGTCTGTCAGCTTGGATACAGCGACCAAACTTATACCAAGACTCAGTGTTATGCTAAATCTGAGTTGCTCTTATCAAGTTGAGGGGAGTTTGTTCCCTCAATATAATGCGACATATACATTACTTGGACAAAAGTATTGGTACACACCCCTTAGTTATTGAATTCAGGTGGCCCGTTACTTCCAGTGAAGGGCAATGCTTCAGCATACCATGAAATTTTTTATACAGCGTCATGCTTCCAGCTTTGTGGACACAAAGTTTGGGGAAGAACCTTTTCTATTCCAGCATCACTGTGTCCCAGTGCACAAAGCTGGGTCCATACAGACATGGCTGGATGAATGTTGGTGTGGAAGAACTTGACTGGCCCACACAGAGCCCTGACCTCAACCCCATCCAGTACCTTAAGAATGAACTGGAATGGAGATTGCGAGCCAGACCTTCTCGTCCAACATCAGTGCCTGAGCTCATAAATCCTCTACAGAATGAACGGGCACAAATTCTCACAGAAACCCCCAAATTTTGTGGAAAACGTTCCAAGAACAGTAGAAGCTGTTATAGCTGCAAAGGGCGAATCAGCTCCACATTAAAGTCCATCTTCTGTAATTGAATGCAATGTCATTAAAGTCCTTATTGGTGTAATGGCCAGGCGTCCCAATACTTTTGTCCATATAGTGTATATGAAGTTTGAGTTGTCTTTGAGAGGTGCTCAAATTGAAACCACAAACGGTATGAACACAAAGTAAATATTTTTATGCCCTTGAATCCAGACTTTTGACTGATTTGACTTGGCATCACTTGTTAATGCCTTAACACGTTAAACTATTTATGTAACTTATTTTAGCGACTTTAATGGATTTTCCTTGTTTGACCCTTTAAGCCACCAGTAGGAGCGCTGAGGCTCAGCAGCTCATGTGTTGTACATCGATTTGACAGAATCTGTGACTTTAGCCCTCTTGATCAGAAACAGCTTCAAAATGACTTTAAAAGTAAAAACCTTCAGCACCGTCTTCAGACGACACCAGAAAGAGTTTGCAGGAGACTTCTGAATAAATAAATGAGCGGCAAACTAACAAAAGCAACAGGACACAGTTCCCAGTGAGAGCATCACAAACTGCACATCAATAAGACCAAAAAGGGACGCCACTATTAGAGGTACATTCTGTAGGGCTGTAATGTGTAGTGATCACTGTGGAATAAATAGACACACGTGGAGTAAGAAGCAGAACCCAAGTGCGGAGTCAAGATAGGACTAAAAACGTGCTGGGAGCGGCAGGGTTAAAACTTGCCGCAAGTGGGGCTTGAACTTGAAACGCGAGGCGATAAATGCAGTGAAACGATTCTTTGCAAGTGGGGCTCGAACTTGCAGCACTGGGGAAGCGAGGTGAGCGCATTACCACTGAGCCACTGAGTCTGAATAGCGGTTGAGGCTCACTGGGAGGCCTCTTCGTGTGGAAAAGCCCAAAAAGAGGCAGAAACAGAAACAGAAGTGACCATGACAGACAGACTTGTATACCTGCACCAGGCAAACTGAAAGGTGTGCGTCTGAGTGTGGGGAAAAACCAGGACACACAAAGACTCAGCGGAGAGAGTGACTGCAGGCCCTGGTTTTGAGGACCTGTCCACAGGTGCTGCTGATGATATTAATTCCTACTTCTGCTGGCCAGAGTGGAGGAAAAGGCCCTTTGTGTCCCTCTAGGGATCAGCCCGGGGCTGGCCTCTTACAGGTGTAATATGCGCAGTGATGTTTGGGACGCAGTGTTTGATTCTTTGAGCTGGAGCAGTGCTTGCCGGAAGTTTTACTCGGTCTTCACTAACACTGGCACTACCGAGATGCCATCAGATTAACAAATCATTTAGGAAAATATCTTTACTCTACCATCTGAGGATGATGTTACCAAGCACTAGTACATGATTGCTACATTCTACCTCATTCTTCCAAAACGTCATTATATGCTGCATGAGCCTATTATAATATATAATCACAACTGCAGTGTGTTTGTACTCACAGTAATCAGACCTATAGTGCAATACTCATCACTCCCAAAGGTTTACGTAATGTCAACATTAGCTGTCCATTTATTCTCTGTTGTCCTCTGTTTGTTGTCACCTGCACTCTGTTCAATGTTGTACGTTGCTACATGTCGCACCGTGGTCCATGGAGAAACGTTGTCTCATCTCACTTTGTACGTATGCACCGCTGCTGATGACAATAAAGTAACCTTGAACCTTGACCATCAGTGCTCACTGCACACGGCCTGCAGCTTTTTCACGTCAGTTATAATGCTTGTATTACGGCATCCATGAAAGGCAGCGAAGGGATGCCACTGTACCCCTTGTACAGAGTTTTGCTTCATATCCTTGTGCTTCATGTTTTTCAAGTGGCTCCTTGATGACAGTGGAGCACTTTTTTCCTACACACAGGAAAATGAAACTGGACACCCGCTCTTCGGTGGCCGTCTGTCAAATCTGCCAGGCTTTCAAAGGTCTGTTTAGGAGCATGCACCTCTGCTGAAGGTGTCAAAAGAAGCCATTTGGCTCATTACCTGTCCTCCTTTAAGCCAGCACTTTTGATAAAAGAAGACCATTGTGGCTGGATATAAAATTGCAGTGAATCACCAGCGCTTTCTTGCCTGGGTCAACCAGACTCACACTTCTCCATTAAAAATCTGTGAAGAGGGCATAGACGAGGACCTCTAAAAGAATTAACCCTTACGTCCAAATCCATGAACCACAGTCACTACACGCTTTGCCTCCATCTTCCAGACCACAGACAGAAGACAGAACACACCTTCTGGCAACATACATACAATTACATTTCAATTGAAGTCACAGTGCTCCTTTATATACATTGTCTATGAGTGCCTCGAGGCTGAAGACAATTTTAGGTAAAATCAGTCAATGTTAGTATAGATAAATATCACATACTGTAAAATTTTTTTTTAACATAATATTACAATTTGTCCATATTGGCCATCTCTGGTGCTTCGTAGGAAAAAAAAAACAAAAAACGTGAGTTTACTCTAATGGCAGTTTTGCTTGCTATCGAGTGTTTTTTGTGTGACGTGTATTGCTGTGCTGAACTGCGTGCTCCTGCAGGGAGCATGGAAACCCTTTAGAAAAAGGAAACTTTGTATCGATATGTAAATTCGAAATATTATACATTAAAACAAGAACGGGGTGGCAAGACTGGCTAATCGATGACTTGGCTTGAAATTGACTAAGAAAAAAACCAGACAATCTTGACGATGACGGTCGGCAAACATTACCAGCCGAATCATATCGCAACCTAGTTCAATTTGTCCCTTTCGGCTCGAAAACAGGGGAAAACGTACAATCAGAGTGTGAAATGAACTCAGGTTTGGTGTTTATCTACGTTCTCATTTCTACACACTTTAAATGGTATAGAGAACAGCAGGACTAGTGTGTGGCAGCTTATAACTCATAGTGAAAGGGAAGAAAAGAGCATTAGGCCATAATACAGACTTTTTTTCTTGGTACTGGATCAAATTGTTAACAATTATGGGCTATTTATAGACAATAACAAAAAGCACTTTGCCTGCCAGACTTGGACAAGGGTGATTTTTTTTTTGCCTACTCTTGACATCATCACGTGCACTACAGGGGCAGGGAGACTCACGGCTGCTCAAACCGCTGCACTGTACGGTGCGATGACTTGAGTTCAGTTGATCTGAAAATGTCTTTCCTCTCAAATAAGTACACTAAAACACCTGCTTAATCCACTTACTGCAATGAAGTGCAAGCCAACTGCACACGGTCCAGGGGAAAAATCAATCCAGCACTCCAGCAGCATTACACCTCATGTGACTTTACTGATGCTCATAACACCTGCGCTTGTACTGGTCCGCAAGCCGGGATGAGTCATTTTCACAGGCTAGTTTTCATCAGAAATGTTCACATCTTCAAACTAACATGAAAAGGACTCCATTAAACAAATATTTTGATATTATTTTGGTGAATTCAATACATATCAAATACGCATACTGATATACAAATTACTAGTTAATAGTGTAATTGTATAACTAGTTAATAATTGGCTTTATCTATCGTAAGATGACACAAAATAAATGAATAACTATTTTATTAACTTCTTACTATTGCAGTAACTTTCGCTCTAAATTTTAGGGACGTGTTCTGACATACCGAAGTTACCAGTTTAGAAAAAATGCGAGCATTGCTTTGTTTTATGTGAGCTATTGCAATGGAGCAACAGCAAGAGATGTAATAAAAATGATAAAATATGATAAACATTGAAGTGAAAATACTTTACCAAACATGTCCATTAACATTGTAGTTCATCCAACTGCACGCACACACACACACACACACACACATATACACACAACTTATATAATAATCTCCATAGAAAACACTGGCAGTAAAATGGGAGCAGCCGCTCATGAGGTAAAGATCACCATGCCCTAAGCCAAGTATTGGATAGAAGGGTTTAAAGCCTCTCAGCACTGTGCTGTGGAGCAGTGGAACTGCATTCTATAATCATTGTATAATCCCCATAGAAAAGCCTTGCCAACAGAACGGGACACCCTAGAGCAGCTGCATGAGTCTAAGGTCACTGTGCCCAATGCCAAGCGTAAGCTAAATATAAAGAACCCAACGCTGGAACTAAGAAACTGTGTTCTTTAGAGTGAATTTCTTTTGGAGGCTCCATTCGATTCATTTGGGAAGAGCTGGAGTGATGTTTGTGATCCAAAAGTGATCATCCAGCATCAGTATCTGACCTCTCTAATGTTTTTGAGGCTGAATGCTATCAAATCCTTGCAGCAATGTTCCAGCATCTGGTGCAAAGCCTTCCCAGGAGATCAGAAGTTGTTACTGCACAAGGTGTGTGGTTGGGGATGGGGGTGTGTGGGGTGGTTCACACCGTGTCTTTTCTTGAGCCTTTGAGTCCCCCTTACAGTAAAACTGACAGGATTTTCATGTTCGCTGATAGTTCATTTACAGCCCAATTCTAAAAGCATCTGTTAATAGGCAAATCCACATATGGGCATAAGTATTGGGACACATCTGTATCTCAGGATTTGGGCTAGGCCCCTTACTTCCAGTGAAGGGTAATCTTAATGCTTCAGCGTTTCGGACAACATCATACTTCCAACTTTGTGGACACAGCCTGGTAGGTATAACTGACTGCGTTTTCCATCATGTAATGCCAACCATCCTGGTGGAAAATTAATGTTTCGTGTCACTAAAGGATTTGTTCTGAACAGAAGCCTTGAGGACTGTATGAGCATGAGCTTTTGCATACCAGCAATTAACATCAGTGCTAGCTTTTCTTGGGCGAGTTCCCTCAAGAACGATGCGTCACATACAATATGACAAAACTCCGAGCGTTTGCCCAGAAAGCTTGCCTCATAAACAGCCTGTGGATGAAAATACGTCTCCGCCGCGGTGACGACATGTGAATGGAAGCCCAGGACGGCAAGGTGCCAAGCACTCCATCAGTGAGGACAAATGCACAAACACTGCCAGAGTGTACAAATCAGGCAGCGCCTTGGTAAAGCATCGGCATTGCAGCACTGTCAAAAGAGGTCACGCAACCGGCGCCTGCTGGAATCCGCCCTGCTTGACCCACAGATTGGGGTCAATGGTGTTCGCAATGCTAAATATATTAGCACCGTGGCACCGTGTAGAGCGGCATAACCCTGTTGTGTTCTCCAAACACGCCGGCTTTATGAGGTAAGGCGAGCACACAGCAGGGTAAGAAGAGGCTCGCTGTGAGGGTTAAGATGTCGCCGCTGAAATACGACCAGCTATTCAAAATCCATTTTTTGTGCTTAAACATACAACAGAAGTCAATGATATAACTAAACTAGCTGGGATATTTTTTTCTTGGCAATTTTTAACTCTACAACGTTCTACTTATTCATTCATTAGCAGATAAATTATAACATGCACATTGAAACTTCACTGTTAAACATATTTTCAATGATCTATGATTCCTTAAAGGTGTCAGCGTCATTAATGTCTCAAAAACTGAGTTGTCCTGCATGTCTCACACCGTGTCTTTTCTTGAGCCTTTGAGTACCCCTTACAGTTAAACTGACAAGACTTTCACTGATAAATGATCATTTACAGCACAATTCTTAAATCATCTGATAATAAGCAAATCCACGAATAGGCATAAGTTTTGGGCCCCTTTCTTCCAGTGAAGGGTAATCGTAATGCTTAAGCATACCGAGACATTTTGGACATCACGATGCTTCCAACTTTGTGGACACAGTTTGGGGAAGAGCCTTCTCTATTCCAGCATGACTGTGTCCCATTGCACAAAGCAAGCTCCATAAAGACATGGTAGGACGAGTTTGGTGTGGAAGAACTTGACTGACCCGCACAACACCTTTGGGATGAACTGGAATGGAGATTGTGAGCCAGGCCTTCTCGTCCAACATCAGGGCCTGACCTCACAAATGCCCTGCAGAATGAATGGGCACAAATTCCCACAGAAACAGAGTGGAAGCTGTTATAGCTGCAAAGGTGGGCCAACTCCTTATTAAAGTCTATGTATTTGAATTCAGTATCCATAAACTCCCTGTTGGTGTAACGGTCAGGCGTAGCAAGACTTTTGTCCATCCAGTGAATAATAACATTTTTAGTGAACAGACAAGTTCAAAGCATACACAATATAATAAAAGTGGTTTTCAAGACTACAAACTAACTTTTGATGGACAAAGCATATACTCATAGCTCTGGGCACTGAATATGAGAGACACAAACATTTAGGAGACTAGGTCTCTCCAACAAAGGAGCTGTCATATCTTTGAATTATAGGGTTCTCCTGGTGTGTTTGTGTGTGTGAGTATTAGGCAGTAAAAGCAGCTGAGCTGGGCATTGATCTGGCATACTCTGATGCGTGAGACAGAAAAAAAAAAAAAGAAAGAATTCAAGAGAAAGGGACAGAGTGCGTCAGAGAAAAGTGCGGGGTAAGAACCGGGAATGGGGGGACGGCCGAGGAGATAATGTCTGAGTGAGAGGGTCACTTGTGAGTGTCACTTGTCACCCCTTGAGCTGTCTCACCTGTCAATAGGGCACAATAGAGCTCGGCCCTAGGCTTTTCAAGGCCACCGTCTGGCTCCCCCTGCGTAAGCCAATAGAGGCTGCGCCTGAACGCACTCGCTAAAGCCAATAAATAACGCTATTGGCACAGCGAAAGAACAGAACAATGCATGGAACCAAGGGCTAAATCAATTATCTCTCAGGATGGCAAAAACAAATGAAAACAAATACTGTCTTTGATAAGGAGGCTGCTGTGGGCTTCTCCAGATGATGGAGCGCTTAATCAAATTAGCAATAGTCGATGCCTCGCATCTGCCTCCGTGAAATGAAAGGACGCAAAAATTAAGGTGGATCAAAGAGTTGAACACCCAAAAAAGTTGCAAAAGAAATAAAGTCTGGAATGAGACAACCGGCTTTTGGAGTCACATTAATCTAGATATGATCGATTGCCTTGTCTACACACATCATCCCCTTTATTAATAAAATCCTGCTTTCTGCTTCTAATCACTGGTCAAAAATGTGTACACAGGGGGTCCTCAAGATCCGTTCCTCTGACAGAGACGTAACCTGAAATTTGGTGTACTGTACATCGAAAGACACCCTAAGTCACTTACCCATTCTAACACAGTTATGAAATCATAATCTAGAACATAAAAACACATGGCGTAGGTAAGAATACTGGGGGACGCCAACTCCCTCACTCAAACGCGGTGTTACTGCGTATTCTTCCGTCGCACGCAATCAAACTAGTTCACCCACATAGTCCAAAGTATGGCGCTTACGGCGTAAGCTGAAACACTCGCATCTCAATTTTTAAAAGTTTTTATGGGAGTGAGTGTCGTTAACCCTGAAACGTTGTATGTCGAGACCCAAGGACCCCCTGTAATGTGAAGTCACCAGAACTGGGATTGGGAATCCCTGCTCTGCCTTATTCAGCACTGGTTGGTTTCTGACCACAGGGCTGTAAGCCAGATATCATTTGGGCAGTGGATTGTTCTCAACACAGCAGTTATACCTAAATGGTGGTGATACATAAGTGTGTATGGTGCTCACATGACTTTTGAGAGTAGTCCTGCGCCCCAAAACATCCAGTCAGAAACAGAACACCCAGTCAGAAAGTGGCTATGGAGTGTGGAATTTGGAGATTGGATTTTTTGAACTGGTCTGTCCAGAAAGTAAATCCTACCTTTGCATGTAGGAAGAGCTTTGTCCCACACAGGTTTTCCATCAGCTCCGATGATGCAGGTGAGCGTGGCTGGGCCCACAGTGGTGTATCCTGAGTCACACTGGTATGTGACGGTGGATCCAAGCTTGTAGTCCATTCCCGTCCGGGTTCCATTCATGATGTTTCCAGGGTCAAAGCATGCTTCCCTCGGCTTTTCTGCAGGAGCAAGGAGGAAAAAACACAACCGTACAAATGAATAATTGCACTAATGCAATCAGTGCTCAAAGAGCATTGGTGAGATCCATTAAGGGCACTTACAAGAAATAATCACCACCGCATACGTTAAAGCACAGCACCCACCCACACGCTCCTGCTCCATCGTGGCCAAGCCGTACGAGAGAAAAAGGTTATGGCACTAATACCTGCATTTCAATTTTCGATTAAAGACAGCTTGATCCTAAATAGCACTAATCAGAGGTTGCAGCAGCCAGCAAGGGCGGGCAGAGGTGAAAAAGAGAAAGATAATGTAAAGAGAAAGTTGGAGAGAATGAGCAAAAAAAAAAAAAAAAAAAAGCTTAAAAACAAATAAGGAACGCGAAAGAACATTCGAGAGAAATATGCGAAAACAAGAGACAGACGGGGAGATTGGAAAGATAAAGAAAAACAGAAGGAGAGAAAACAAAAAACGGGAGGAAACAAAAAAATAGAGAGAGACAGAGAGAGAGAGAGAATGCCAAAGATGTGAAAAGACAGGAGGGAAAGGATGTTAAAGAAGCATAAAGGGGGAAGAGAAAGACAAAAAAGAGAAAGAGAGGATGTAAGAAAAAGGTGAGACTAAAAGCAGGGAACTAGAGAGAGAGAGAGAGAAAGAGAGAGAGAAGGGGTGAGCTGAATAGAGATGTGAAGTAAAGAAAGAGACAAAAGGAGAGAGGAGGTCAGATATGCATAAAGAAGGACAGACGGAGGGATGAAAAATGAAAAACTGAAAAAAGAAGAGAGGACGGGAGAGACTGTTATATAAGGCAAAGTGGAAAAGAGAAAGAGAGGAAGGGAGAATAGGTTAGAGGAAAGAAAGAAGAGTGAAGTGAAAAATTGGCATTAAAGAGGGGCAGAGAGAGAGAGAGGGAAAGAGAGAGAAAGAGAGAGAGAGAGAGAGAGAGAGAGAGAGAGAGAGAGAGAGAGAGAGAGAGAGAGAGAGAGAG
>JBBIGA010000146.1:7671040-7695817 GCA_037576975.1 Alestes dentex
GATTTTTGTGGCAGGCATTATATGCTTCTATGCATAGGAGAGAGAGAGAGAGAGAGAGAGAGAGAGAGAGAGAGAGAGAGAGAGAGAGAGAGAGCGGCAGAGACAGCTGCTCTCCTCTAAATATGCCATGCTGTGAGCCTCCCAACAACTCACATGACAGCATCCGTATGCATATGATCTCGGCTGCACATCTACAGAGATACTGAAAAATAGCCCCATCGTATCGACTTTGTCTCATTTCGAACACAAGTTTAATTATATAGGTCCAGCGAGTAATTAAAGCCATTCTGAACGCCACATCTCTGCGGCTATAGGCTGGAAATAAATAGATCAGATATGAAACAACATCTTTGCGTGTGAGCTGGGAACTACAAAGAGAATACAGGATATGATGACAGCGAGGGAGATGAAACAAGGGCGAGAGACAGTGAGACGGAGCCGGAGAGGGAGAGTAGGAGATGCTTACTGGAGAACTGGATGGAAAAGCCGGACTTGCTGATGAAGTAGTCGCTGTCGAACTGCAGCGTGAGAATATTGAAGGTGCTGTGGGTGTCCTCGGGAAGCAGAGAGCCGCTCCATTCTTTCAGGAGGATCCCGCTCTCCGCCGGGCCGTCCCACACCTTCAGGATGTCGTGGTCCACCTCCGTGTCAAAGACAATGAAGTGGAGGCTGCAGGCGTCAAACACACAAGATCAACCTCTTACATGTCAAGAGTTCCGAAGGTTATTGACTACTGAAGCATGATTAAATACAGGAGTTACTTAAGGATTCCCATACTGGCAGGTTCAAGTCTGCATGTCCAACAACTTCCCATTTGTTTTGGTGTCAACACACCCACAAGACAGAGGAATGCTTTTTGTTCCCACAAAGCAAGACCACTTGCCGAATAATATCTTTTTACATTCAAATAACAATAAAATATCTCAAATGAAGTTTCAGCTTGGATTGGAGGATGATATTGGAACTATCTCAGTATTGGTAGAAATTGCTTCAATAAATATTAGCATCAGTCTTGCATTCACACATATTCCGAACCGATATTTTAAGACATAGTTAGTGCATGCTACCATGCTAAAATGTCTTGTTTATTTGATCCCATGTTTAACCCTACATTGTAAAAATGGATTTACGTGCAGTTTACCTTGATATTTACCATAATAAAGCAATTGCTGTAAATGTATGGTTCATGAAAACAGCTCATCTCTATGATTTTAAGGGGTGATTTTAATGTCGACAGTATAAGAGGCATCATTAAAATAGCAGCATAAACAGTGTCCACCACAGGGAAGTCTAAGAGTTCATGTGTTCAAAAATGGGTATAAAAAAGTGTTATACTTTTTCAGATTACATTGTCATTATTTTATTCATGGTCAATATGTGGCACCCTGTGTTGGACTTTTTACCATTTTTTTCAATTGTTTATCTCCTACAGGATACAGACATCAACGTTACATTTCTTCATGATGCCAAGCCCACAAGAACAGCGTATCCCTACTATCAGAACTGACACATTTTATGGAATTTCTTCTTTAGTTTATTTCAATGAGCAACACGTGATGATCCTAAGAGCATGCATGTGGGTCCACAGGCCATTCCACTCTCATACATGCAGAACTGACATACATTTAGATACGTTTTTTGCTGGTCGCATGGAAACCTTTGCGAATAACAAATAATTAAATAAACGACTTCAGATTCCAAATTGAATATGATCTGGGTTTAAGGGTTTAAACTTAAACGTTTTCTCCACTCTTAAAAAAAAAAAAAAAACATGATCCAAACGTATCAGGTGGTTGTATATGAAGAAAATGTGCTACAACAACACGATTGCTGTCTTTCTGTTTACCGCTTTTGGCAAAAATCATTGATGTATCACTTTCGTTCATGTGCACCTTCCTGACAAATTTAAATCATGTAAATTCAAAGCCCTGATTCTCTCAGCTGTGGAAGAGCTTGTAAAGTAAATGACTTGTTGGATCAAGTTTGTTAGAGAATAGAAAATACCGACACACTCAGAGCAGGGGTGCTCTAGAACTAGTGCCGCAGCTGTATACTAAACTAATGATAAATCTAAGGAAGAGTGGAGAAGTTTCTGAATTTCATATCAGAATTAATAAAAGAGAAAACGTTCATGCTCTGAGATCATTTGCTATTTGCTGGTTGACTCATGTTTAACACTATAAAATGGTTATTGTCCTTATTCACCCATTAGTATATCATGAACATAAGCAGAGCACATAGCAGTGAGTATGGATTTACAGATTTTGTGCTGTTTTGGGCAGATTTCATTGGTGAATAAGATTAGCAGGTACTCACAAAACTTCTTTAATTAACTGTAATTACTGTACTCTAAAGTAGTCCAATTATAAGATTGAATTATTGTATCTTATTATTTATAGGAGTCATGCAGTCAATAAGGCTGATGTTGTTAACAACGAATAAAAGCCAATAGTCACTGAAAAGAATGAAAATAAATAATGCTAATTCCTTCAGTTAATTGATAGCACAAGTAAGACATAGGATTGTATATTTACATACTTCATTAGTCCCAAAATGAATTTCTGTGGCAGCAAATCTTATTCGAAGTAACAAATTAGTTTCACTTCTTTGATCAATTTAATGCTATTTAGTGCAAAATAGCTGGTAAATGGAGGTCAAGTTCAATCTTACAGAGCCTAGTTAAAGTCTATAATTTACACTTTAGTAGTTCAATAATTCAACAATGCAGATGTCACTTTTACTCAGTGTTGATTTTACACCACTGGTTCTTCCTGATTTTAAATAATTCCTCTTTCTGGAATTATTTAAGCTGCGTTCTGGGCCCAGTCTCCACAAGGTTAAGATAATCTCAGCTCACACGTGAACAGCTAAAGCGCACATCTCTTTGTGAGGTTGCGTGCCGTGCCATTGGGTCCCTTGGCTATTTGCCTGGATTCAGCTTAGTGCTGTGCAAAATCTCAGCTCTGAATATTTAGACCCAACAAGACCATGGTCCGTCCTCACGTCAACCACAGCTAACGTTAGCGGAGCAAAAACACTGCCGACAAGCCATTCATCAGTAGAAGTCACAACAACGCTAACCGGCCCTTTGGGACGTGTGGGTGGACATCTTTGAGCTCCCTCAGTGGCAGTGCGAGTGCAAACACAGAACTGTTTATTCAAATCCTTCATCCAGCTGCACCAAGAGTGAGACGCTGAGTGTGAATTTGATGGGGGGAAACCCCCTTTTCCATTCTGAAATAATGGAGCGCATCCAGCAGTGCTGTCAAATCGCACTACTGCCGCAATCTCTTCTTTAAACTGAATTGGCTTACCTGATGTTCAGCGCGTTTTTGAGAGCCTAATTGGCTTATCTCTGCTTGTGTTCGCCGCTTTTTTTTCTCTCCCCTGCTCTTATGATAATGGACTTGAAGTAACAGATGCCAGCCAGCGGCGGGTCTCGTAGCAGGGCAGCGATGCAATCACCATGCTATGTTATGAGCTGTGTGAGAAGTGCTTGGGAATTAACGGAGGTACAGTGAGAAATGCACAACCCGTCGCCGAGCCAGCATCCAGAGAGGAATTCATGGGTTTTGGTACCTGATGGTTTTTCCTGTGTCTGCTTCAATGGACCAAGTGCAGTGGAGGTTGTTGTCGTAGGGGGCCGGGTAGCCTGGTGACAGGATGCGACCAGATGTGGCACCGCTGATGTGGCCTCCACACTCGGCTGAGCAGGGATAATACAATATGGACAGTTACTAGACACACACTCACTTTTTCCACAAAAAAAATCCTTTTTACAGTTTTCCCTATCACAAATGTAACAGCTAGGCTTCAACAAGAACTGTACATGGTCATTTGTTCTCGGAAGTGGCACTTTCTTTAGAGACTTACACTCAAAACACTTGTTCTTGTCACACCTTCACCTTCACTTGACTGTGTATGACAAGGGGTTCCAGAGCACCCTCAGATACATTTAGTAGGACATTAAATGAAAATGTACTAAATAGTAACGCATGGCCCTTTCATTCCCAATCAGATATTTTGGCTATAACCTCTCAATACAGTGAATACTACAGTGTCTCGTGAAAATGAAAGTGCCATTGTGTGGCAATTGATTTTGGCATGCAAATTGCATGTAAATGATTAGGTAGGTAAATTAGCTTTGCAGAGTACAAAGTGCACAAAGAAGCAAACTTCAAACACCAAACATGATGCGCCTACATTTTTTGGAGAAGTGAATATCGGGTGCAACTGACAGTTTACTGAACCATCACCTTAACACACTCGGGTAGATGAGTTCAGGTGTGTTAGTGAACTAGATGTGTGAAAACGTATCTGCAACACAGGGAGGTTCAATGAGTAGGACTGCTATTTAACGAGAAACCTCTTTCAAACATATCAACGGTAAAAAGTTGCTTAAAAGTCTAAACATCTGCTTGCGGAAGGATATTCCTACTAAGGATATTCACTACTTCCACATCCTAGAAACTAGTGAAGACATGCAAACCTTGAAATAACATGATGAATGATGCAATGAAGAAATTGCGAATTATTTAGTCAAACAATTGATTTTACGTTTTAATGTTTTATTTTATTTTACTCGTATTTTAGAGACTTCAAAGAAGCACCGGTTTATGTTGATGTGACTTTACTCACTCTCTCAAGCAACATCATGAAAACATACCTGGCATGGTTCTCTAACAGTTATGAAAGTGCCGCATTTGAATCCATACAGAGGCTTTAACTATTGTCTTTACACTTGTGTGAGAAACAAGCTTTCAATCTTTAGGATTAATCCAAATGGAGAATGGACAATTCAGTCTCAGCTCTCCAAACCAAGAATCAACTCAATCTGCTTTAACATTCTGAGAATCTTCATCTGGTCCTCAAACTGTCTTCTACACGAGAGACTTGAAGTCAGCCGAAAGGGAAAGGAAACAGCCTTATTATGTTGACTAATTCAAACAAATGAATATAATGACCGCTCTGGGCAACGTCATCTATTTTCCATGCCGAAGACCTGCAGTATATCTCATTCAAGCCATTTTAATTAGGGCACTGGAGCAATGCAAAGCAGCACCATGTGTCTCCTTTCAAGTGTACACATTCGAAAACTGCTTGGTTGGTTTAAGGAACTAATCGCAGATGACTTCTGTCATTTCACAACAAAGGGAAATCCTTACTCCTCCTCTCAGAGCTAAGCACTGACCTCGCAGTTTCATGTAACTGCACCTCTTATGGATGCACTTTTAGCCTTTAGCTTAAATGGTCGTACATCAAATCCTCACATACTGAGAGTGTTGCAGGTTTTGGTTGGCCAATGACCAAAGAAATCGAAACGCTCACACGCTTACGTTAGAAGGGCACGAGCACCTTGTTGGAGTAAAAGAGAGAATGCAGCAGTAAGTTAACCCAGGTAAGTCAGGACGGGAAAAGGGAGAAATGACCAAAAATGGTCAGGGTGCAACTGGCTAATGCGTATCAAATAAAAAATAAAACATCGAAATATTCCACGGAGACAATTACTACTGCATGATAGCTCAAATTTATGGTGTGGTTTTCCTTCACTTACGTTAAAATGTCTATTTTTTTTTTCTTTACTTATTTGTGGTTTGCACCCTATGGACTGAAAAGACAGGCTCCACTCCTGGGATGCCCCCTTTAACATCAGATTGAAAAAGATTGTGAGATTTGCTGAGGGGAGCTAGCAGTCAAAGCCAAGATTACCCAAAGACTTTCTGTTTATGACAGTATTTAGTCTGAGCTTGGAAAGTGTCATTGTGAAGTGTTGTCTCTCAAGGTGTACAGAATGTTTTCTGGTCTTTGACTTGTCCTTTGCCCTGCATGGATTATCTGCTCTGTCTTTCCCTCATGCTACTCTTTGTCCCTGGACTACTTGGACTGTAAGAAGGATCGTGACTTCAGATTATCTCTGTGATTGCAGTTTGCCAAAGATTGACCAATATCTGTTCGACGCTTCTTGTTCTTCATATTTGATTAAAGTCATTACTGCTGTCCTGGGTCCTCTCTCTGACCATCAATACGAAGACTTTTCCACTTAACCTCCACTTTCTGGACACTGTATGAGCTTCACCTACGTGAAAGGTCACTAAATAGATATACAGATACAGACTGCAGCCCATCTGTTGTCATGCACAATTTATAACCCTCTACCCCATTCATCACTGGTCAGCTTCTGACCACAGGAGTACAGCTGATCAGATATTATTTAGATGGTGGACCGTTCTCAGCAATGACATTGATATGTTGTAGCAAGTTAGTGTGCGTGGCACTGATTTAAGTGTGTCTGGCATTGCTGTATCACTGAAGGGTTGCAAATACTTTCTAAGCTCACTTCTCGTCCTCTAAGGCATCAAACACTGCTCGTCTGGAACTCCCGTGGCTCAAAAGAAGAGGAAGGCATGTGTCAAGACTCTTCTCAGTCTTGGCCTCCCAGTGGTAGAATGAACTCCCTCTTTCGATCAGATCTTCGGAGTCTCTCACTGTCTTCAAGCGAACACCTTGGTGACCAACTAGGCCTTTTGTTATTGCTTATTCATTTCTTCTTCCCCATATTCATGAAAAAAAACTTTACTCTTAACTCCATGCCTTCCTTACTTTTGCTGTAACATCTGACTTTTGCTAAGGTGTGTGACCTAGCTGGCATTAACTTGGTTGAATAGCGGATGTCGATTTAAGTATAGCTTTACAGGTTGAAGAACAGATATGGACTACTTGAGCACTGATGTACGTCGCTCTGGATAAGAGCGTCTGCTAAATGCCGTAAACGTACACGTAAACGAATAGTCTGCCATTTAAAAGCACAATAATGGTCAGGATCTGACTCCAGAAGAAGGACTATGCAACAGATGGATGGGTCTGTCCCTGTAAACCAGCAAGGTAGAGCTACAAGGCAGCTGTTTCTAACAAAGTGGCTGGTGAGTGTAATTCATTATACTTCTGTATATGCAGGAAGCTGCGACCATCTTCATTATATTCACAGACGGATCCAAACTGAAGAAGGGAAAATTGCAGAGAGGGTAGCAGCTAAATTTGCTCATTTAACAAAGACTTCATCCTACCGTTAGTAACATGACAGCGCAGGCAAGGATCATCCCATTACGGCTTGACTCACAGGATTTTTTATTTTTTTATTTTTTTACCTTGGTATTGTTATACCTGAGTAATGCTGTACTAATATTTTCCTCCGAGTGGGTTTTAACATTCATCACTCTACCTTATACACCACGGCAGACTTCCACGGCTTCCTGTGCTCTCATAAAGGAATAATGCTCCCTTCGACAAAATGAGTCCCTCAACAAATCCAAGTAACATCCCAGTTCTTGCACTCAACCGTTACACCTTTCTTCATCAACCAGTTTCTGAACCGTATTTCTGCACACCCGTACTGTATCAGTAATGCCACCATTGCCCTGAGCTCAACTCCAGCATTTTCACACACTGAGACATTTGCCATGTGACATGCTGACAGCTGCGGTGACATTTATCTTTCTCAAGCAAAAGAAACTTTCCGAAGTCAGCTATAAACGGTGATGTTTCTGACAGGCTCTTAAATACGCACTGTTAAAATGAATCACTTTCTTATCTCCAGTACATTCTGTGTTTTTTTTTCCTCCCTTTTTTTTTTTCTCATCTGCCTTTGATGCCACTTCCGTAAGTAATGACAAATGTTGACAAGCAGTTGGATTATTCGTGATGCAGGGTAGAAACTTCACATTCCCTCGCATTACAGACAGAGCGCTTAAAACACAACGAGCGTGCCTGAGAAAGCGTAATCACTCCAATTAGCCCATAGGCACAACTGCTGAATGCACCATGGGCTTAATATTCCAGAACCCGCTCGAAACTAAGGCTATCTTCAAACACTTCTGATGAGAAATGCATCATTAAAAAAAGTCATAGGTAAGAGAGAAAACTGACACTCAGTTTTCCTCTTAACCCAAATGTACCCGATCAGCCCAAGATGTTTGGTGTCTGAATTTAGCTACTTTAGTTTTGCACTTAGGCTGGGAGGCTACAGCAACATGCCTATATTATCATACACTTGTAGAGTTATTAGACAGTCTTGGTGATGTGGCTTTAACTCCACAAACAGCTGCGACCTAAGAACACGGAAAGCATAACACTTATATGAAAGTCTGTCCACTTAGTGCCCATCCAGGACAGACGTGGCCACTCATTTTCACTCATACAAGACCAGGTTTATTGAACGGGGAGAGACTAAAAGCCACCTTAATGTTTATGAACATATTTAGTATCAGTAGTATAATCTTGCAAAAATAGCAAATGTAGTTTGCAAAGCAGTTTCAGGGTCTTTTTTTTTACTGCATCTGAGGTCAAGATCTTCCCACTGGCAGGAGATTTTCCCCACTTACTGTTTTCACGGAAGGGTGTGACGTTATGAGATGCCACAAGAGTTTTATTTTCCAACCACTGAACCACTGTTTCCTTTGTCAAATCTCAGATGGAGGTCAAGCTTCTGCTGCCGTTTTTAAGCTAGGTTTATATTTATGTCCTTTCCATGGATCACGTCATGTCATACAGTGTCAGAAAAGTACATGTATTTAAGATTTCAACCACTTGTCAAAGTCTGAAGCATGTATGCGAAGCATGTATGTGCAGAATTAAAGAGGTAAAGTTTGGACACAGAACTCATTAGTTAGTGAATAACTGAAGCAGTCATGCATCAAAGTTCACAGTGTACTCCAGCTGATGTTGCCATGTGCAGGAATGGGCTTACCAATGCAGGATGGCAGTGACTTGTCCCAAACCCGGCGGTCTCCGCTGAGGCAGGTGAGGGTGCTGCTGCCGTGCAGGGTGTAGCCCGGGTTGCAGCTGTAGAGCACGTATGTGTTGGCGAAATGGCCGTCATCTTGGATCTTGTAGCCGTAGTTAGGGGTGCCCGGTTCTTCACACTTGACAAGGTCAAAACCTTGCAAAGTACAGAACAGGAGGCGGGTGAGGTCATCAGAATAAAAAAAGAGTTGTTGTTTTTTTTTGTTTTTTTTTTTTCTTCCAGTGGACATCTGTCTACCGAAATCAACCCCCTGGCAGGCAGGGGCTGATTTTTGCTTAATAATGACATAAAGGTTGTCCTATAAAAAAAGGTACCTGCCTGCTGCGATAGCTGCCGCCGCCGCCCCGAGCAGGCCGTTTCAAATTAATATTGCCACAACATATGCTCGGCTGAAAGATCATCTTTTATCTGTGCGCTTGCCCCATAGCCATCCGACTCGTTTTATCCCCCCACGTTCCAGCTGCACGCTTAAGCATTTTCAAAGGCATTGTAAACCAGGCGGCCTGGAACGGAACCCGGTGCACGCTCATCTACTCTGCTGCTTCTCAGCCGAGCCGAGAAGTCAGTGAAAACGGAGGGAAATGATTATTTCGCCATTATCGCTTCATTATCGTCATCATTATTTTGTTAAAATGACTTCTGTGGAAATGACTCCTAATCTGCATAATATCAGCGATACATTGTGCTTTTTGCAAACTGAATCTGTCAAAAACTGGGATCAGTCACATCATAACCTCAGCTCAGAGCATAGCTAACAAAAAGTCATTACTGTCTGCTATTGGGAATTATTAAGAAGTCATATAATACCTTTACTTGTATTTTTTGGTTTTGTTTTGTTTTTCCCTCTAGATGCTATCTTGCCACTAATAGCACACAGTTGCCTGATCAACACAAAACTCTTTGGAGAAGAGCTGCTGAGACTTTAATTTGAGGCAATGGTCCGTTTCAACTTTAACTTAGCCAGCATACTCTCAGTTACAAGAATGAGATTTGTGCAGGGTAGCGAGCTGTTTAGAGCAGAAACACACTTGTTCCAACTGCACCAGGCATAAAGAAAGTGACAGGTTTTTTTTTTACCTATGTGTAATTAGAGACTCAAACATGATCATTATTTTTATACACAATATGGACAAAAGTATTGGGATGCCTGACCATTACACCAATAGAGACTTTCATGACACTGCATTCAAATATATAGACTTTAATCTGGAGTTGGTCCCCCCCCCCTCTTTGCAGCTATAACAGCTTCCACTCTTCTTGGAAGGCTTTCCACAAGATTTTGGAGTTTCTGTGGGACTTTGTGCCCGTTCATTCTGTAGAGCATTTAAGAGGTACTGATGTTGGATGAGAAGGCCTGGCTCACAATCTCCGTTCCAGTTCATCCCAAAGGTGTTGGATGAGGTTGAGGTCTGGGTTCTGTGTGGGCCAGTCAAGTTCTTCCACACCGAACTCATCCAACCATGTCTTTATGGACCTTGCTTTGTGCACTGGGACACAGTCATGGTGGAACAG
This sequence comes from Alestes dentex, assembly GCA_037576975.1. NCBI lineage: Eukaryota > Metazoa > Chordata > Actinopteri > Characiformes > Alestidae > Alestes > Alestes dentex. Next base: position 7,681,353 of record JBBIGA010000146.1, read on the forward strand.
AAAAAGTTCTTCCCCAAACTGCGCCCACAAAGCTGGAAGCATGGTGTTGTCCAATATGTATTGGTATGTTGAAACATTAAGATAGCCCTTCACTGGAAGTAAGGGGCCACCTGAATTCAATAATTATGAGATGAGTCCCAATACTTTTGTCCATATAGTGTATGTAATTGTTCGTTCATTATTATTCATCATTACTGCCAATGCTTTTGGTTTGCCAATGCTTTAGTTACAATATTTCAAATCTGCTGTTTCCACCATGGCCAACCTTCACCTTTACAAACAATCTGATTAGGTCTATAAATAATTGTGTTGTTTTTTGTGACTTCAGAAAAACAATACATACAAATAGATTGTTTTTACGGCCTACTTCTCATTTATGAACTATAAAGAGTGGGAAGTGGATGGTACGGTTTTGACACATCATTTACATGCCACATCAAATTCTTTTTTTCCAAGAAGGTGAGGAAAACGCCGCTGCTCAGTGCTATGAATTCAATTCAGTTTTATTCCTTTAGCGCTTTATACAACGGATGTCACAAAGCAGCTCTATGACCTTCCAAGCCTTTTACAGAATCACTTACTGGTATATATCAGTTTGAAACCCTTGCTGGTTCCTGTCCCATTGCTATTAAACTCAATCCACAGATGGTTGGAGGTACTATTGATGATGACATTGGACATTTCGCTTTTCGTGAAATTGCCCAGCAGTCTCGATGAACTGCCTTGGCCATCATAGACCTGTAAAAAATGAAGAGACAGAGGAGAAGAAGAGCATTATATAGTGCTGGATTGCTCCTCTGCTGCTCAAGGCTTTGGTTGTTACATCTAGAAATGCTTCTGGAAACACAGCCATATGCATCCCAACATAATATTTATGGAGATTTTTTTTTTTTTCCCTTCCAAAACAAAATGTTGAATGTGGTTGTCCGTGTGGATTTTTGTAATTGCTTTTGGATATTACATTCATATTGAGACGGCAGCCTCGGAAAAAGGGGGAAGGAGGAGGACGGGGGAAAAAAAGCAACAACACGGCAGCACGATAGGAAATATTAAAGGTCATAAATCAACGTCAAGCAGCCGTTTTCCACTTTTCTAGCGAGGAGGACATTGTTTCAACCCCTGATGGAATAGATCGTGTGACTCTAGCTTGCATGTGCAGAGCAGGCTGCAAGTTCGTGGAGGAATGGGAATCCTTTGCCAGAGTGGGGAGATGTCTCCGACTCCAATCTTCATAGCCACACAAAACCAAACCATCACACAGAGACACCACAGAGTAAAAAAAAAATAAATAAATAAAAAAATCACTACTGGAGTTATTGATGGCGGAAGTAAGCACAGTCATCATTTTAACAAAAAAAAAAAAAAAAGAGCTTGCCAAGGGATGTGTCAGAATTAACCGCCTCGCATCGAATGAGATAGTAACGAAGTTAATTAGCCGTAACACATTCATGGAAATAATGTTTTTGGGATTAACGGAAATACCGCAGGAAAGAGCCTATAACAAAGATTTATGTGCGTCTGATTGCCGCACAGACTCGACTCACACCCTGGCTACTTAATTAGTGGCCATAGTGGTCTTCAGGGAGCTCTGTTCTCATATGAAGCTATGGGCGCCTTGAGCGCTGAGACTTAAATGAATCTATGAATAGTTAATGCCTTGGCTAAGTCACATGTGCGGGCGCTCTGTGAATTACAAGCTCTTACATGTCAACCACGCGGCAAACAGCGGAGGGTGACGCAACAGCCACAACTCCACCATCAAACTCCTTCACTTTCGGGAACACAAAAGGCCTCCTAAATCACACTAAGCTGGGGTACCTAATTAATCTATTATCTCCTCTTAATACAGGAGGCCTTTGAGAGGTGTGTGCTGATATAGTGAGGAGTCTGCAGTGTATCAAAAATGCTGAAGGGTGTGAAGGAGCCACACTTTACCTTTATATTTCTGCTTGAGAGCAGGAGGGCAAAAAGTCTTAAAGGAAAAAGTCATTTTCTTTTTTAGTTTTCTACTAAGCTGAGGCTTCCATCACACGCTTCCGTCTGAATCAAACAATCCCTTAAAAACATGCTCATGTGGTTGTGGATACTGTGTGACATGATATCTAAAACAATGGACAAAAGCACTGATAGAAATAATAGTGGCCACCTAAACTTTGCCTGTACTTCCACTGTCTTGTCAGATTAACATCTGAGGTAAAGGAATGAGGTAAGTTCTATTTCTGAACAAAGTATTTCTCCGGCCACTGACACCTTGAGAGGGCTCTGGATTTCTGAGAAGCTGTTACACAAATACAGATCGAGTATGAACTGCATAGGAGCTGCAGTGAGAGTGATCGGCCATACTTGGAGAAAGTCTCCGTCCCGGAGTTGGAAGGCGCTGGCTGTGAGCTGGATCCCTTTGCCGTTGTCGGTCCGGATGCGGTAGATGCACTCGTGGTTGTTATCGTAATTGTTCGGGTAATTGGGCGACAAGAGGACCCCCTCGCTCCCCACTGAGGAGGCACCACACTCGGCTGGCCAGAACATAGAGGACAGTGGGGAGGCAGAATTGTCAGGGTGGGGGGGGTGAGAGAGAGAGAGAGAGAGAGAGAGAGAGAGATTTGAACAAGGTTAGAGTTCAGGGTGGCATTATAGCAGATAAAAACAGATACATTTACTGTCAGCAAGCACAAAATATCAAAAGCCCTTTTTGATGTGATCACTATAATCATGCTGCTTTTCACCGGTTACAATGCAAATAGACACAGTACATGAAACCATAGAGATAGATTTAGGTAGGGAGGGTAAGGATGTGTCCCTATCAATCTTTACTGAGACAATTATTTCCTTCCATAGGGCTCATGCTTCAGACTGAGCCGAGAGGGTTAATGGTCCATACGGTCTGGCTGAGAACACTCTGTAGTGTAGGCTTGCAGGCTTACTGTGCATAAACCCTCAACAACACCTTGTCAGCTAGTGTACTAGCTCTTGATGGAGACAGCTGATGGATGGAAAGAAAGTAGTTTGATTACGATCAAAGACAAAGTCTTGGTTGTCTTTTTTACGTGTTCTCATCGAAAAAAGAAATTATGGACTGACCCAGAGTAAGATGTGTATATGAATGACTTACTGGCCATCACCCTGCTATGTATGTAGTTAGTTAACTTAGCAAGCTATGTCACGAGGTTTTTCCTTTCTACTTTAATCTTGTTTCATATGATGGTCTCCTTTAAATAAACCAATTTCATGCTTGTTTGTTGTCCCATATAACCTTATGAAGAGAAACTTTATACTTTTAACTTTAAACTTTTTCTTATGCTAGCAAAGATGCTGTAAATAATGTTTTTGTTGGTCCAACTCTGTTCAGCATGTGAGGAGATAATGTCTGAAGAAGGTCAGGGTCCAGGATGGCATTATGATAGATAAAAACAGATACATTTACTGTCAGCAAGCACATAACATCAAAATTATGTTAATGTAATGTTAATGTTAATAAAACTATAACATATTATTTAGCATCTAACATGAACTCTCATCTACGTTCAAAACAAAAGTTAGCATAAGGAAGGATGTTAACACATTTTTCCCAAAACGTATTTACCTCCAGATGTGAATAAAGAAAGTTGCTCAAAATGTTACAGCAAGGACAGGGAAACGTTTGAATCTGATAGATTAGATCCTACGTTTCAATGCCGTTCAGAATACGACATATTTAGTAACATTTAGAATATAAATGTAACTGCAAGATCTCTATTACGGTTCAAAATGAATCATATTATAACCTCTGGTTTACATCCCACCTTCACATTCCACCCCACCCATGTGTCTCTCCCAGGTTTTATAAGCGCGCACAAACATACTTCTGCAAACACAATGACACTGAAAAGCAGTGAACTTTTGAAACGGAATGAAGTGCCTACATTCGAACTATGACTCTTTTCTTTTATGTTAAACAATCAATTGAAGACAATGTTTCATGATTTCATTACATTTTCATGATAACAGTGATCATTTGTAACAGGTTACAGCCTGATCTACACTGCAGATATGACCTTTTTTGTAGTCCCATCTTTAACGTACAATAGTTGATATGAAAAATTCGTATTATGAATTTTTTCAATCACCTTTTATTGCAATAAAATTTCATAATCATCATAAAATTAGCAAGCGAAAAGGTTTAGGCGTTCGGAAAAAAAATCATCAGATTCCTTTATGCGGTTCAATACTCGCCTGCTCAGAAGTCAACTCTCCCTGCAGCGATGCCTTGAAGCGGGGACGCTTGTCCCCAAAAGTAGTGCTCTCTTGAAATAATTAAGCCAGCAGCGCCCTGACAGCTGTTGCTCTATTTCCTGCTGATAGGCCAGTCAGGGTCCTCGCACCAGTTGGAATATGAGCCTTTGTCATTTTGATGAATCACCACAACACCAAACTTCCGAGGAATACTAATTAACGAGGGGCTTTATGCATTAGTTAGGTGTTGGTCACACAGGCCCAGGGCTGCACTAGAATCAGATGTCCTTGTAGTTAATATTCCGCTCTTGCAGCTCAAGTACATAAGCAGATGTTGCCTCAAGACCTTGAGTTCCGTGGCTTGAGCCGCAGCTCTCGCAGCGACTACCTCGTAGCTGAACTTTTGAAAGTATATAAATACACGAGCCCTCAAAGGCAAGGAAATGCTGTATCCCCAGATTCGGGAGGAAATGATTTGTTTTAACAACTACTGTAGAGCTCTTTGTACTGTAGGCTGTTTTTTCATGCGGTGAAACATGAGTAGATGAAACAAATGGGGACATCGCATCGAATAATTACAAATTTCTCTCTACAGCATGGACGTCTTTGTGTGCAATAAAATAATGTTCGTTTTAACATGTCATTTTTATGAAGTCAATAAATAAATCTAAAGTTTCTGGAGACTAATGATTACTGGAGCTGCTGAACTAATTAAGGGCAAGAACACACACAAGAACACACACACACACACACACACACGCACACACACACACACACACACACAAACAAACTAACAAGTTTGTATTTCTATCTTTATGGGGTACTGTATTCTACTCCACAGTCTGATACTGAGCAGCTTTATACCTTTCCAGTTGATGCTTGGTATCACGTATGATGACCTTAGGTTCATGCCCGGCTGCTCTAGAGCCTCCCTGTGTCAGCAATTGGGGGGGCTTCCTTAGAGCAACTGAACCAACTCATTAGAACGGGTGATGAACGCATAATGTACCGACCCTAATATTAACACCATGAGCAAAACGAAATATTTTACCTTTTAAGTCAAAGAGCTTTCTTGTGGGAACCAGTCAAAATCTGTAATTGTTCTATAATTTTCCATTTTGTCATTCACAGACTTTCAGTCCCCACAAGGTGATGAAGAAATACATGCCCCCCACATACAGAAACACAAGCTTGTGAAACACACAAAAGTACACACACACACACACACACACACACACACACACAAATTGTCAATCGCTTGTATAGGGACAACCACAATAAAAGTTACACACCCTCACTAAATTGGCATCTGAGTCATGGAATCTTTGTTATCTGCATTTATATTTAAGTATTTAAATGGTGTACCTTTTAAAGTACTAAGCCAGTGACTCATAAGACTTTGTATCCTGTGCTTTTATATCTGTTGCAGGTGTCAAAGCTCATTTGAGAATGCACAGAAGCACAAAAAAATCTGAGCTAATATGTTCTGCCCCAAAGCCTAATGGGATTTAGGCAGGTATTTTATGTCAAAAAATATTTAGCCCTACCTAAAACCAAGCTTATGTGTGTGTGTGTGTGTGTATGTGTGTGAGTCAGTGTGTGCACATATCTGTGTGTGTGTAAAATTACATGATGCGAACAAAAGCGTGAAGAAAGTCTGAACTGTATTTTCTGAACAGGTGGGTCTTTAGATGATGGCGAAAGGAATTGAATGATCATGCAGTGTGAAGTTTGAGGAAAGTTCATTCCACCACTGAGACACTAACACTGTGAGACCGGGCCTTGCAGGCAGGGGCAGTTGATGTGGTTTTCATGCTGCAGATCAGTAACAGTAAACGTGTGGTGCAATTGCAATATAGCAGTTTACTTTCAGTACATTTCTGGATTTTCGTATGGCTGGAATACCTGTAGCTCCCATATACAGCCCCAGAAAAAATAAGAGGCCACCGCAATTTATTTTTAAAGCAGCATCTCTATGAGTGTGACAACCATTCCATGCCAGTGTCTGTTCAATTCCTACACAAGCACCTCATTCTACTTCATGAGGTACTGATTAGTGATCACCTGAATCACATCTTATTTAATGAGGAAAAGTATAAAAACACTGCTGTAATCAACACTCTCCTCTCGCAATGTGACCAGTTGGATGGTAAAACACTGCTAGAAGTACGTCAAAGGTAATTATTGCCATTTTGCTTAAAGAGTGAACAAGAGATTAGTTTTCTTTGAATTATTCAAGTTCTGTAAACACTGCGTCATTTCTCTTATTTTGATGTTTTGTCATTTCCTTTAAAATTATGCTTTAAAGAACAATATGTTTACTAGGAAATGAGGAGAAATATAGTCAGCAGTTCTTAAAAACTAAGGCAAAGCTGCTCAGTTCAATACGTGCACCTATAAAAGATCAAACCTGAGAAAGTGGTCTCTTATTTTTTTTTCCAGAGCTGTACATTAATGGAGTGACGATCTTCTGTGTGGTCTTTTCTTAAACTCTGGATGTATTTATTCAAAAATACTGAGCTGTTTGTCTGCTTTTGCCTTTGGGAAGTAAATAGTTGACTTGCAGGGGTTAGAAGCAGCAATAGTAATCACCACTGTGTGGTGAGGAGACATTTTGAAGCAACTGAGGCTCCGTTCCAAATGGGAAAAGAGAGAAAAAAGGTTCTCCCCAATGACATGGTAGAATTAAATGTTAAAACGAAAACAAAGAAGGGAAAAAAAAGTTCCAAACAAAGAAACATCAAGTTATCTTTTAGCTGCCGCTGAAGCAGAGGCTCCACTAATGCGAACATGTTGGCAGTCAGTGGACGCTAATGAGTCCACCTCTGATTATCATGGCGTTTTCTGCATACCGCTTAAATTTATGCAATCATATAAATTCCAGATCTGAAGCACGATAAGAAAAAGTCACACTTTTGGGCTTTGTTCACATTGCAGGGATGAATTGGCAAACATCTGATGTGAGAAACCTGATTTTGTTCAGTTTCAACTTTCCTATGTGCTTTCTCAAACTAATTACATTGAAATGTTCACACCCACGGTACACTATGTGGACAAAAGTATTGAGACACCTTTTAATTATCGAATTCAGGTGGCCCCTTACTTCCTGAGACAACGCCATGCTTCTAACCGTGTGGACCTTTGTGGACACAGTTTGGGGAAGAACCTTTTCTATTCCAGCATGACTGTGTCCCGGTGCACAAAGCAAGCTCCATAAAGACATTGTTGGATGAGCTCAGTGTGGAAGAATGGAATGGAGATTGCAAGCCAGGACTTCTTGTCCAATCCGTGCCTGATCTCATAAATGGTCTTCAGAATGAATGGGCACAAATTCCCACAGGAACACTCCAAAATTTTGCGGAATGCCTTCCAAGAAAAGTGGAAGCTGTTATAGTTGCAAAGGGGGACCAACGCAATGTCATTAAAGTCCCTGTTGGTGTAATGCTCAGACATCTCAATACTTTCGTCCATAAAGTGTAGAAGCTAATGGGCAGTTACTAAGCAATTTAATAGGTTTCCTGCTCCTTTTCAGTACAGGGAAATATGTCGAAATTATTTTCTGACCATACAACACAGAAGTGGCAGTCAGAGATTAAATTATGGAAAATCCCCTTAATGTGATCTTACCCTTAATAATTTAAGTTATCATAGTGATAAGCATATGTCCACCTACCAACACACCTGGGCAGGCCTGCGCTCCAGACGCGCCGGCCTCCTCCCAGGCAGGTGATCTTGCTCTCCCCCTCCAACCGGTAGCCCGAAAAGCAAGTGAACATCAATGAGTCACCCACTCCGAACTGGAAGCCCACCCTCCTGCTGTACGCTGGGACCCCAGGGTCCTCACATGGTTCCAGGTTATATTCTGTGAATCACACAGCACAGTTTTGATAGGTGGAACATGGAATGCAAAGAAATGAATAAACATGTCTTGCAAAGTACAAGCTAAGTCTAGGGGTACCACTCTGCCCTAGGGCTACCCATATAAAGAGTTTATACATGCATAATCAGGCAATTAGGTTGTAGACAGTTAAATGTAAATCATTTATAAGCAGTTATAAACCTGTTATACCAGTCGTCATACACTGATGCAGGCTCACTATTTGGCAAGATCTGATGTTTTCATGGTAATAGCATGTTAAGAAATACCTGATGAAGCTGAGAGTTTAACATTCTGCCTGAGAAAGGGCCAAGATAAGCGCAGCAACCAGCAAGATCTGAGATCTGGCCAAATAGTGAGCCTGCATCAATGTATGACAAATGTCATAACATGTTCAGAACTGGACCAATTTGTCTGCAGTTTAAACAATAAAAAAAGACACATGGATTCAAGCCATTTTGAATCGTGTGGTTTCCAACTTGATCTCTAGACACGTGACCTCAGTTTGACCTGTCAGATTGGAAATGCGTGTGTTTCTTTCACCACTGGCTGTTTATCTCAAAATGTGCGACAACAAATTTGATCTGCATTTATATTACAGCTTAGAAAGCTTAAGCTATATACAGACACTTACTGAGGCTTGTTGTCACACTAAATCATCACATTCTTTACAAAGTTGCGAACTGACTTTTGTATGTGTTTTCTGAGACTGTACAACCTACTGTTAGCTATTAAAACTGATAACAGGAGACATACCTAAAACAGTAATTCGCTAAATCAGGCTACAGCTTTGATTAGCTGGCCTTATTGGTTGACATAGTGCATGTGTGAGTATGTTGACAGGGGATGTTCAAGCAAAACCGGTCACATTTATGAGCTTAAATCCTGATGTTGTTTCTTAATGACTGTTTCCACCAATTGGCTGCAGTATACAAAGTGAAAAAAGAGTGTGATGATTTAGTGTAAGTAAGTTAGTAAGTGAATATTTATTGACATGGCACATTTTTTTTATACAGCTTTCACTGTCCAGAGTGCTGTACATATACAGAAGTAAATTAAAATATAAAATATATGAGAGAATACGATTACAAAAAGCATGAACACTTAATATTGACACATTTATAATATAAATGGAAACCGTAATTACAAATCTGAATCAAGAGTCTAAAAAAGCCTGTGTACATAAAAACCTATTAAGTTTAGACTTAAAAACAGAAACACTGGAAGCACACATTATATCCTCAGACAGACTATTCCTGCAACAGAAAAGGCTTGATCACCTTTTTGTTAAAGAGGAGCTGGATTGGCTCGAAGGAGATCAGAGATGTTGGATGGGTCTAAGCCATTGAATGCTTTAAAAGCAGTCCTTAAAATACCTCAAACTGACCTTAAACCAGAACACTGCCCTAAGCCTCAATTACCTGCCTTTTAGTGTAAAGCCAAAATAAACTTATTATATGCCTCAGATTTGTCTCACCTGTTCAAATCTGTTTTAGAGTTGGGGGTTAACAACCTTTTCACCAAACTATGGCTTTAAGATATTTTCTGGAGAAAATGAACTGCTCAATTCTCACCACAGTCAAGTTAAACTTAACTTGAATTATTCCAAGTTAAGTTTAGACCTGGGTCAGGGTTAGGATTGTGAGTTATTTAGTGGCTTAGTTTTGAGGTTATGGTTTCGGGTTGGAGTGAGTGTTGAATTTGGGGCTGGGTAGAAGTTAAGCTGTTGTTAACAGACATGTATGTAATTTAATGATTTTCAAACATGTGCGTTGGACCATCCAACTGAAGTGTTCGCCTCTTTCACGCTTCACAAATCTGTCATAGCTGCAGCGAGCAGAAACCCACCTGAGAAGGTGATGTTGAAGCCCTCGTAGGACATGGAAAAGTCAGAGATGAAGCGGACCTGGGCGCTGAAGTTGCCGAAGAGGCCAGCCTTGATGGAGGGCGGCAGAACAGAGCCTGTGAGGCGGGCCACAGGCTCGGCGAAGTTGCCGTCTTCAGTAATGAGGAGGTAATCATGGGAGTCCTCCAGGTGGAACGTGTGGAAGACCAGCTGCACCCCTGTAGAGCGAGAGATGAGATTAGAGTCCCGTCCGTCACACGCCGGAGGCTGCGCTTTTTCCCCACCCGTGGTGAGGCATGCGGTGGGTGCACGGGACCAGCAAGAAGAAAAGAAGTAAAATACACATCAGCCCCTGATGGGGTGCTGAATAATAAAGCGGCAAGGGAACGCTGGTTTCCAGATTCCTCATCGAGGGTAATTTGCAAGGGTTCAAATCTCAGACCCCAATGATGTGATTGCATTAGAACTCTTTAGGAAGTTACTCGCTGAATCGTGAAATCTCAAATTTCACCATAAATTGTTCTGAGATTGTTTTGTTACTGGCGGTTATTTTTTAAAAATACAATAAACGCACAAATGCAGCCGCAAGAACTATTTACAAGATTGTGGTATATCAATAATAAAATTACAGAGGGGATGGAATATAACTTTACAGTCATAATCAAAACCTTCCCAGTAAAAGAAAATATTTAGCTGATTTCCTAGGTGTAAAATAGAGCCACATCCTTTACAGAGGACAAACGTTAACATAGCATTTGATCCTGCGAACTTTAGTTCAGTTTTACAAATTGGAAAAAAAAAAAAAAAGAACATATAAATGTGCCATAACGTTTGCACAGGTCACATTTTGAGTATGTTAAATCTATCAAGTAAATAGTAATTGTGCATAAAAAAAATATGCAGTGAAATGTGCTCTCGGTACTTATTTTCAACTAGAACATTGATAAAATATTGCTGAAATATCAATAATAACATTACAAAATTCATACCGCTGAACCATATTCAGATGCATCTACAACCACAGTGGCTTCAGTAGTGAAAGATCTGATCTGAACGTATTTGACCGCATCTTACCTTTCCCATGAGATACTTCAATGGTCCATGTGCAGTTTAAAGAGTTTGGGTAGAAGTCTGGAAAGCCAGGAGACAGGATGGTGCCAGTTTTTCCGTAGACATAACCGCCACACAAAGCTGAGGACAAAGAAGACGGAGGAAAAAGCACACATTCCATGTTTAATTATCGATAACTAGACAATTTCAGTAGGGCTTTATGTGCAATAAGGGGCTTCCCCTCAACACTTGAACACCTGGAGTATAGCCTGGGACACTGATGCTGTGTAATTATTCACATGTGGTCTTACATATCAATCCTCTTGTTTTGCTAAACCAAAAAAATGTAATACAGAGATGCAAATGATAATGGCCTTGGACCACCTTGTAAGATTGCATTTAATTAGGATACCAGTTGTGCTGGAAATTACAATTGCAGCATTAAAAAAAAAGAAATTGCAGCATTAAAAAAGGGTCCAGGCTGATTTGATATGGAAATCTAGGTCAGACTCTGCAAACAATGTCACATGGTACTTAGAATCTACTAAACACTTTCTGAATTCCATACACAAACTCCTTACCAGTGAAACCACTAGTGACAGTGGGTACACACAGGGATGTAGATGTGTTTGTTTCCAGATGAAAAGATGCATCCAACTGGTCATTACTAAAATGTTAAAAGTAATGGCATTCTCCCTGATAGGATTAACAATAAGTAAATAAAAACGTTATCCCAAAGACGTACTGCGAAAAGGCCTCGGTCTACATTAATACAGCCAAACTATCCTCGAGTCGTTAGTTTTGAGCAAAGGGGTCATTTGGCTGACGCTCTTATCCAGATCAACTTACATTCATTAGTTACAGGGACAGTCCCCCTGGAGCAACTGGGAGTTAAGTGTCTTGCTCAAGGACACAATGGCAGAAAGTGGGGGGGGGGGCTTGAACCTGCGACTTTGTGGTCATCGGGTTCGCAGGCTAACTTTTTATATTTACTTCAAAATAAAGCCAACGTTTGAGTTTAGAACTGGTCATTTCATGAGCCTTGTACTAGTTTGTATGCTGGAATTTAGCCACAGGCATTCCTACTACAAAGTTAAATATTTCCAATTAGCTGGATTCAAATTGCTATATGGTACAAAATACAGAAAAACAGCTCAAAACACAGCAACCACTCACCTCTCACTTCTGTTTTATCCAAAAAAAAAAAATAAGTGCACTTTTGCAAGGAGTTGTTCACATAATTATGACTACTTCAGCCGTCAGTGTTAAGTCACAATCATAAAGGACAGCGTGTGTTACTAGTAAAGTATTATCTCAACACCGATAATAACACTCGCAATATATTACAATCCATTAGTAATCCATTACAAATGACTAATTACTTCTCTCAACCTGCACTGATTACTCCCTAAATAAATTATTTGCACTATTCATTATAAACATCTGTACCAACTGGAAAGTCCGTGGGTAGTCGATTAGTCCGTCCGTTTGAGCTGTTTGCCTTGAAATAAAAGCTTAATGACTAAATAAAAGACGTTCTTGAAGGAAAGTCGAGTTTGGCCTGTTTGGGAGAGGTTGGGGGCTTTCTTATCTTCAGCACAATTAACTTTTTATCAGTTTTACATTAGCAGAATTACCTAAAGTGAAAGATCCTTGACTTTATAGTAGTGTTCACATTCATTCAGCCTTACACAGTGAGCTGCTGCAGGTAGACCCGTTGTGCACAATTTATGCATAAGAACTGGGACAAATAGAGTAAACAGAATTATTTAACAGCATTATGTGCAACTAATATTGTTCCTTAAGACACATAAATAACACAAGCAATGTATTTCATCTTAAGTCAGTAACTGTATGGTAATTATTTGAGCTACGAACTGCAATGTGTTACACTACTTTGTTAAAGGAAAAGATTACTTTGTACTGCATTCTAATCAAAACTAGTAATTGTGTAATGCCCTGGGCACATACAAAAGTTGACTTAATGTGTCAAGTTGACTTGCTTAATGTGTGATATAAAGGTATTTTCACTTGTAGAACATCTGCGTCTCAGAGTTCCTCCTGTAGTGGTTTTAGTGGCTGTACTTAAATCAGGTTTTAAATAGATCTGGGGTACATTAACTAAAGAAATAAACCATGTGAGATCATGCCGTTACTAGTAAATTGATCACAAATAAGGGCGTTCTTAGGCATGATGCAATTTTGAGTACAAACCTTCTTATCTGTGACGCAATCACTATACTGCACAACTTGTTTTTATTGGTGGGACTGAATCTCATGGCTCCCTACTTCCCAATTACTACACAGAAACATGGCTCCGGCACCCAAACAGAGAGAAATATCCCTAATAAAGAGCTATACCAGTGCATATAGTCCCATGCTGGACAAACAGTGTATGACTTCATACAGAATTTCAGCACATTTAAGAATTACCCTGGGTTTACTGTCGTTTAAGGCAGATTTGACAAATACTTGGACATTAAAATTATATTCTTTATTGTTTATGTTGCAGTCGACAAATAATCATATAGTACTTTAATTTAAACTCTATGATGGATAATAATGACTGATACAGCTATTTAGCCTGTTAACTAGCTATCTTTTAGCTTACTGATCAACCTAGTTCTAGCTAAGAAAGTGTGTTTCCAGCCCCCAGTTTTTAATGACTTGAAGCTTTAATAAAGAATTCAGTTGATATGAGGAGGTCATAAGTGTCAATGGTTTTGAATGGGGCTCAGTCAAGCTGATTTCACGGCCACAATTATCCATATAAACTTGCATTTTAACTAGATAATCCTACCGCAGAGATCATTCTGATACCATGCTTTTATGAGTTGTCAGGGCACAACATTCAAATATATAAAACTACCACATTTTGACTCGAAACGTTTTGCGGGCAAATCTAACCCAGCAACGGCTTGTTGTATTTGGACATGGACTTTTTTTTTTTTTTTAAACGTATGGCGTTATGCTAGTGATCCCACCCTGTTCTTCAGGGTACATTGATGCTGGTGATTAAATGGAGCTTCATGGTGTGCATGTTATCATACACGCCCCAGGCCACAATGGAAAGTTAATCAGCGAAAATAGCTCTTTCACTGTGAGACAAATAAAGGGTAGTAATGGCATGGCACCCTAGCATGCAACTACAGTACCGGAGCAGAAACCAGTACTCTTTACTTTCGAGGAAAATGAGACACCTTTTTGATTTGTGCCTTCTGAAAGAAACCCTGACTTAGAGAGTCTTAGTCTGCAAACACACTACATACAAAAGTGGACTGAACATACGATAAGAATCAGCTATGCATTATTTTCAACATTTATTAACAATACCTAGCTTTAGGTATTTGCTGATGTAATGAGTTTATGCTATAATTTTGTGCTTTAAAATAGGACAAAGCTTTTGAATATGATTTTAAGGAATGAAAACATGCATAGCAAACAACTAAGGAAGTATACTGTTTATTATTAATTTAGTATTAA
>JBBIGA010000146.1:7696533-7729846 GCA_037576975.1 Alestes dentex
TATTCTCCCATCTTGTGAAACATTATGGGAGAAGATTAGGTGCTGTTTTGTTGGCAAAAGGGGGTTGTACAAAGTATAAACATCAGGGGTGCTAATAATTGTGGCACACATGATTTGATGTAAAAGAATTATTTCTTAAAGTGGGATTTTTTTCCCCCACTGAATAAATGCACTTGAATTAAGGTTTGGATTTTCCTTATTGTGGTCCTATATTATTTAGAACAAAACTGAATTTATTAGACGCTAGAGAACACATCTTAACCAGGGGTTCCAATAATTATGGAGGGCAGTGTATAAAGCAGTGCGGCCTATTCTTAAAAGCATGCTTAGTTTATAGGGAAGGACATGTCAAGAGCCCAGAAGTTGAAGACCTATGCTGGTGTGCAAGTGTGTAGTTCTGGACTGGGATGCAGGAGCTGAGCCCTTTAAAGCCTAGAATGTGAGAACGAGAGCTTTCTGATTCTTGCTGCCCCTGGAAGCCAGTGAAGTGAGCTCACAAGAGGATTCGCATGAGAGTACTTGAGGAATCTATGGACCAGACGAGTAGCATTCAGAATGCTGGAAGACGGCATTCTTTATTCCAAGAAGACTTGGAAAGAGGGAACTGAAGATGTAATGTCTGAAGATGACTAAAGCTCCTCTGCATTGAGGAAGGTCGTGCTCTGATGTTGTGAACGTGCAGAATCTGGTGGTAGATGATATGCAGTTAGAGAAACTAAGTTGGTGATCTTGATCACTCGGAAGTGTCACTCCAAATTTGTGTGATGGCTGGGTGGTGAAAGAGTCAATACTGATAGAGGAGCCCAGTCTGGTGGAGTGTTTTGAAGGTAGGTAGATGGGTTTACTCTCGTCAAGATTTGGTTTGAGATGGTGGGTAACCATCCATGAGGAAAGATCAGAAAAACAAGTATCTGCTTAGTCAGTGGTTCTCAACCTTCATCCCGGATTCCACCCCGCTCAGTGTATGTTTTCCATTCTCCCAACACACCTGATCCAACTAATCAGCTAATTAACAAGCCTTTCCTGAAATGAGTATTTAAGAACAAGCAAAGTGTGATTGCGTGGTTGTTATGAAATCAGTGTTTGGAGACATCTAAATATTGGTTTTATGGGCAGAACCACTGCACTACTAGGGGGCAGGGGCATGCTGCGTCTAACCAAGCCTTTTATGAATGGCTTAACGCGTAGTCGCATTCCCAAACTGATTCTTTTTAATAACACCACAACAAACACTGACACAGCTGTCTTTAATAACTGACCTGAGCTTCAGTGTCTTAAAGCCTGTTTATGAGTCTGCTGCGTGTTTTGCTGCACATTTGTTTCTTCTTGTTTGCATTTCTCTGCATTTTGTCTTTTTCTGGCCTCCTTAGCCATGATGTCGCAGATTCTCTCTCCGACCCGTTGTTTGAAGGCGACTCAACCGTCAGCTCTCTCTCTCTATGCATATTACGGCGCCGACTCAACCACAAAAATTGATTATTCCAATAACACCAGATATTAAAGGATGTTTTGACACTGGAACAATTCCAAAATTCGGCACAACCTCGAGGAGAAACTGATGCAATCACACTTCCGAACCAAATGGGCTGGAGCCTGATTGCGCTTGCTACAAATACACTAAAATACACTAAACTGTGCAGTGAATGGGGGGCCCCCAGGACTGAACCGAGCTATAAGATTTGGAAGGCGGATAGAGGAAACAAGTGGGTGCCTTTAGCACCCGCAGAAGGTGTGTGAGCTTATCACAGATCCCAGTGATTTAAAACAGAAGAAGTGGACCAAAATAACACAAGTGAAGTGATCTTAGTCAAGGAGTCACTCGAGTGACTGATGTTGTGAACATAACATGTGGCAGGTTAACACAAAGAACTGAAAACCTAGAATTTACCCCTAGAAAAGTCACCAGAGCAGAGAAAGAAGCTACATTATGTAACCCGTGTCTTTTAGGGAGGACCTAAGGCTGATACTCATTTGAGAATAAAGCTTTTTTGCTAAGACACTATTACCCTCACATTCATATTCATGAGCACTGACTGCAGTACCTTGGGAAACCCAGGAGTAATACTGACACTCTAATCCCGGCTTCTGGAGACACAAAAATATTTCCAGTTCTAAGTATTGCTGAGAAATTTGGAGAACAGATTACGTGATTGTTTGATCTCTGTCAACAGTTGACTATTTCCCCGGTGCCATTACACACTTTATGCTCAGTCTGCACGCCATGAGAACCAATGCCCCAACAAACATTCCCTCTCCCTCAAACGCAGCCTATTAGTATTAACTCAAACCTATGCAAGGGCTGAAGATTTATAGATATTAGCCGAAGGAATAAACCAGTGGCTCAAGCGGAAAGAAATGCACAATATATGGCTTAAAAGGCCCTAAACATACATCCCTATCTCTCAGAGCAGTTGTGGATACAGCTGTCTCGCCTGTAATGAAGGTCAGGCTCTGATGAGAGCACATCAGGCTGAATCGGAGTCTATTAGAGGGGAAAGGCGCATGGCCGATAAGGAGCCGGCGGAGAAGGAAATTGGAGATTCCGAACCAAATGGGCTGAGGCCTGATTGCGCTTACTGGAAAACACTCCACGCGCTTATTTCAATCCATCCCACAGCCAGGAAACAAATAAGATAAACAGCTTGAGTGAGCACTCTCCTGTAGGTACTTCCTCCCTATCTAGCCAAGTGACTCTCTGTGGCCTCCTACTTCTTCTCCTTCTTCATCTTCTACAAAGTTATCTTTGAAACTGTTCATTCTGGTTAGCACTCGGGTCTTTAAAAATGAACATCCCTGGGGAGCATGGAGACTGCTTATCCGCTCTACCTTCTGATAAAGAAAGCATGAGCTGGACGACTCCCGACGCTGGCCCGTGTGAACGGGGAGTGGAGCAAATGAGGAATACGGGGCTAGTCCCCCTCCAACTTTATCACATGTGTCTACGTTTACCAGTCAAGGACTGTTCATTTTGGTTCCTGGAATTATATATTAATGCTGTGTGTGCTGCTATCTGCAAAGGGCTACCCATGACTTGTACTACGTCATCTTCGTCATGAGACAAACTCATTTGAATTTGTTTTACGCCTCACTTGCCATTCTGCGAAGACTGCACGCCTAGCATTTCATGCATTTTTTAAAAAGTTACATTAAACAACACAATAAGTGTTTTTCGTCAAGTACGCCAAGATGCTGCTGTGGTGCGTATAATTTGTACAGTTAATCTATTTTTTTTAACTCTCTTGCATTCTTTGGTTCATATTGTTCAGTTCTGTGTATTTATTAGGTTTTTTTTGTTGTTGTTGTTGTAAATTATATTAATGCATTATATGTAGTATATGTGCTGGCCATTTGTACTGTTTCTTTATTTTCACACCGCAACTGTTTTGTTCTTTTGTTTTATTCTATGCTTGTATACGTCACCGTTCAAAAGTTCAGAAACCCTGTTTTTTTACAAATTAATACCAAATTATCTGCAGACACATTCATAAAATTCTAATGTGGCAGTGTCAGAAGTTTCAAATACTAATATGTAGACATTTTATTTGGGCCAGGATGCCTCACATTCAATTTGTTATCAAAGCACAGTTGTATATACATCTGACCAAATTACATATTTGATGCATGTTCTGAGTTAAAATAAAGTCAGAGGAGAAACAAATAATTCATTTTTTCTTCAAATTTTAGAGCCTGATTTCTACTTATTTACGACACTGGATACAAGTAAAATGTAGAAAAAACCAACATGCCTCATTTTATGTTAATGTTTTTCCAATAGGTGCAATTCAGTAAGCAAACAGAAATGGTGAACCGACTTGTGCAGAAGTTTGTTCTCTAAAGAGGATTTATTTTCTCTCAGTAACTCAACCAAACATGTCTTTTTGTTTTGCCTGGGGTGCCCAAACTTTTGCAAACAGCTGTTTAATTATTTATCTTGAGGTTTAAAAAAAAAAAACATTGAGAGATCTGGTTCATATTTCAACCTGTACATTATAACAGTACTATGGGAATATGTTATAAAATACAGCCCCGGGAAAAAAAAATAAGAGAGCACTGCAATTTATTTTTAAATCAGCATCTCTATGAGTATGAAAACAATTCCATGCCAGTGTCTGTTCAATTCCTACACAAGCACCTCATTCTGCTTTATGAAGTACTGATTAGTGATCACCTGAATCACCTGAACCACTGCTGTAATGAACACTCTCCGCTTGCAACGTGACCAGTTGGATGGTAAAACACTACTAGAAGTACATCAAAGGTAATTATTGCCATTTTGTTTGAGAGTGAACAAGAGATTAGTTTTCTTTGAATTGTTCAAGTTCTGTAAACACTGCGTCATTTCTCTTATTTTGATGTTTTGTCATTTCCTTTAAAATTGTGCTTTAAAGAACAATATATTTTTCGGGGGGGGGGGGATAAAGAGAAATATTGACAGCAGTTCTTAAAAAGTAGGCAAAGCTGTTCAGTTCAATACTTGCACCTATAAAAGATAAAACCTGAGAAACCTGAACATTTTTTGCAGTGGTCTAATATTTGTTTTCCAGAGCTGTATCAGTTCTGAATACTGAGAGTTCTAATGGCCACGTATGGACAGGAAAAACGAAGCTCAAGTTGGTTCTTCTTGAACTAACTTGAGTTTGGAGAGGAGGCTTACCATCGCAGCTGGGCAGAGCGTGGTTCCACTGATGGTTCCTCTCACACACAATGGGCTCGTCATCGCTCAGAGTGTAGCCCTGATCACAGCTGAACGTCACCCTGGAGCCGATGGCAAAATTGTTCCCGTGCCTCTTTCCGTTCACAGGGATGCCCGGGTCCAAGCACGAGTCGCTCTCCATCATAATGCCTGCAGGAACGGAGCGGACTCTTTCATTGAACCTCCGGCGCCCAAATTGCACCGAGGGGGGTGTCAAAAGCACTTCATGCAGTATAAATCACTAGAGGTGAGCTCTCTCGCTCTCTCTCTCTCTCTCTTTCTCTCTCTCTCTCACACACACTCACAGTCTCTCTAAATGTATCGCTAAATAGAGAATACTATTGAATGCAGTTTCGGGTTAATGCAATGTTTTTTTTGTTTTTTTAATGCAGTTAAACCGATTGACATTGTTTGAGTCCCTCAGCTTATTTCTCCCTAGGCTGGGCAGACATTTGTATCTTTAGGAGAATCTTAAAGGCGATTCCTATTTTCGCAGCTTCTAACTCGATCGTGAGAGTGGTTTGAAATAACTGAATAATAATCCATCAAGTCCAATGAGTCTCAGAGGAGATAGGATGGTTGCATAAGGTGTGCTGTCAGAATCACTTCATTGTGAGTCATGAATATCTGTTAAGTGAATCTCACTACCACCTCTGTGTTCTCTTCGTGTCTGGGTCTCTCAACCCTCTTTCTCTCTTTCTCTCTCTCTCTCTCTCTCTCTCTTTCTCTCCCTCCCTCTCTTTACGCAGTGCATTATATTACAACAGTGTCATTCAATCTCCTCTAAAAAAAAAAAAAAAGAAAAGCAATTGGAAACAATTTGCCTAATCACCTGGAACTGGTCAAGAAGGTTTATGCAATTTTTAAAATAGGAAAGACGGCATAATCAGTGGTGGAGCGCACATATATTTCCCAAGGAATAAAGCTGTGCATTTTTACAGGTCTGTAACAATATAGCGGTGATTAAGATGGCGATATGAGCATTTATGACGAAATATATATTCAGCACAGATTTATCATTTGTTGATCATGGTGTTCACACTAGTTCAGCTCGCAGCATGGATTCCTAGAATAATATCAACATAATATTAAATTATAGTCGCACTGTAAATTGCTATTTATGAAACCTCCTCCAGCTATCATTTTAACAGCCTTCCATATTCAACTTTCTCGTACAGCACGCTGAATAATGCAAAAAGGTTAGTAACCACTCTTATAGTTATCCACTGCCTCTGGTTATTAGGATTGGTGATGCAACACTATCACTGTTTCAAGCGTGAAATGCTACTCGCTTGTCTAAGGAGGGCTGGCAGACATCTGGAAGGCACCTTGAAATTCTGTAAGCGAGAAGAGAACTGGCTCCAGTCAGTCTCCAATCAGACGAGCCGGTATTGCAGATCTATTGCTGAACATGAAGTAACGGCTGGGGCCGAAAGGGCTCCCTACTCGCTGCGAAAGTGCACTTGCATAAGGCATGAGCCAACGGCTTTTACGCGCCATGTAGTGCACTACATGTCAATTAGGGATTCACTTTGGGTTGAGCCAGGGAGCCAGGGAAGGTTGACTCACTCTCATAGCGGATTTGGAAGCCCTCACTGGAGCGGCTGTTGTCGGTGGTGAAGAGGAGGTACATGTAATTGCCAGTGCTGATGAGGAAGTGAGGGGCCTGCGTGCCGTGGTACTCTCCGATCAGCGGTGACGAGATGGAGGGCCCATCACGGATCTCCAGCGTGTCGTAATTAACCTCAGTCTGGAACCTGCAGGCATAAGGGTGTGGGGGCGGGAGCGGCAAAGGGAATGAACGCATCTTTATGGCCTGAATTACTCTCACAAGAATCATTGACCCCTATATTAGGAACCTACACAGGTACAACCAAATTGGACATAAAACCATTGTAATACGTACAATGATTTATTGTAATACTCTAATACTCTAACGTTGTTATAGCACTCTCCAGATGTTTCAGGTCCTTTGTAGGAAGCTGCAGAAGTTCAGAATGATCGGCATAACTGCACAATATTCTACAACAGACAAAGCTTTATAACTGAGCATAGAGAAAGAAGTTAAAGGATGGTTTGTGTTTCAAAAGCGGACGTTGCTGAGAAAGTGAAACATTACTTTTGCACGAGTAAAATGGTTGACACAATATTGGCACAGTGATAATAATAATAATAATTAAAAAAACAAAGACTAGTATAATATTCACGGTTCAGTATTTATCATTATAATGTGATCAAAAGAGGAAAAAAATGTGCGATCACATGTGGTCACCCTTTTTTTTTTTTTTTAAACTTGTGATGACTGTTCAGGTGTGAAATGAATGTGTTGCTTCTGTAAGGATGAAATCTAAAAAAAAAAAGACCACTCGGCATATATTACATTAATAATGAACTGAGAAATTATTAGAGAACTGCAGCAGGATGAGACAAAAGAACGAAACAAAAAAGAGTAGGGACTTCAGACGTGGTCACTGCCGCGAATTCCAACTAGCTCGAAATCGATACCTGTCAAAAGAGATCTTGATGGCATGATCCTTCCTGGCTTCGATCACCCATTCACAGTTGAGAGAGTCCTTATAGTAGCCAGGCCAGCCAGGGGACAGCAACACTCCCACTGGAGCTGTTAAATGCCCACCACAGGGAGCTGGGAAAGGAGAGGCAGAAAAATCAGACTGTCAGCAAACCCCAAGCCCCAAACACTCTTGTGCCTATGTGCGGTGCAGGGGGAAGCGTAGCAGAGCATGCGGCTGAATAGCAAGTGGACACCACCACCACTCTGCACAGTAAAGGCTGGAAGCTTGATCCCTTATTCAGCATGCATTGTCTAAAGTTTTTCAGAGAATGTAACTGAAAACAAGAATAAAACAGGAAGCAGGACACGGGACACTGGGAAAAAAAAAAAAGGAGAGGAGTGGAAAAGGCAGCTATAGCCTGTTTTGCTTCAGCATCGGACGATTTAATCAGTTAGAAACGGTTTGTTTCAAAAAGAAACATTATGCTTCCATTCCTGTACCTCAGTCTGCATCTCTCACTTGTAAGTATTTATAAAGAGATACTAAATAGGGACAAAATAAAAGTGATAAAAGTGAAAAAGATATTTATTTATTTAAATCCTTGTTCATGATTCGAACTCTTGCTATCAATACCACAACAATTTACCTACAACTACAAACTGTGCATAAGTGCATCTGCTAAACACTTAAAAGCAAACGAAAGCCATGCACAGGTGGCAGAGAGCTGGATTATCCTGTCTTAGAAGCAAAGGAACAAGGCCACCTACCTTCGCAGCGAGGCACAGCAGCATTCCACACCACGTTACCGTCCTGAATGACACAGGTGATGGATTCGGAGCCATGGGTTTTGATGAAGCCCTCGTCACACGTGAAGAGGACTGAGCTGCCCAGTAAGAAGTGCTCTCCAAAGCGCTGGCCGTTAATGGGGATCCCAGGGTCGTGACATTCGTTCTGGCCAAACGCTGGAGGATAAAGATGAAAGTGAAAAAAAATCAATGTTGGAGTCAGAAAGACAGAATACCAAAGAGCACACTGCAGGTCATACTAGCTAGCATGAAAAAACACAATCAACTGAAACGCATCATTAAAAGATTAGCTTCAGGAGAAAAGATCTCAACTGTAGTTCATCAGCGCAACATGGCTTCTTTGTTTTCTCACACTGGAGCTACAGAGCTAAAGAACTTAGCAAGTAAATAAAGTTTAGGACCACTAACATCATGAATACTCAAATCACAGTCTCCTTCAAACCGTGCCAAAATGTGAGGTCATCTCTAATAGGTTTGCTCACGTCTCTGACATTAAGAGTGTTCCATCCATGGGTTCTGAGAAGCCCCCCATCAAAGCATAAAAGGTGAAATTATTATGGCTGTCACTGCTCCTAGGAGGGCATGTCCCTTGGTGCTCATGCCCCCTGAAGTAAGTTAGGCGCACAGAGGTTTTTGGGCAACAGTTTTACAACTATTTCATCAAAAACTCCAAAAATTGGCATAAACACAGGAAATCCAGTGCAACAAAGTCAAATTTACTCCATTATTTTCAGCACAGACAGGTTCCAGTTCAGGCTTCATGATGGGTAATGTTTCTGTTTTTAGCCAGGTGATGTAATTTTGTCCAAATAAACAAACATTTGGAAAGCAAACCTGTCTTGGTTGATCGATCACAATTAGGGTCAGGAAAATAATGGAGCAAATTAGATTTTGTCTGACCGTAGTTTATACCGACCAACTTTTTTTTCTTAGGCACCTTTTTTTTTCTGAAGAACCCAAGACCAGACTAAATTTTTTTTTTGTGTGTGTGAACTCCCAATTATCCTCTAATGCCTGATGCGGGCTGCCCTTTGAGTGACACGCGGGTGTCACAAGTGTCGGGCTAGATCCTTCAATTATTCGGAACGCGCAGGAGCTCCAGCACAAAATCCCTGCCGGGCTATTTTTGTGGCCCTCAACTGGTGAGAAACATCTGTTTGTTCCACCCTTGTGGCAGGAGGATGGCTAATGCACGTGGGCGAGGGCGTCGGGGCCCGGGTCACGACCCCGCTGACAGTGGGTTTGCTATTATGGGCCTTTCTGCCAGCCACTCCAGGTCCACATCAGGACATGTCTCTTCTAGTCTGAGAGGGTCACACCCCATTACTATAGCCTCGGCTGCTGAGATATCAAACCACACAATCACCCGACACCCCACACCGAACCACCCCTATCAGCCCCCATCTCAAATAAAAACAGACACATACAACCAGCCATATCCACCACCTGGACACGTGCATACACAGACACATGTCTAGGACAAAAATGGGGAATATAAAAAAATGGGGTTGCTGCAGCACTGCCAGATGTCAGGAATGTTTAACTGCAATTGCAAGCGAATTTTGTACTTTTAGTATCTGTAATTCACACACACACACACACACACATACACACACACACACACACACACACACATATCTATAAATCTCTCTCTCTCTCTCTCTCTCTCTCTATATATATATATATATATATATACACACACACACACACACACACACACACACAAATTCTGAACATATTGTAATTCATTCCACTTCATTTTTTACTGGTAAGATTTATGATTGGACTAGTCAAGGTGTAGTTTTAAAATTACTAAGGGCACATGCAAATTAAAAATCAGGGCAGTTGAGTCACATAAATGGGAAACATGCTGGTAATCCTTGATTATAAATGAGAAAATGTGTAATGTATGAATCTGGCCAAAACAGCTGTACACCGGCACAGGTGTCACAACAATATTGATTACTAGTTTCAGTTGAGTGATCAGTCAAAAACGTAACTCCCATGTACATGATTTGAAAAGATTCTAGCTTAAAAAAAAATACCTAAAAAGTGAGATTGTTTTCATGGAAATGTTATTAATGCAAACTTAAATATCATCTGACAGTATAATCGTTAGCAATATTGCCCGACTCCATGTGCTTCAGTGTGACAAACCGAAAGAAACGTTCACAGCAAAACTCCCAATGAGCTGAATTAATGCGTACAGTGTTCATATGTGCCCGGCTGGACTAAAATGAACGCCTTATATCATGTTGAATCACCACTGGGGATGCTGCTGTGTTGTATCAGATTATTCTTATTGGTTCTTTGCAACAGTATACACATACAAGCCCGCCGTCTGGCAGCTCCAAGCGGCTCTGCCTCTATTTCAGTAACATTTGGTTGGGGCTCCCCACTGACCATTTTTCCTCTTTATACCGCAGTCTGTCTCTGTTTAGCTCCTATGGAAAACACTTTACACTCCCCGGCCACTTTATTAGAAACACTTCCCTAGCTGGACGCTGTAGTCCATCTGTTCATGTACAGTGCATGCCAGCCATCCTGCAGCCCCGCAGCAGCAGTCAGCTTCAGACCACAGAGACACTCGTGGCGGGATATTTTTTGAGTGGTGGACCACTTTCAATCTAGCAGTGACAATGATGTAAAAATCTGAGACACCTGTACCTGCGGCACCCGCACAGCCATGCTGCTATGATGTCAGTGTCACTGCTGTATTAGGAATACTCTCCCTTACTCAAGAGTGGTCTTGTGGTCAGATACTGACCACTGCAAAATGAAGTAGAGGGTGGTTGACAAATTGTGCATGAGAACAGATGGAGCGAAATCACATATTCATATGCAGATGCTTGGGCACCCCTAGTAAAACTAAGTACATATCAACTACTGAGAACGCACTTTTGCACATTTTATGGCACAATTACTGTTTATTTGCTGAAGTCTAATAAAACCCAAAATGTGGCCTGTGGAAAAGTTATGGCATAATATAGATGTTTATTTTCTCTGATATGTTAAACTCAAACAGACAGAAATTGTGTGTTGATAAAAAATGCAATATGAAAGTGTGTTCTAAGTCAACAAAATGTAATTTGGCTGGGGAGATTTTTGCATCTAACTTTTTGTATGTCGTGACAAATAGGTGGAAATGCAAAGCGCTGTGTGGAGGCTGAGTGCACACATGTCGATGCAAGGTATTATAATTAGGGATGTCAATAGAACAAAATAATTCATCGTGATTAATCGCATTTGGGTGTGGAGTTATTTCACCTTGGAGTTGCAGTGCATTTTACAATAGCCAGACCAGTGATTTTTATACTTTTTATACTTTTATCAGCAACTTATGCTGGATGATTAGTTCTGGATCACAGATGCCACTCATCCCAAAGGCATTGGACAGAGCTCCAAGCCTCCAGACAATTCACTTGCACTACTCCCTCGTCCAATGCCAGTGCAGCTTCTCCACAGCATCCCATTCTGTTGGTCACTGGTTTTCTTTGGAGATTATTTAAGCTGAGCATGTGCAACGTAAAGTAGCTGAACTTCGAGGAAGTGTCTGAAAAAATATTACTGATATTACTGGTATTTCCAGTATCAGAGGATAGTTCAGAATCAACATGCACTATATAGACAAAAGTACTGGGACACATCTGTTTTTCAGGGTTTGGGCCAGACCCCTTACTTCCAGTGAAGGGTAATCTTAATGCTTCAGCATACCAAGACATTTTGGACAATGCCATGCTTCCAACTTTGTGAACACAGTTTGGGGAAGAACCTTTTCTATTCCAGCATGACTGTGTCCCAGTGCACAAAGCAAGCTCCATAAAGACATGGCTAGATGAGTTCGGTGTGGAAGAACTTGACTGACCCACACAGAGCCCTGACCTCAACCCCATTCAGCACCTTTGGGATGAACTGGAACAGAGATTGTGAGCCAGACCTTCCTGTCCAACATCAGTGCCTGAGCTCATAAATGCTCTACAGAACGAATGGGCACAAATTCCCACAGAAACTCCAACATCTTATGGAATGCCTTTCATGTAGAGTGGAAGCTGTTACAGCTGCAATGGCGAGACCAACTCCATATTAATGTTTATGCATTTGCAATGTCATTAAAGGTCCTGTTGGTGTAATGGTCAGACCTTTGTCCATATGGCGTTCTTTATTGATGAACAATACCAATACGTAGAAAAGAGTAGATTCCTTTCTCACTCATGGAACTGCGTAAGTATTTCTATTTATCAGTGTGTCATTATTCTCCAAGTCATAGCCAAAATCCTATTATAATAAAGAACTGGGTTAGTAAAAAAACTTGACACTACCCACTGAGTTGCACTGGCTTGTGCTTTAGACGTCCGTGATGTAAAAACAGAACCAGTGGGGACACTTTACAACACGGTGATGTAGCCAATTCACTCCCTAATGGCATTTCTGGACATGGTATAATACTTTCTCTGCAAGGCTTACAGAAACCAAATGTTCACAGAAACCACTAAACAAAGCTTCTCTTTTAGTGTAACCATAATAAGGGAGTTTGTCAAGGTTTCAGGCTACAAAATCTCACAAATTTCTCATGTGGAATTATTCCTTTCTTTCAACTGAGAGGCTTAAAAACATTAAAAAAAAAAAAAAAAAAAGCAGCAAAACAAGGACACAACTTTTAGAGTTGAACGTTTAGAGGTATGAGTGAAAAAAAAAAAACAGTACATGTAGATGTTAAGGGTTAAATAGGGGTTAATTACACACTGGTGTGAAAAGCTGAATCCAGTCAAAAACATCCTCTGTGCTGTAAAGGAACTGAGTAAAAAGGTGCTTAATAAAAGATTTCATAATCATCTTTTTGAATAGTCTGTGTTACAAATGAGCCAATCAATCAGGCTCTGTTAGACTGTAGCACTCTGAAATATGCATGATTGAAATCAAGCAATATCCTTGAAGAATGTTTCAGCTGCATGGGAAAAAAAAACCCCTGCAAATCAATTTAGTACAATAAAGTCCACTGGACATTGCAATTCAATGAATGCAATGAATGTTTTGCTATCACCTGTTCTAGATAAGATGCCATTTTGCAATCTATAGCAAGAAGTAATAAATCTGTCAGAATAGTAAGTAGACTGGAATCCTGGTTCAGGATTCAGTGCTTTTAATGCACATCAGATTTAATACAAAAAAGGCCTTATGCAACAGATCATACATTTTCACTCATTAAGCGGTTTTTCATACACACTGGTCACTTTCAGTGGAAACCTTTGTTTACTTGGGGCTCCCAAGTGGGGGCAACTGTTTAAAGGTTTGCTCTATTACTGGGAGACCATGAACTTAATGCCTGATGATGCCAGAGCCACCTTTGGCTGGTAGTCCAAGAGGTCAAATGTGTGTAGTTCCTATATATTACCTATAGATACTTTACTTGTTGATAAACATCTGGTGAAACTGAGTTGATAATCAATCTCATTAGGGTTAGGGTTGGGTTTAGGTTCAGGGTTTGGCTTGAATTCAAGGGTATGGTTTAAGGTAAGGTTTCATTCAGAGTTAAAATGAATAGAATCTATTACATTCAATTTAATGTTCAGTTGCATCTAGTACATATTTAGTCGAACGTTACTGAGCATATTGGGGCACCTAAAATAAAGTGTTACCGGTCAAGGGAGCACAATTGGCCTTGCTCTTTCTAGATGGGGACTACATGACACTACAATTTTCCGTTTTTTTTTTATTTTTTATAATAATAAAATTCTATTTACTTGTGTAGGTGATATTGAAACCCTTCCCGGTGTTGGAGTGATCCGACTGGAACTCCAGACGCATGATGTTGCCATTGCTGGCTATCTGCGAGGGCACGTCCTTGCCGGAGAAGGTCCCGAAAGTGGTGGGCTCGGGCATGCCATCATCCTTCACGATCAGGTAGTCGAACTGGGGCTCCACCTCAAAGTCACTGAAAATGAGATGGATCCGGTTTCCCGGCTCGGCTATAATGAGCCACACACAGTTCATGTTGTTGCCGTACTCCTCCGGGTAGTTGGGAGAGAGGATGATGCCTGATGGAGCGGTGAAATTGAAGAAGCAGGAGACTGCAGAGGGAAGGAGGGAGGCAGAACAATCCGTTACACGCTTTGAATCAAGGACATTTATTTTCATTTATGAACGTGTTTTGCTATTGGGAATCAAAAAGAACAAAATAATAAGTATAAGAAATCCGAATGAAAAACAATGGGGTTCTAGTACCCCAGTACGGCTTCATGGACTATGGGCTAATAGAGCTTACGCTTTCAACCCAAACGGCGCCAAAGTCTAACACAGTTATCGGAGAGGACGGACCATAAACATGATTTCTTCACTTAGACTGTTTGGTCAGTGCAGAGCGGGCGATGACTCAGTCTGCCCACAGCCGGAGCTCGGCCCAGAACAACAACAACAACAACAACAAAATTATTAATTCAGCAGGCCTTTGGTGTAAACTACAAAGCAAACACCTATCGCAAAAATAAAAATGTTGTAGACAGTCATACTCATGCTAGGTGACTATGTATTTGCAAAACATTGGTGTACTTAATGAACACCTCATAACTGATCCTGAGAACAGTCAGCTCGCGAATGACTGTCTCCTCGGCCAACCCAGTGGCATTCGGATTCGCGCCATCTATCCATCAAGCCTCTACCAGGGCAGCACATTAATCATTCTAAATGGCAAAGCGTTAATTATAGCCGCCGTTTGGAAGAGAACTCACAGACACAGCTGGGTTTGTTTCCAGACCACTGGTTATTCTGCTGGCACGAAATGGTCCGCTCGCCGACCAGCTCGAAGGCGGCCTGGCACTCAAAGGTCAGCACGTCGCCATGTGAAAAACTGTCTCCTGCCCGCTTGCCGTAGGCTGGGATGCCCGGGTCCCCACACCCTCCCTTATCGATCTCTGTACAAGGAAAAGAAGGAAAGAACCACATGTCATGTCTTTGTCTTAAATGTAAGGTCTTCTTGCAATTATGCCAATTCTGCTGCATTACAGTAGCATATATAAAAGGAAGAAAAAAATATATAGTTTTGAAGGAAGAATGGAAAAAAAGAAAGGAAGTAGTTCTAAGTTATAAGGGTCTGCTGGTCAAATCTCACGCTTTGTTAACTTTCTAAGTGAAAATAAGTACAAAGAAGTACAGAGAACACCCTCTGCATATTTTAACCCACAGTGACGGCCTGCGCCGCTTATATTTGATGTTGTATTGTTTTGTAATAACTGTGAACTAACATTAGCAAAAAAATGCAAGCTTGTTCCCTGTGTGAAATTATTTTCACTAAGGAAATCGACCAACCCTTTCATTTTCATATGCACTTGCAAATATGAAAAGGAAAAATGAAAAGGAAAAAATAAGACATAAAGTAAAGGAAGAAACAGAGAAATAAAGAAAGAAAAAAAGAAAGAACAAAGAACAAAAATGAAGCACACATCATCCAGCATCAACCATAACTATTATGAGCATGAGCAATCATAATAATGCATGGATGCAACTGAGTGAGCAACAAATAACTCGGTTCTGAGAAATAACATCATGGTCACAGACCTACGTCCATGACTACAGTAGTTATACATTTCGGCTGAATTGTGTTCTTTTGCAGAGGCCAGGACGGCATAATTGTCCTACAAGCAGAAGAGAAAGCAGGGAGGAAGTTTTCTCTTCATTTAAGGTGAGGCAACGCTGGTAGTTTTTTTTTTTTTTTGCAGCTGCATAAAATGACAGTGACAAATGAATGACGTTCTGGAAGAGTTCATTTTGGTGTTAACAACCACGGTGTCAGCTCTGCAGCGAGCGCTTCGCTGACCCAGCCAGGAAATAATCTGCAGGGGGATGAATCCCCCCGCTCCCCCTCCCCAACACAAATTCAACAACCTCCACGAGGTGTTAAGAGCAAGTTAAATACCTCTGCAGCTGCCAGGGGCAATTAGCCGCCCGATCCGCATAGACGCCGGGCTATCGTCTTCAAAGCAGCCTCACGCTGATCGCATGATTGAGAAGTCAATGGCTAAACGTACAATTAGCCTACCACTAACCCTGTCGGATCCCTTCCTCAGTCGACTCAAAATCAAAAAGTAGGGGGGCAATAACAGCGGCGGAAAATGAACAGCATGCCTACTTTCAGCGAGGGGTGTTAAATCAAAATCAATGCTAATGCAATTATCCAATGATAACGCATTTACCTGGTCAAAATTCCATTTGTTCCATTATCATAAGTGTCTGCTAATGCCAGGCGCATTTACACTCGTGGGCAAATGGAGCTGACTTGTTGTTCGTGTTAAATATTAAGTGGATCTGTCTTTGAGCAATTTGGCAACCCTAAAAGCAAAAATTAGCAGCATGCGATCAAAAAGCAGATGAGCAGCTTTCAAGAAGTGATTTCGCTTTGTTTGTGGTTCTGAATCACTTTTCTTTTGTAAATCTGCTCAGCCGTAGCCTTGGGGCCTTCCTTGGCCCAATTTTCTCAAACTTGTGTATCCAAGAGGAGAATATTATTTTCCTACACTCATCATCCTCCACCATCACTTTCGGTTCACCAACAAAGAGGCAAATATCTTAGAAGGCTTTCTGGAAAGATCTTGATTGCCAATGAAGTCTTAGAAAATGTGCTGCACAATATATAGAAAAAAAACCTTATATTGTAGTATAGGGTAATTTTTTTTCCTCCATCTAAAAAAAATATATAATTTCTTAAAGCCATTTATTTGGGCAGTAAGCATTGCTAGTTCATTAAAAAACGTTAATATTAGAATGAATAAATAGGCAGAACATTGTGGTTTGATGTACTTGAATGTGTTAGATTTCCAAAACTGTCCCAAAGGAAGATGGAACTGCACAATAGCTGGAAAAATCTTGAACCAAACCTGTTCTCTTCTAACTGTATTTGTATAATCAGTATATCTTTTTTTTGTTACAGTTACAACATTGTTTTTTGTAGTCTGGTCTATGACTTTGGCTCAGTTTGTTGTAGCTGCTAAAATATGAGATTTAAACAAGTTAACATTTTTGAAGAAAGCTCAGTCACAAAGACAATGACGAGTCACAGATCCGGAAAATACTCATATCAAACGACGAGGAGAGTACAGTTCTGGGATGTTGTGAGTCTGGCATCTTTAGGCCACCTTCTTTGTCCCTAACTAGTAATTGTATCAGTTTGTTTTGTCTCTGATGGAGAAAGTTTATGAGTTAGAAGTCCACACCAAGACATTAATCAGGCCTAGTAAGCAAGGGACAGACCCACTGCTAGCAGCTCTGGGTGCGTTATGCGGAGATAGCATGCCCTGGAATCCGGGCCCAACAGGGCAAGTGGGTGACATCTCGGCGGCATAGCTAAAAAGTCAAAGCTAACACTAAAGCACCACTCCCCCTATTCACGTGTCAAACAGGTTTGCCTCACTCACTGAAGCACCCACTGAGAAGCCTGTTTATCGTACTCTGGTTGTAGGTGATTCTAATCTGTGACACGTGAAATTAGCTTCTACATACCTGCATCTATTAGTTAGTCTTTGGGATGCTGTTTACATTAGACTGTTACTAAGTTTCTAAGAAAAACATTACAGAGGTGCGTATAGCTCAACGTAAATTAGCCCAAAGCCATGATATACTTGCACCCCTTCCCAGACTACAGCAGGCTCTGGACACTGAATGTTCAAATTGTGCTCTGAAAACAGTATGGGTTTTATAGACGGTTGGTCCATGATTGAGGGAAAGCCTGTCCCCTAGGCTCAGGATGGTGTTGACCCCTCGCTTGAGGTTCCTTCTATCATTTCTTGCACCACTGCCCATAGCCTGTGAGTTAGTTGTCAGTATAGTTCAAATAACTACTGCTGACACACCAGGGCCAAGCCAGGCAGCAGACAGACTAGCTAAACCAACCTTCTACTACCGGCACTCTAATGAGACTGTATCCGTCCCCGACAAAGTAAAAAAACTCAAAAAGTCTGTTCTAACAACTAACATCAACCTTTCTCTAACAACTTGCATAAACAAGACCATAGATGTCAAACCGGGACTGCTTAATATAAAATCTCACTGCTAAGGCTATCATTGTAAAAATTGTAAAATAAATACATAAATAAATATAATCACTTATCTGGATTTTGATGCCTTATATCTCAGAGTAATCTATAGCTTATTTAGCGATTACGAGATATAATGATATGGAGTATTTTTATGAGAATTTAGTTGTGTTCTAGCAGTATACAATACAAACGAATAATTGTTGATGTTAATATTCATTTTCATAAAGACGGCGATCCACTAAAATCAGCATTTGCTTCAGTCCTTGACTCTGTCAGTTTTACTCTAAACATAATGAGGCCCACTCACTCCAGCAATTACACCCTTGACCTAATCCTGACCCGTAGTGTTAATATATATTACGTAGCTTCCAAGACCACAGCAAGCTCAGATCATTGCCCTCATCACATCCGAGCTTCATCTTAGCTATAATGTATGCATATCCACCCTCTTTCATGTTAAGTGTACAATAACAATTACAACCCCACACATCCCTCCCACATGCTCTTTTCCCTCCTTCCATTTGGCAGAAGGTTTCACAGCATCCTGGGCTTCACTAGAGACTAGTTTTAGATTTAAATTCAATAATGTGGCACCTTTAATTTAGTACAATTTCTAAACCAAAAATCAAGGAGGTACGGAATCACAGATTTACTGTAGTGATTATTTCCCTGAATCACAATAACATCAAAGCCATTAAACCAAAAATTCAAACCCCACATTTAACCCTGACACATCTGTGGTCTGATACAGATATTGATCAACATATAGTTAAAGCAAAGATGCTGGTATCTTTTAGGAGCTCATATTTTTCTCCTCGTCAAAATCTCTTCCTTGAACGTTTGATTAAGAAGTCATGAAACAACCAAATCTCGATCCATGTTATCAAATGACACAACTATTCCTAATCTACCAATTTTTCTATCTTCCAATCTACCAATATTTCTAATCTACTAATGTACCGTCCTACAGCAAGATAGTGATCCAGAACTTAAGTCCAAGCTACGCCAGAACTACCTCAGAAAACAGAACAAGATGGTAAGCTGGAAAACATGGAGTGACCAGAAGCCTCCAGACTTAAACCCCATCTAGCTGCTTTAGGGTGAACTGGACAGAAGAGTGAAAGCAAAGCAACCTATAAGTGCCGCACACTTATGGGAACTTCTGCAACAAAGTTGGGAGGAACTTTTTGCAGAATTAACAATGAGACATTGAACCGCTTGAATTTCAATACAAAAAAACAGAAAAATTGGGGTGTTCCAAATCTTTTGACCAGTAGTATATATCTATATATATAAACCCATGGTTCCAACCTATATTATTTACACGCTGCCACTAGATATTGTCATACGCAAACATGGGATCTGTTTCCATTGCTTTGCAGATGACATACAAATGTCACTAAAAGCAGACAACAAACTTTACACAAAAAGATTGAGAATTGTATAAAGATACCTTCCTCTTTCTCAGCTCACAATAAACAGAGGCCCATCTTTTAGGTCCAAAAGCTGCCAGAAACAAATAGGTTTAATGATGGATCTGACTAGTTTCTTAGGTACTCTCTTGTGAAATCTACTAATGAATCAGATCTGCCTTGTGATGCACATACAGCTAATATCACTTAAATAGCCTTTTGAATTTAGTAATTAGAATAACGCACTCGCCTTACAGTGGGTATAGAAAATAATTAGCCTCTTCAAAATATTCACATTTGTTTCTTTGCGGTATAGAATGAAGACACACACACACTCCAACTGTATTTACTGAATGCAACTCATAACATTCAGGTGAAAGACATGATAGCAGCAGGTTAGGAAAAAGGAACTATGTGGAACCACGTTTTTGCTTTAATTACTGCCTTGAGTCTGTTGGGATATTTCTCTACCAACTTTGCACATCCAGACTGTGCAATATTTGCCCACACTTCTTTACAGAACTGTTCAAGCTCAGGATTGTGACCATTAATGGACTGCAATCTTAAAGTCATTCCACACATTTTCAATATTCCACAGACTTTCGGACCAGGCTACCAAGGATATTCTCCTTTTTGTCCTTCAGCCACCGTGTGGTTGATTTTTCTGGGTCCTTCGGGTCATTATCATGTTGGAAGGTGAACCGTCTTCCCATTGACAACTTTCTGGCGGAGGGCAGCAGGTTTTTCTCAAGAATTCAACGCTATTTTTCCCACCCATATTTCTTTCTGTCCTGACAAGTGCTCCAATCCCTGCAGCAGAGAAACACTCCCACAACAGGATGCTACCACCTCCATGGCTTACTCTAAGTATGGTGGTTTTAGATGATAAGCTCAATAGGCCAGGTTACCATTTGGTGTTGAGGCCAAATAGTTTGATATCTTATCTGACTATGACACCATTTTTCTCTTGGTCTCAGAATCTTTAGGCAAAGTCCAATTAAGTCTTAATTTTGCCTTTCTTGATGAGTGTTTTTTCTTGGAGCTCTCCCATTCAGGCCACATTTGTGGAGGGATTTTGTTGTCACATGCACACAATGACCACTCTTTGCCATGAATTCGGGAAATTGCTTCAAAGGTGCCATAGTTTTGAAGGATGGGCTGATCTGGACTACTACTACTAGTAGTAGTAGTAGTAGTAGTAGTCGTTGTAGCAGTAGTACCAAACACTTTCCAGTTCTTAATGACATACTTCACTTTGCTCCTTGGTATTGTTAAAGATTTTTTTTTTTGCATCCGTCTCCTGACTAATGTTTGTCCACTTTATTTATGAGATCTTTGGCTTTCAGTTGCACTACTAAGCACTCGAATAACTAACCCCAGGTCACCATCTTCCTAGGTCTGCAATCGCTGGGGCCCCGTGTCAAAATGTCCTCAACTGGTTCGGCTGCTTTTGACTCCCCATGCTCCCTTCCATCCACCAAGGGCAACTGGTGTTTAAAGCTCCAGCAGAGATTGTTGTCCTTGTTGTTGTGGACTAGAGACTCTCAGCAACTCTTCCAACAAAATCTACCTCTACTGAGTCAACTGTACCAACTCTGTTAAGCATAGACGGCCAATCTGTCTAACAGTGATTAAGTTTGTACATGAAGGCCTTCTTTTGTTAATTTTCTCCATAGAGACTCTTTCTCTCTCTCTCACTGGGTCAACCAGAGGAGGGTGGGTTCTTCATTTGAGTCTTGGTTCCTCTCGAAGTTTCTTCCTTCAGCTCAGGGAGTTTTTCTCGCCTCTGTCGCCCATGGCTTGCTGACTAGGGGCTTCGTGACAACTGTGGTTGTAAAAAGTGCTATATAAATAAAACTGAATTGAATTGAATTGAACTGAATGCCACTGATACGCAGTTTTAATGCTCACTATTCAAAACAATGACAACGGATCACAGGCGAAAAGCAATTAACTTGTTGTGCAACGGAGAAGATGGTAGTTGTAATTGATTTACAAGTATTTTTCAGGAGAGGGTGATCCCTTATTTATCTCAGTTATTCAGTCTTTTTATTTGTATTTTTTTCTAAACAGTTGGTGTCACATCTTTCACTTACATTGAGGTAATACAGCTGGAAAAATATTTTTTGTGTGCGTGTCTTCATATCAAACTGCAAAGCAACAAAATGTGAATATTTTAAAGAGGGAGATTCTTTTCTATATCCACTGTATATGATGCAAATTAGTTCACACCTTTATTACCTCAATACTGTATTTCTGTAATGTTCTGCTGTCAGGATGTTCCAACAGGAACCCAAACAAACTTCAGCTTGTTCAGAACATGGAAGCTAGACTCCTCACTAGAGCCCAGAAATTTGACCACACTAGTCTATTACTTTGACTTGCTCATTAGGGGCTTGGCCCTGGATCTGTAAAGTTGTTTTTCCGCCATATGAGCGCTAAATAAATTATTCTGACTTTCACCTGACTTGACTACATTTTATTTTATAAATACATTTATTTGTATTTATGTTCTAATGATATGTAGTGTTTTTACTGATACAAAGACATTTTGAGATTTAAAAAAAAAAAAAAAAAGTTTTCTTGACTGCCTAAGTAAGAACCTACAGTGTTCAACAGGCTGCTGTGCTTTTCTTCTCTAGGCTGGTGCTGCTTGCTTTACTCAAGCCAGTCTAAGTTTGGATGCACAAAAATGCATCAATTCAAGCCATCCTGGATCCAAGAAATAGAAAGGGCTAGCATGACAATGAACTAAATTTCCAGATCTACAAAACATCTGTAGTCCAATATTAGTTGCTGATTTTTCAGTAAGGCAAAGAACAGAAGCCAATCGTCAAGCCAAAAATCTGAGGGAACATGGAAATGACCAGATGGTTAGAACATCTGTGAGGCCGGGCTGGTTGGGAAGTGACTAACCAGGATGGCCTGCAGGCTAGTTCAGTATTACTCCCACATCTTTCAGTAGAGACACGATTTTCACTTACATGTGAGCACTGGTGTTAACTGCTCGGTCTGATCTCGTATCTTTGAGCTCTGTCTGCTTCCGAACCTCAGACAACCATTTTAAACGCAGCCATGTTGTTCATGCTGGTCTGGAAAATTTGGGAACAGATACTATCGGTTTTCTGATTTGATGCACATTTAGACTTTAGACTTCGCTCCCCCATTAACTCTCCTCTAAATGAGGAAATTGAGTCATAGATGTGCTGTAAAAACAACAAAACATTTAAAACGATAAGAGATGTGTGTGAGCTGGACACCTACAGAAGCTGGGGCGAAATGTCCAGGCGGCTGTCCCTGATGGGACTGTTGTCAAACATGACAACGTGACTAGAAGCATAAGTGTGAAATTGGGTTTACACAAAGTTAATTGGGTTTGTGTCATTGTGCTGGGGCCATCCAGACAGTGAGAATTGCTCAATTGTGAGCTTACAGTTTAGAGTGGCTAACACTGTAACTGGGGAATGGGCCCGGCACCACCCTGTGAAACAACACTTTTTTTTTTTTTTTTTTTTTTTTGCTCATGAAAAAATATAAAATAATAATGGAAGCACTCGCACACTACCGTTAACACCACGGCTATTCCTATTAGCTAATTCAACAGGGCCACTCCACGCCCACTTAGTGCATTATGAACTTAAGGCAAGTTACTAATGTGCTAAATAAACTAGGTGCAGTTTTTGTCTGGCTGATCTGATGGTGTGCAAAAAAAAAAAAATAATAAAAAAAAAAATAAAAATACAGATCCTGCTGGACATTACGCTTGAAAACAAAACAGATGCTTATTTTATTCTCCCACTTCCTCTAATCTTATTTTCATACACACAGAAGACCAGGTAGTGCATTTTGTTCAAGCATTTCAAATGTGCCTGCACAGCACATATGCCGGTCCATTTGTTTTCAATTTACACACTGCTGGCGAAGCTGGCATGACTCAACTTCTCTATGGCCCGAAAGCATTTCACACACAAAAATAAATACATTTGAAAAGAAAAGATAAAAAAGCAATTAGAGCCACTGGGGTAAAGAAAAGTGACACATTTGAATGCCAACACTGGAGGAGAACAGGGCTATCCCTTTCAACGGCATAAGCTATCACGTAATCTAGAGATAATTTTGACAATGAATTAAACAAGAGGTGTTTTTTTTTTAAACAATAAAATGGAAGAACATGAGTAAATAAATACATAATGAATAAATAACCAATAATAAACCATGTATAGCCTTTCAAAATACATTATCACAACAAAAAAAAACCCAAAATAACCCACATAAATTAGGAAGCCCGCAACCCCTTAAAACATAACTTCTATTCAGTTCAGTTCAATTTACTGGTATGAAACCGTATGAGACTGATTTTTCTATGCGTGATGAGAGCCAATGGCTCATGTTGGAAGCCTTTCAGTTGTTATAAACAGTACATGGACAAAAGTATTGGGACATACCTGTTTTCAGGGTTTAGGTTAGGCCCTTTCACTTCCAGTCTTAATGCTCCAGCATACCAAGACATTTTGGACCTTTGTAGATGCAGTTTGGGGAAGATCCTTTTCTATTCCAGCATGACTGTACCCCAGTGCAGAAAGCAAACTCCATAAAGACATGACTGGATGAGTTCAGTGTGAAAGAACTTGACTGGCCCACACAGAGTCCTGACCTCTACCCCATCCAGCACCTTTGGGATGAACTGGAACTGAGATTGTGAGCCAGGTCTTCTCGTCCAACATCGGTGCCTGAGCTCATAAGTGATTTTGGAGTTTCTGTGGGCACAAATTACCGCAGAAACTCCAAAATCTTGTGGAAACCCTTCCAAGAAACGTGCAAGCTGTTATACCTGCAAAGTCCATGTATGTGAACGCAAGCCCCTGTTGGTTTAATGGTCAGGTGTCCCAATACTTTTGTCCATGTATGTGTATCTACACATACAGCATACTAAAGTTATAAAATCCCTGAATACAGATGTTAACATCTGAGGAAGGAACATATGAAGGCTGTACTTACCTTCATATATCGCCTTGAAGCCCTGAGAGCCGATGGTGTCATCAGACTGGAGATGCAGCCACATCTGGTTGCTCATACTCACAATCAGATCAGGCACACTGGATCCTGTCAGGCTGCAATGCACACACAAAAATGAATTCACACAATGATTTAGAGATGCATGTGTAATAAAGACAGAACTGTTTATAAATATGCAATAAGAAATGTAGTGCTGCTTTTGTAGTTCAGCTGCATTTGAGCAAGTTTTAACCCTTTTAAATGACAGTTTTTGTTGTCATCGAAAAACCGTAGTAAAATGAAAAAAGTGAATTTTAATCTTTCATTTGAATTTTTAAGTAGAATAAAACTTTCAGATATAGGTTGATAAGTGGTTGAAAAAAATGTAATGAATTAATTAACTATGTATTTAATGATTGCACTGTATTTTTCAACATTTTTGTATAATTTACAAAAATAAAACAATGTCAAGCTGTTCTCACATCCCACTGAAGCTTTCCTAGTCAACTAGTGGGTTATAAAAGCTTTGAAACACCTGCTCTAGACTAATATCAAGCTAACCTCTTAAAACGACATTGAAGACCCATTTTGATTACGAAGCTTTCAGTGGATGGTCCTTTAGACAACCATTTTTCTAAATGAGATCTTTTTAAAGAAACTTTTAAGAACCTTTACATAAAGATCTAGGAAGCACCCTTAAACTGGTAGAGAGCCTTTGGCATTATGTGAAGGTCCTTCAAATCTTCAAAAGATTCTGTACATTTACATGTCCCTTTTCAAGCATAGTTCTAATAGAACCGAAAGTGGTTCCTCTTTTTTCGAAAGGTTTGCGATGTATTTTGTGGACTCACACATAGAGAACTCTTCTGGCGTCACCGATTTTTCCTCCATCACCTACTGTTAGTGTGTCGTAAGCCCTCTCGAGATCAAACTCCTCAAAGGCTAGCTTGATGACCTGGAAAAGGAATAAACAGTAAAACCACAGGCCAATATGGCGATGATGCAGATGATGCTGTTGTTCATGAAGCCCTGAACAGTCGTAAGCATGCTCTGAGAGAAGAATCATCATGGGAAAAATAAAAGGGGGAAGGGGGTACAACTCAGACGTCACTTCTAATCCACTACAGAGGTTGAACATGAGAGAACAGCACCCACATCTGACATAAAGAGCAGCGACAATTGGTAATTTAATAATTTCTCTTAAATCAAAAACAAGTAGAGCAGCTGCAGAAGTTCAGTCATGGATGGTGCACGGAGAAGAACAAAGCCTTGAGACAGAGCGGCTAACATGTGCATTTGATGTGCGAGTTGAAAGAAAATTGGGTTTGAGGAGAGACTGCTTGAAGGAGGATAAGGGGGAAGAGAAACAAAGCTTAATTAGGACAGGCCCATTATCAGCATCCTCACATTCTCTCAATTGGGCAATTAAAGAGACATTATTATCACTCATATTCCTTCCTTTTGCAGCCGCTTCTTGCCAAGCCATAACCTTAGCAGGTGGAGCGATGTTCTCGTTAGAGCCAAGCAATGTGTGGCACTGAGGGGCAAAGCTAAAAATGATAAACACCACCACCATATCGCCAGGGCTTAATATAACTTAGGAAGAGCTGCTTGAGGTGCTTCAGGGTCACTCCATTCGATCCGGAGCAATCTAGTGCGCTTCGAGCAGAACGATAACTAGAACTCTTCATCTCAGAAGCCTATAGACATGTGTTTAATTGGATGTGCTTGAAGCAATCACTGCGAAACACAATGCACTTAAAATGTGTGGAACTCTACCTTATTTTACCCCTGAAAATACACCAAACACCTCAATTTAAATTAAATGGCCGCTAATTTGTGAAACGACCCCTTAATCTTAAATTTAAGATGTTAATTCGGGGGGGTTCTCTTATTCAAGGGGCAAATTTGAAAAAGTAAGGGGAAAATTTGGTAGTTTTACGCCTTAATCAGCCTTAATCTATGCACTTTTGTCTCTTAATTTTCCTTAATTTCATGCACGGGAAATTAAGATCAAAACTAAGATCACTTTAAGGGATAAAACTGAGGTGTTTGGTTTCACATCTAACTACATATAAAACAATTCCACAAGCAAAAACATACAGGCGAGAGGTCACGTTAGGCTGAGCCATCAGTGGCCATTTTGAAAGGAAAACGCTGGCCACAAAACCCCAGAAGCACCAAACTGGCAATCCGTATAAGATGTCAAAGTGTTTGGAGCGAACTGCGTGGCGAGGCTTCAAATGAGGAGTCCAAACCACAGGCCTTTAAATTATCCTGTCAAAAAGTAAAGATGCTTTTTACACAAGACTTAGCAAGAGGCGAAAAGCACCACTCATACTCTGTATAAACACAATTCTAACGTGACAGAGCGTCTGGATGATTGTTCCTTCAACCGGCTTGACTACTGCGTTTTAGGGTTGCTATTGATTTCTTTGTTTTACACAAAACTGAAAAGTCTGACAACCGGTTCAATGGCTCTGATTTGCCTCCTTTTGTTCCGAGGAGCAAGAGCAGACGTCCTCAAACGCTCTTCAAAGAAAATGTTTGCGACTGTTTTGTGCACTGCAATTCATCCAGAAAAAAAAAAAAAAAGAAAAGTGGGCAGTTTGCTTGTTTATTGTTTTTGCAGTTAAGCTAAGATGTAAAATACAAAGAAACACTTCGCACCACCCACCCATCAGGGGAGCATCCCTGAAGAGCACTGCCTAACCCCCTAATGCATTTTCCTCTGCCATTAAGGTCAGCTACTTCTGTCTTATAATCTTTCCTTCTCCTTTAATAATGGGATCTTTCAGTGCTGTTTTGACATTCATTCTGATAAGGAAAGAACATTTTAAAAAAGGTACAAATGCTCATAAGAGGAATTAATAGGAATGAATAGGATATGCTTCAATGCTTTACATACAGGGTTGCACATGAATTATACTGTTGAGAAGTTTAAAGTGTTACGGTGCAGCAGCAATCAGTTTGAATTCAACACTGTAAATGCCTAAAGGAGGTTTACTGCATTGAAATGACCATTACCACAGAGGCCTTTAGTCTGCATAGGTTTAGCCTATTCCTGGTTAATATTTGAGCTGGCAAATGGACAAAATGAACTCATTTTCATATGATCCATCCCTTCTTTGAAGATAAACTAGGAAATATTGAAAGAGATGCCTTTGGATATATTTCAGTGTTGTGTTATCCTTCAGCATATATGAACAAACGCAGAAAGAACAAGATCAACGAAGAAAAACACCATAAAATCAATACATAAACACAGCCGACGGAGACCAAAAATACGAAACGGATTCTTAAATATTTGTATTGGTTTAGAAAATAAGACATCAGCTATGTGTAAAATACTGTTGACTCCCACACACCCTCTGGGCTTAAGGGTAACATTAAGAGGGGTTGCTGCCTGGGACCACTGCTGTGAGTTCTGGTCAGCTCCCCACTTGCTGTCCAGTTCTGTGCAGATTTATGTCTTCATTCAGCTGGAGATGGCCAGCATGATGAACCTCCTTCATATCGGAAGGGTAGATTTTCCCCTTGCTGCAGGCATAACGTAATAGGTAAAGTGCCTGCGGTTGAACCAAGCCTGGCAGCCTCCATTTAAATAACAAAGCTACCACTCATCAGTCACGTTAGCTTCTTACCTCAAGCCATTTACACAATGCGCTAGTTGTGTGGATACGACAGAAATAGTCACCCACTGTGTGCTATGATATCCTGCATGAATGATCACCAGAATACCCAATGTAGAGCTACGCTAAGTAAAGAAGTCTTCTAAGGCTACTGTTGATCAATCAGAAATGTGTTTTAAGGCATCTCACAAAGAGAATCCAGTACCAAAATAAAACAAAGTCAATGGCTATTCTACAGTTCTTATGGCTTAGTCATATTTGTGACTATGGTCATCTTACTGACGGCCTGGCAGAGTCCACTCTCATGTTTTGTCCGTTTTCCCTGCCTGGTTTATCTCTTTCTCTCTCTTTCCTAGCTAAGCTGTATTAAAATAACATGTAAAACAATCAAAGATGCTATGTTGCTACATGAATGCTTTGGCTCCCTAGTAAATTATCCTTACCTGACTGTAGCAGCTACTGCATTTTATGGACATTTGTCCATATTCTTTTAATTGAACCTATGTCTTTCCAATCGCAGGGGCAACTCCCTAACCACCAGGCCACAAGCTGCCCTTCAGTGCTCCACTATTTGTGCATTTAAATTGTTCTGCCCGTTATTTTGTTTAAATTTAGTATGTTCTATGATAGAGTTCATGTGTAGTTTTAAATTCAAAATACTTTAGCCAGGGACAACAGACAAAAATTAGACTCTTGGGCTTACTCTGGGTCATGCATAATTCTGATGAAATTAGTTCTGATGTCTACATTAAATAACTAAGTGAAATAAAATGTACCTGTCAAGCTTTTCGAGTTACTTCTAATGGAATCCATGACTGAAAACACCTTTGGGAATTAGTATACTTAATGAAAGGTGCTACACTACATGGACAAAAGTGTTGGGACATCTAACATTACACCAACAGGGACTTTAATTTGGTAGGTCCCCCTTTGCAGCTATAACAGCTTCCACTCTTCTTGGAAGGCTTTCCACGAGATTTTGGAGTTTCTGTGGGAACTTATGCCCAGTCATTCTGTACAGCATTTATGAGGTCAGGCACTGGTGTTGGATGAGAAGGCCTACCTCTGAAAATAACTCAGAAAAATAAGTGCGTCTCAATACTTTTGCCCATATTGTGCACATTAAAGAGCTGGATGACAGGCTCAGCACTCAGATCCCAAGCACTCAGATGAAGCCCACATTCCTCAAAAGCCCCTGCCAAAGCTGTTGGAAATCTTAGCTCAGGTCTTAAATCTGCAGGTTAGCAGGCTGTCAAACCTGGGGCAAAGCATTGAAATTCTATTCCTCTCAAACTAGAAGGTGCACAGACTAAACAGACAACCAGAGTTTAGAGGTCACTTTACCGAATTGGTGCTGGCTTATCTAAAAAAAAATGTGGAGGCATCACCGAGGCATTTAATAAAAGGGGAGAAAATCCAACTCCTGATCATGCAAGCTAATCACAAAGATCCTGAAAGATGCAGAGAGCAGAAGGATCACACAAACCTGGAGCTTCTAAAGCAGGGCAGGGATATTTACAGACCCTGAGGCCAGAGGTTTAGTCTACATGACATGAATATCCACTGTATATCCTCTAGATAATCACTAGGATTTGTGTGCGCCCATTTAAACCTACACAATGATATGTAAGAGCTTCACGTATTAGGCCGTTATTAGCAGTGCATGCAAAATCCACTACTAACACTGAGGCCCAGTTTTAGAGATCCATGGACATAAACTTGGGAAATAAAACAAGCTGTCTGATCAAGCTGACTGATGAACTGAGAAGAACAAATTGAACAAAGTGAAGTGTTAATTCTCTAGCCATTACAATGAACCACTGCTAAGAATGCTTCTTGCTCTTTACACTCTTAGAGAGCTGTATCTGGAAAATTTCACGAGGTGATGCCATGTTTAGTTCACTAAAGAGCTTTTCAAGGAACAATTCTTTAAAGATCCGTTCTTTATGAGATGTGTGAGTGTGAAAAACCCCTTTAAAAAGACTGTCTGGCCCTATGTCAATCGTTTTATACCGATGCAAGAAATCCTAGCACCACAAATTTACACCAAATCCCATTTAGGAACTTTAGAATCTTAGCAACCCCTACAATATCAAAGTTTGGAAGAACAAAATTGTCCTTCCCTACCACAGAAGGAGAAAACGTGTGTACTTGCATGGTCCCTTGCATAGATTCCATTGAGTTCATGTTACTGTTGCTGTTATTATTATCAATAGCTATTACAACTAGCCTTGTTGTCGTCAAACCTGTCCCACAATG
This sequence comes from Alestes dentex, assembly GCA_037576975.1. Classification (NCBI taxonomy): domain Eukaryota; kingdom Metazoa; phylum Chordata; class Actinopteri; order Characiformes; family Alestidae; genus Alestes; species Alestes dentex. The sequence continues at coordinate 7,726,869 of JBBIGA010000146.1, forward strand.
GGCATTAGTAGAACATTACATAAGTAAAAATAAGGGTCGCAGTCATGTTACTATATGCTAGCTAGACTAGTCCTGCTAATCATGATATATAATGAACTTATTGTTTTGCCTTAGACTTCTCCAACCCCTGAAAGTGGTGAAAAGTACTAGAGCAACTGTACTTTGTCACTGTACTTCAGTATTATTTTAGAAGGTTAGTATTTTAGCATCACAAAAAAGAATAATTGTCTACACTTACGAGAGAAAAAAAAATAGTATTTTCGTTTACATTTTCATTTGTCAAAAATCAAAGGCCAGTGCTCGCTTGCAAAGAACATCTTAAATACATTTTGACCTTGCTTAAGATCTCGAAAGCTGCAAAAGTAATAGTTAAAATGTACAGCTTCCGTATTATTCCTTAAGAATGACTTTAAGGAAACACTTAAGATGTTTATTGCAAGCAGCCACCATCAGTTTTTCCCTTTTTTTTTCTTGCCGGTTGAGATCCCATGCATTACATTATCTTGATAAATTAAAGATTCAGCTGAATTCATTCAGTGTAAAAATGAAACGGAGCGCATCTACATTAATTCATTTCTGTGCAAGAAACAGTGCTGAGTGTAAGTTGCGACACCGCGATGTGCCATATGAGGAGCAGCGGTGCGCTGCTGCTGCAGGACTGAAACCAATAGAGGAATAATGCTGTGAAGTTTAATGGTTCTGACTATCATACATTATATATATATATATATACACTGAATTTTACAACATTTAAGCTTGTTGAAGAAAGTAAAGATAAAGTAGACTTGCTCGCCTCGGCTACGTAATGCATGAGCATCATTAAAGTTCATGTATTATAATAAATAAACGAAACAGCACATGCTGACTCTTGAATTGTAGTATGTTTGTAGATGGTGACACCTGACTTTCACTTGAATGTGAAGTATATTCACTTTTAAGGGACACAGCACCTATACTTTCACTTCAGTGTGTTTTTTTTTTTCCTCCTGTGCTTCTGCAGGCGGTGGTAGTCCCACACCACTCCGCAGCCGACGAGGGAACAGAGAGTAGGCTGTAACATGGAGATGCTGTTGAGTGATGGGCCACAGTTGAATCTGTCACAACATTCGGAGCCCCAGTGGATTTGCGACCATGACTGCCACCAACATACCCATTAGCCGGAGAAGCACACCATACATAAGAGCCCTTTCCTCTCAGAAGAGGGAGAGTCAAAGGATGTTTTCATTCTGCTGGGAGAACAGGGAAGCAGCCATCCTCCGGGACTCGGGCACAACAGTGATGGAGAATGTGGGCCAAGCGTGTCCGAAAGAAACAGCATGTGCTCATCACCACCAGATGCTCGGCCAGTGACAGAGGCATAAGGCAAAAGTGTGATAAATGGCTATGAGCTTTGCAGAAGCTACTCGCAACTGGGTGCAAGACAGTAACTGGCCATAATACTCTATTCCATGATGGGGTTGGTGTACAGTTTCTTGGACACACTTTATCATTATCATGCATTACCTCCGACTCACGAAACAGCACTAAATTTTGCTGATGGTCCAAGTTACCTTAAAGGAGTTCATAATATGTTTTCTCTTCTTAACTCCACTCTTTGGCTCTGAGGTTTCTCATCCTCTTGCACCTTCTTGCTTGCACTTTTTAGCTCCGTCCTTTCATCCTAGCTCAGTTTTTTCCTCTCTGGGTCTAGTGTCACGCGCAAACAACATTTGTTAAGTCGTGAAAATGACATAAACAACTTGAAATAAAACTATAAAATTCAGGGCTCAACGTTACTCTTTTCCTAAACTGCCTGATTGGGCAAGTGGGCTGAAAGTTCACCATCGTAAAAAGAGTTTATAATGTGCTGTTAGCAAATATTTTGAAAATGAGATCCTCAAAAATGCTCGTATTAGTGGTAATGGGTAAGCAAATTTGACATTTTGATTTCTTGAAATTAATAAATAAGCAAAATATGTGCCAAAATATGTATATCACCGAGAACAGAAAATAATGTATTGCCTTGAGTTGAGATCATTTCAAAGAGTTTTATTGTAGTGTACACTACATATATAGATATTTTTGCTATTTTTTGGCTTAATTTGCTTCTCGCAAAGTAACCATTACTTATTCCATTGGCAGATATCTTTTTTGTTTAATGTGTGCGTTTATGTCATTTCCAATATATTCTATTTAGTTTCCGTTACTTTCTGAGATTTTGTTACTTGCTGCATACACATATTTATTTAGGACAAACTATTGTTGTTTTATTTTTCATTCCGCATTGTGTCGCGTACAGATGGTTTGTCACGATGAAATAAAGTTCAGTTCAGTTATTTAAACCAAGGAATGCTAAATTGATATGATTTCTGCTTTTCACTGCTAGACTACAAATGCAAGTCCTACAAATCGGCACTCAGGTCAGATTATCATCAGCTGAGGTAATCAAAAAAGAGGAGCATAAACAAGTCAGGAGAGAATTGGGTGTAAGTTAGGCATCAGAGTCAGGCTGAGTATCACTGGAAGAAAGAAAAAGAGAATAGTCTTTTAAAGAGGAAAGTTAATAGCTAGGTAACGTTCCCCGGTAACGTTACCGTTAGTTTCATTTAATGTAAAAATTACTCTTTGATTCTAACACACAGGTCAGTATGCGGTAAAGAATGTTACAAAGCCAGTTCACTAGCCCTTTAGTTACCTAGTATTACTTACATGGATTTCATAATGTATCCATCATCACTGGTGGCTAGACCTGAGTCTTTCCTCAGAAAACCTTTTTCCAATTAGTCTCTGCAGATCAGCAGCTATCATTTAGCGAAATAACAGTGTGTTGGTTCTTGTATTTCCCCTCCCTAGCTTACAGATGCCACAAAACCCTTCTGTAAATCACTGGCAAATTTTTACTTTGATCTGAGTAGCCTTTCTATGCTTGATCACAAAACCCAAACCGAGAAAAACATAATGTATTATCAATACAACACAGCCTCACATGAACTTCATTA
>JBBIGA010000146.1:7759022-7771342 GCA_037576975.1 Alestes dentex
CCAATTTCGCTGCATGTAACAGTGTAGTGACAAATAAAGGCTTTCATCATCATCATCATCATCATCATCATCATAAAGGACTACTACTCAGCAGGTTTCTCTAGAATGAAGCATTGTACATCAAACCAATGAGTTTGTTTACATCGTAGCAATTAGGCTGCAAAATTGGTGGAATTCCCCTTTACATTAGCATTACATTCTCCATTGTTCCAGACAGACATCTGATGCAGCACACACAAGTATGCCTTTAATCAAAATTGCCTAATTCTCAATCATTCCCGTTAATTATGCCCGGAGGTGCGGGATATCAAATGAAAAGTTGTGACTGCAAATGCATAAATATGTTCACTTTTGAAACAAATACTTCTTGTCTTAAGTTTCCTAATTACGGCACTTCTTGTCAACAGTTGCGTCTTGCTTTTCATTACTTCAGCAAGCAGCAGGGTGCTTGTAATCTTCATAGTGAGATATGGATATTAAAGGGTTTTATGCTTTGCTTGCTCTTAAAGGAATCTCACCACGTTCGGCCTGTTTGTTGCGACATGCCAGAACACACGGATTAAGACACAGGTAGGAGGCAGAGACAGACAAAGAGCGAGAGAGTTTATAGCAGCCATGCCTATTAATACTGACTTTATTATGAGGGAATATCAGCATAGCTTGCTTTGTTGAGCACAAATGAAGATTCAGCTTCAGTTTTTCGTTTCTGGATGTTTCGTTCTTTACCAACAGCTATTTTTTCCACACTTTGTTTTTAGCCACTTTTTCTGGAGTGCCTTTTCAAACTTTTCCTCACATCCCTCTGCCAGAACTTCAGGCATGTAAACTTGCTGTCATGTGATATGAGCTTAGTCCATAACTTTGTCTGGAGTTTACTGTAAGCAGCTCAACAAGAGACAGTAACAGCCTGAATCTGCGAAATGTGAGTTTTCAAACAGTAAACTCTGGTAAAGTTTCACTCCTTCCACCAAGAAATACTACATTTATTTATTTATTCTTTCACTATTTATTGACAGTTTTTTTTTTTTTTACTCTGCTGCACATCATTTACTGAATCTAACCCTACAGGCATAATGAACGTACACAAAAAATAGCAGCTGCTAAACTGGGGAGTGGGGTGGGCGCACAATTATTGCGAGGACTCTCAGGAGGGCTGATTTTAAAAAAGCGCACAGGCCTACAGTTTTGATATATTTCAGAATGATTTTCCATGAAATCAACAATATCACCTTGACCATATGAGCATGTTCCCGTGAGTAACGGTGCGTGTGAGAGTGAATGCCAAAATACTAAGACAGGAAATTAGATTTCTGCATCTGCAAATCTGCAGATAGCAGCAATAGCCATTTAGCATGTGTTTAAAACAGATTTCAGACGCAGAGACAATTCCAGTGCCTTGAAGTCCATGATCCCTGCATATATCTGAGAAGCAGGATGTGTTCCAACAAAAATGTGAATACAGTTGCTGTAGTGTGCTCCAGGAGAAACATGAAGAAAGCTGGTTTAGTGTGTTCAAGGACAAATGTGAAGAAGGTTGGTGTACTGTGCTGCAGGAGAACTGTGAAGAAGGTTGGTGTATTGTGTTCCAGGAGAAATGTGAAGAAGTTCGGTGTAGTGTGTTATAGGAGAAATACATTATTTCACTAGACAGTATATACTTGGCATTCTTTCACAGAATAAAGATTCTAAGACCAAGAATAGGAACTATGGACAAAAAGATATACTGTAATTGTTTGGTATATATCATGAAATGGTGTGTGTGTGTGTGTATGTGTGTGTATTTATATACACCTTTATTCGTATAAAGATTTTGACTGAACTCACACCAGTATACCATCTACAATTGCATTGAGGAACTAAAAGCTAAGCCATTCTTTCTTTGGTCTCATTGATAATGTATTACATGAAAGTGAATGGATGATAATATCCTGATAATATCCTGAGGTAGGTAGTTCAACCGAGATAGAGTGAACACAATAAATAATTCAGTTTCAACACATCTTTTTAGCCCATCTGCACTCATAAACATTTCAAGTTAGACTTCTGAGCATTTAGCATGCATTATTACTCATTCACATTTTGCCTAAAACTGGTCATTTCTGAAATATTTATGAACAATTACCGGACAAGGGCAAATTCTTACTCCTTGCCTGCTTTAAGTAACTTATACCAAAAAAAAACAGTATTGCTAAAATTGTTCTGCTGTTATGCACACCAGGCTGTCTGCATGTCCTCTCCATGTCAGAGGATGCTTGGGTGAGGCAAAGGGAGAGAACAGTGGAGTCCGGCATTAAGCCACAGTGACTTGCAATTAACGGAGGTGCTGTAGGAGGCCCCTCCATTTCTTTTCAGGAAAGTGAAGTTCAACGGAGCATGAAAACCAGTCTCCGCTGAAGAGACAGAGGAGGTAAGAGAGCAAAAAAAAGAAAAGAGAGTCAGGCTACAGGGAGAGTAAACCCGTGGCAGCGAGCTCAATCTGTTTGAAGATGCCGGAGCACAAAGGAGCAGAAACAGCAGAGAGGAGACGGAACCGTGAGGGAGCTCGGCACGGAAGCAGAGGAGGAAAAACTCACCTCAGTTCTCAAATTACAGAAGGCCAATTTCAGCCATCAAACCAAACATTAATGAACAACAAAGCTGTGGAGAGGCGATCCGAAACCAACTTGCATTTAAGGATGTCGATAAATGGGGATTAGAACTTGTGACGCAATCCATGGGCAAAAACGAAGGCGTTATCTTTTGACTCTTACTTTCAGCTTTGCACAAGACTGAAATGTCGCTCCATTTTAAGACCCTCACATTAAGCTAGCCTATAGCTCCACAGAGATAAGCCACACCGCTGAGCTGTTTCATTTTTAGTCAGCGTAGGTTTAAATAAGACCATGTTTGGACATCATTGCATCCTTAATGCTGTGCCAGTATTATTGGATTGTTTGTGGAACACATCGTGGCATCAAGTACACAAAAGCTGATAAGCTAATGTAAGCTTCTAAGGCAACTTTCAAAGTTTTCAGTGCTGTAGACAGACGTCTTGAGTTTCTCCTGATAAACAACCACACACACTTTGACGTAGTTGGAATCTGACTTAAATTTAAATGATTTTTCCCCCTCTAGCTCTTATTCCCATTAGTTCCACAGCCAGCTAGTGTCTTTGCTTTCGGGTCTAAGGAGCCTCCAGAAGATGAAGGCTATTTGATACACAGCACTCAGCCTTGCGGACTCAATCTGGAAAACGTACGATCAGGTGCAGCAGCCTGAACTCACGGGTATGTGATCACAGCTTTTCCCCGGTGACTGTTTTCACTCCTTAGAACAAATGTTGGGATGACAGCCGGTAGCACCAGATGATTCTCGGATACACATAATAAGGTTGTGGGAAGCCTTAAATAAAGAATATAATGAATAACTAAGGAGCTGTAAAGTCTTCAAAGAGAAAAAGGCCTTTATTTTATTCAGAGGTTGCTGCAAAATTCATTCAAGCTCTAGCTGCCGACTCAGTGAGGCCATAAGAACAAGCTCATCTGGACTTTGATGACTGGCTGGCAATAAGCGGTGAGAATGAAGTTCACAGATCAGATTTTGATCAGTGTGAGAAATGGCGGCAGAGGTTCTTTACAAGTGCAAACTATGAGTCTGCACTTCTCTCATATTTTGCCTTTTGATGGAATAAAAATGTTAAGCCAGAAAAACCTTGGATTTTTTTTGTTAAGTTAATGCTGTACTGAATTGGAAATGATGTGAATTTAAGACATTCATAAAAAGAGCTCTTATGATAATATTCATCAAACTAATATCTGAAGGTTAACTGCGTAAGTGAATTAAACATGTTCTGTGCACTCTTAAAAAAATAAATCGTTCTGGGTGTATGTTCCTATGAACAACCTTTAAGAACCTTTACATTATGTGGAGGTTTTTTTTTTTAACATGCATAAAGGTTCTTTCATTTACATCTATTGAAAGGTTCTTGTAGGAGCCAAAAGTGGTTCTGTGTCATCACTCCAACAAACCCTTCCTGGCAGGTTTATTTTAAGAAGTGTAGGTTGCTGTTCCCTAGGTAGTCTATCATCATCCCCTCCTGGACTCATGATTTGCAATGACCTTCATGACTGCCACTTTCTGAATGAACTATTTCTGATGCATGAGTGACCTTGAGCTTTGGGAAGGTGTTACAGAAAATAAATTAATTATTATAATAATAATTATTATTATTATTATTAGTAGTAGTAGTAGTAGTAGCAGTAGTAGTAGAAGTAGTAGTACTAGTAGTAGTAGTAACCATTTTTATTATTTAAGCCCTAGAAAACTCAAACAAGCTTAAAAACATGGTGCAAATGTGATCTTCTCTAATTTAGTTTATTACTTTTTGTTGATTAATGGGTTATTTGTCAGTATTTCAGTTGATATTTTTAAAAGATTTATGTTAACCAAGAAATATACACAGGTGAAAATTCTGTGCATTCACAATGACCAAACATTTTATAAAGAACGCAAGCATGGTCACATTTTAGAAACTGCGAACGCTTGAATGCTTTACAGTAACATACAATTCATAAAACACTGTTTTCAAAATTATAGTCAAGAGTCAAGAGGCCATTTGTAACATGCCCATTTGTAACAGTTTATGGCCTGGAATAAGAACATCTTAAGGGAAAGGCAGGCTTCTAGCATTAGCAATCTAAGCAATCTAAGCAATGACAGCTCCAGAACCAAACTAGAGAATCTAAATTTGGCCTCCAAGCATTGCTGTTTGATCACCTCTATGGTGAGTGGAAAATTGTGTAAATTTGATGTTTAGCTAAAAAGAAGCAGAACATAAAATACAGGGGATCCTTGAGTTCTGACACAGATCTGTACCTTCGACAATGATGTAACCAGAATTTTGGTGTTGGCCGAAACACCACACTTACCTATCCTAACACAGCTGTAAAACCATAAAAACACAACAAAGGAAAAAGACATAAATGTACACTGTACTGTAGTAACTGAAAAAAAAATTAGTGTAAGAACCCTTGCGCTTTTAACAGTCCAAAATGGTGTCGGTAACCGCACTGGGGGGCCCCAAGTCCCTCGCTCATACGCCGTGTTACTGCGAAGTCTGCGTATACTGTGTATTCTTCCACAACCAAACTAGTTATGGGAGTGAGCGTTGTAAACTCCCATATGGGAGGGCCCCCTGTAAAGTTATTTATTATAATCATTGGTATTAAAATAACGGCTTTCGTTAGTGTAGCCCAGAGGAGGACGGGTTCCCTTTATGAACCTTGTTTCCTCGCAGTGTTTCTTCAGTAGACTCTGCTGCTCTCTCCCTCATTAGAGTTTCTAAAGCTGCTCTACACAAATAAAACTAAACTGAACTTAACTGTATGCGCGTTATCATTACAGCCGAGCTGAGTTTCACACATGGCTGTCACAAGTGGGACAAACATGTAAGACACACTTCTATTTTTTGCCTCTGGCGCATGTTACGCACTCCAGAGGACACGAGAGCGTCTGCGCACAGGGTCCACATCCAAGACTGACACCAAGTTCAATGACAATGCGAACATATTTATCATGCCTTGCAATGTGACACTGCTAAAAAAAAAAAAAAAAAAAGGATGTTCTTCTTTCTCAGCTAAGTGACAAGACTTGGCATGACAGCTCGCCTGCGAGGCCCGTGCACCAGAAAACTGTGTTACAGAAATCTATCGGCAAGTTTCCTCAGAAGGAGAGGGACCGCAGACACGCGACTTCAGAACGTGACCACCTGTCGGCCATCAATCTCTCCGCCAAAGCCTCATTCCATCGTGTCCAAGCGAATCTCTATCAAAGTTCTTAACTTGAGGGCACAAACATCCTAATGGCTTCCACAATAAGAAATACTTGGGACGGGGTGTAAAACATTAGCATCAAAAACATTAGCACAGCGGCAAAAGAGTGATTGAAGCTAATGATGATGTTGTTTAGAATATGATCTGGCAAAATGATAATGCGCTTTTTGTTTTGTTGACCAGCAAATGTTTTTAAAATGAGCCTATGAACATTTGTGGCTTGATACAGTCTGAAAAACACAACGCTCCGGAAAACCTAAGGCCATCTTTAATCCTTTACAACCTTCATGAACCATAAACACGAGCCCATGTTGTTGCTCAAAACCCTCGTAATTCTTTTTTTTTTTGTTTTGTTTTGTTTTCATTTTTATTTATTTTTAACGTTTCAAACATACTAGTTGGTCTTTAAAATGTGTAAACATTTTATAATTCATAGCGCCATGGAAATTGTTCAAGATTTCTTCGAATAAATTATTGTTTATATTAAATGACACACATTAGGGGAAGAAAGAACATTTTCTGTACTTTTTTTTAAATTAAAGACTTATGTAGTCTGCAAACCCTGGTAAAGTTTTAAGTACACTTTGAAAACCACAAAACCATACACTTACACTTATATCTGTCTATTCAGTCTGCAGCATTATAGCTTTGACATTCGTGCTGAAGCTATAAGGAGTGTTTCTTAGGTGCAGTACATATTTACATAGATCCACCTTGAAGACAATGTTACACACAGCCTGTTTTATTCTAAGGGATGAGTCTGAAAAACGGACATGTAAGAAGTAAACATGACTGTTTTTGGTACATAAACACAACTAAACATGACCTGATAATCTCAGTGAAAAAAAAGAAAATTGGAGGATGTAGGCCCTTAAAGATGCTGTTTCAGAGATGCAAGGTGTTTAAAAGTAGACTTAGAGTTCAATTGCATCCAAATACAGCCACATTTCACCCATTAACGGCACAATTAGTCATGGAGCTGTCTTAGAATTCTGTTCTATTCTGTTTTAAAAAAAGATCTTTTTCACAAAAGACTTGTGGGTTCATGACATATTAGTCTACTGTGAGCGTCACTTACAGACTTTTATTTGCTCGGTGCTTTTCTATTTCATTATATAAAAAAATCCCCATTTTTCAGACACATCCCTTAGTTGCATCTAAATACTGCCACATTTCACCGAGTGATGTCACTTGTGCGCAATTACTTATGGAACTGTGTCTTAGAATTCTGTGCAGTTTAAAGAAAAATCTTTTCCCAATAGAATTATGAGGCCATAACAAATTGGTCTACGGTGAGAGTCACTTGCAGACTTTTTATAGATCAGTGTTTTTTTTTATTTCATTTATTAAAAAGTCCCTCTGCTGCGCCTTGTCGGATCTGCAAAAACAGCATGAAGGAATTGCTAGCTGGAGAATTCAATATCACCAGTACACTACTGCAGTTACACAGCTATTCTTTACACCTTCACAATGCAAATCCGTTCACACACGCACACACGCGCGCACACACACAAAAACTAACACACACACACACACGCACACACATGTGCATACAGACATAGACACACACACACACACACACACGCAAGAACACACACACTCACAAACACACACATGCACACAAACACGCACACACACAGACGCACACACACATGCATGCGCAAACACACAAACACATGCACACACAAACACACACACACACAAACATACACACACACTCACGCACATATACACACACACACACAAGCACGCACATACAGATGTACACATGCACACGTGCCCCCACGCAGACATACACACACAGAATTCTGTGTGCGCATGCACACGCACGAGCACACACATGCGCACACAGATGCGCTCTCAAAGATACACCGCACAACCTTGTAAGAGTAAAGGATTCCATTACTGGTAGAGGCATTTTGTTTAAACCAGTGGTGGAAAATTGAAGCCACTATGAACTATCAACAGCCTGAACTGTCACAACATTCTGCTCTCGTCCTCTCGCGTTCCTGTGCCATCAAGCTATCGATTTCGCCGCAGTTGATTTTCCCCAACACTTCTGGGGCCTTAAACAATACATTTCCTGTCAAAGAGGATGAGCGAAGAATACCGTGATACAGAGTTACTCTGGTGGCAGAAGCATGGCATTTAACAAATAGGTGCTCTGAAGCTCTGTATGAACTACTAAAGCACCGTTTCCCCTCACCCTCTCTCCTCCACCTTGACATTCAAAAGCATTTTTAGTATTGATTTTTTTTAGCCGCATTAAAATAAAACTCAGGCCAGGTTTTTAATGGGATGAGCAGGATATCTTGACTGGAGATTTTTTTCCCCCTGAATTTTTTTTTTTTTGCAATCAATTAAACTGACTCGAAATGACTGAAAAAAAGGACACAGCAATCCCTGATTCCAGACAGATGAGGACTTTTGAAGTATGTCTTGGGCTTTCGATGAGATTTGAGAAATGTAATGAGATAGCAGGGGGGTTTTTTTTCTTTCCCTTTGGGGTCAGTATGAAATCCTTTTACCATTTCAATCAAAAACACAAAAAGAACTTTGTCATGTTCACTTGGATTCAGCACATTTACAGTAACCTCCTCAAAGGGTCAGCATGGTTTCATTGGGAGGCTGAACAGTAATTTGGATTATTTATGCATAACAATTTTGTAAATGTTTAGATAACACAGTTAGTTATATTATGACACAGCTAGTTCCAATCTCACAACGTGATTGGCTGAGAAGCATACAATAAGGATTGATATCTTCCATAATATCTTAATATCTGGGCTGCCGGTGGCCTAGTGGTTAGGGCGTTGACCCTGCAATCAGAAGGTTGTGGTTTCAAACCCCAACTGCCAGTGTCATCACTGAGGTACCCTTGAGCAAGGTTCACACTGTGTGCTGTGGTGTGTTCACGCTTGACTATAGGGGGCCACTTTACTTTACTTATGGCAGTCTAACCTAATCCCTTTAAGCATCACTCATCATGTGAGCTACTGATATTGCTTTTAAATGTGTTAATCAAACGTAAAATGCGTGGGTAGTTCTTTTAAGCATATGTTTGTTAAATTTAGACCATGTAGACTTTTGCAGTTTCTGTGCAGCATTGGATCCGAGCTGTTTTTTTCTGTACATAATGCCAATAAACCTTGTTAATCAGATTTAGTGTCATAATTGTTTCAAAATCTAATTATAAAAACAAACTGTTGTATAACTTCTTCTTCTTCTACTTCTGCTTCTTCTTCTTCTTCTTCTTCTTCTTCTTCTTCACCATCATCACCATCAACATAAAAAACAACAGTAATATTCATTCATTAATTCATTTTCTGCTACCTCCTCACTAGGGTCGCAGGCACCCGGACCCTATCCCGGGGTCTATGGGCGCGAGGCAGGGACTCACCCTGGATGGGGCACCAACCCACCTCAGGGACAACAGTAACATTTGAAAATAAAATACAGGCTAAAATCTATATCCTCTATCTACTCATTGTATGCTTTTCCACTTCTATGTCCTGAATAAATCCATGAAGACTGTAGCTCTCTCTAGCTAGGCGTAAATTAACAGGCTCTAGAACTGTAAGTAGCATAATAAAAGACTCTTCGAGGATTTCTACTTGCACACATGGTCGCACAAATGTGGCGTGACTAAAATATTAACTCGTCCATAAATTGTGATTTTACTCCATATCGTTGTAGGGAAATCTCTCCAAACATTTTAATTAAAACAAAAACAAATCACCATCTGAGACCACGGTAGAAGTGCAGTAACCAAATCTGAGCTAAACTTATTGCCAGCTAATAAGGAAGCGAGGCTTGGCAGCTCTCTTCAGAGGAGTCAAAGGTCTGTTTTCTGTGGGTAGCGTCCCGTTCCTTGTTTATCCAGTGTTGGGCCCAGATGGGCCGTTCACACGCGGGGAACATGAGAGGCAGTAGGACACGATATTGATTTTGTTCAGATCTGATTTACATTTGACACCAATGCTCAGTGGAGCTTAGGCTCTGCTTAGGCCACGTCCCAGACACTGCCTTCCAGCAGATCTAATTCAAGCTGCATTCAAACACTCAAATGGCACTCTCTCAGGGGCTATTAACTGCCAGTGTGGAATTGTCAGCCTTGATGCTTCCACCTGCCTCCGAGGCCCCTGGCTAAAACCTTTAAGCGAAAGCAACCAGAGTTCTAGATCCTCTTCCTTAACAGGCTACGGTAATAGACCATATCGGTTCTCTAAAATAATGCCTGTCAAATCACCACTCAGATTTATTCTGGCAGATTCGTATGCAGCTCAAACAGGGACAAAAAAAATGGTGACGGATTCCTGGACAGTGAAATAACAGCATTTCAGAAAGGCTGCATGATCTCGAGCTTGTGTTTTGGTGGAGAAAAAGAAGGAGGAAAAGAAAGACAAAAAAGCGTGACAGGCCTTCATTGAGTTTGCCAAACCAACCATACTGTCTCCACAATGCCCCCTACATCACGAGTGAGGACGTGTTTATTCGCCGAGTGTGAAGTTAATGGAGTTCAGCCAGAATCTTCTCACAGAACTCACATTATGGTAGCTCGCACAATTTGCCTCTCATTACAAAACTTAGAAAGGAAAAGGAGAGTGAAGGGGACAAAAAAGTCTTCGTATTCTAATCAGGGTGCAGTTGCCACAAGTAAAAATGAGCCTTTTTTATGCAGTGACTGTAGACTCACATTGCCTCTTTTTCCTCTTGTTTTTCGTGTATTTATTTCAAGCATGTTTCAGTATCTTTTCAGTGTCATTGTTGCTACATATCTGTTTTCATTTGCAATGTGCCTTTTATTTATTATCTCATTTGGTTATAGGCTTGACATATTTCAGCCACAAACACAAAAGTACATAAATCAAGAAAAAAATGTTTTCATATAATAACAATACAGAGCGGGCATATACACTGACCCTACCTTATACCTACACTCATCAGTCAAGTATATCTACCATAGATGATCTTCTTTAGGTTTCTGACCATATAAGAAGTTTAAATAAACCTCCTCTACGTTGTTTATCAGTGAAAAGTTACTACCACAGGACCACTTCTTGTTACTACCACAGGACCAAATATTCTTGGACGGTGGACTATTCTCCTGATGAAGGAATAATTTGGCAAAAACATCAAATTTACACATTTTTCCGCCTACAGCAGAAGTAGTTAATCAGCCAAGACATAGTAGGAGTCCAAATGTTGCTTCCTTAATTTAGCTGTGGAGCTATGAGGCTAATGTTGCTAACAACCACTAGAGCTCAATAGTAAAAATACATCAACAAATCATTTCTCAAAGCACAACCAGGTCTTTATTAGGGTGGTGTAGACTTGTGCATGTGGTTTAAGACAGATTATCACTTACTGTGAGCTATGAAAACTAAGAACATTTTACAGGCAGCCATTTCAGACAACAAGGCTGAAGACAACTGATCTTTAATCAGATTCCTTCATCAATGTGATGGTCATTGTCACATAAACTTATTCTACATTAGATGGTCTATGAAAACAGCTCTTGGTGTCTATAGTGCAGACGTTTTACTGTTTTATAGCTTACAGCAAGTCTTCCAGTGAGTTAAACCATTTTCACAAGTCTCTGCCGTCTTGATAAACAACTGGTTGAGATTTGAGTCGGTCAAGAAAATTTGGGGGATGTATTCATTGTCAATTGACTTCCAGTATTAGCAATGTTAGCCCTGAAGCTCCAGTTCCAGACTAAAGAAGCAGAATTTGGATTCCAAACACGTCTTGGCTCATCAGGGCTAAATGGAAATTAGTTTGAATTAGATTTTTTCACTGAACCAGTCCAACAAGTTGGTATGAGGCAGGTATAACTCAGAACCTGTATCTCATTGTCTTAAGGCCTTTACACATTGAGAGTGAGTTATTTGGATAATATGCAACACTATTTTATTCTCTCTCTGTTTGATTCTTGTGATCTTTCGTAGATGACATGACTGCACTGACCAGTCACTGTAGTCTCTGCCATTGGCTTGGTGACAACTGAAGTGACAAAACAGTTGTGTCCCAGCAACCAGAACTTTTTGACAAATGTCAGAGGGATAAGTGTGCCCTCTGCTTTGTCGCGGATGGTGTTAGCGTATTAAAGCTGCTCAAAAGGGGCTCAAACTGGCTTACGAACATCTGAGTTGTGTGCCGAAGCTCAAGTTAATTTCCAGCTCCTGGGTGAGGCACTAGAACTCTCACTGGAACTCTTACTTTTGCTTTTCCAAAACAGAAAGTTGCCTAACCAGTATCAACAAAGGCCATTTGTTTGTGTTATTTTGATTTTAAAAATAGTTCCAGCACAATCTGTGCACTTTTCTCCTTAATTTTCCTTAATTACCTGGAAATTAAGGTCAGAATTAGGGTAATTTTAAGGGATAACATTAAAGGGTTTGGTTTCATAGTGCCATATATGTGTGGAGGGCTCAAACTCCACACACCAAGAAGCACTTTGGGAACTAACTAGGCCTCTTGTTATTTCTTTTTCCTTATAAATATATA